>CM053399.1:70627633-70750959 GCA_028644305.1 Xerus rutilus | reverse complement strand
GGCATTTGGTTTTTTGGGATTGGCTTACTTCACTTAGCATAATGCTTTCCAATTCCATCCATTTGCCTGCAAATGCCATAATTTTATTCTCTTTTATTGCTGAATAATATTCCATTGTGTGTATGTACCACAGTTTCTTTATCCATTCATCTATTGAAGGACATCTGGGTTGCTTCCACAGTTTTGCAATTGTGAATTGTGCTGCTGTAAACATTGAAGTGGCTGCTTTACTGTAGTGTGCTGTTTTTAAGTCTTTAGGGTATAGGCCAAGGAGTGGGATAGCTGGGTCAAATGGTGGTTCCATTCCAAGTTTTTTAAGCAGTCTCCATACTGCTTGCCAGATTGGTTGCACCAGTTTGCAATCCCACTAGCAATGTTTAAGTGTACCTTTTCCACCACATCCTCGCCAGCACTTATTGTTGCTGGTATTTCATTGAAACATTTTTAATAGCTGCTTTCAAATCCTTGTCAGATAATTCTAACATCTGTGTTATCTTGACATTGGCATCTGTTGATTGTCTTTTCTCATTCAAGTTGAGATCTTCTTGGTTTTTGCTATCATGAAGCATTTTCTATTGAAACCTGGAGATTTGGGGTATTGTGTTATGAGACTCTGGATTTTATTTAAATATTGTGTTTTAGTAGTTCTAGTCTGACAATGTTCCTGTAGGGATAACGGGTACCACCTTGTTATTGCAGGTGGTAGTGGAAGTCCAGGTCTTAAGTTAGCTTCCACTGGTACCCAGGGGGAGATGCTCCTTATTCTTGATGAGTGGGATTGGGAGTTTAGGGCCTCCTCTAGTCTTTTGCTGATAACACTCTGATTGGAGGGTCATGAGTGCCTTGTTACTGCTTCTCACATGGCCATCAGTGCAGTGATCCTATACGGGTGGTGGTGGTGGTGGTGGGCTTGTTAGCACTAAGCAGTGACTGCTCACAAGACTTCTTGTGATACTATGAGAGTGACGGGGAGGGACACCATATTACCATGAAGTAGGTACAGAAACTAGGCTTCATATGGTTTCTACTGATATGGTTGGTTTAGGAAGGCCTTGTTAATGACTGCTGGTGATGAAAATCCTGGCTTCCCACTGAGTCTGCTCTGACACCTTCCAGGCAAAGGGCTTAGGCTACTTTGTTATAGCCTGGAGAGGGTGGAAGTCTAGGTTTTTCACTGGGCATTTGTTGGTGGGAGTGGGGCTATTTACTTGTGATATTTGGCTGGAGTAGCAGTAAATGTATGAGTGTTTGATGTTGTTAGGCTGTCTCCTTCCTGGTCTTTTGGCTAGAGACAACAGGCTTCTACTAGGGCTTACCTGTTGGCACCCATTAACATTTCTAGGTTGCTAGCTTCTCTGTTACCTAGTCTGGGGTATATGAAGCAAAAAGAAATCCTAGGGAATTCACTGCTGTGTCATTCTTTGGGTCCCAGGGTTTCTAACCAATCTATGTCTTCTCCCTACTTCTCAGAGTCTCAGAGTCTTATGTTGTTTTATAACTAATGCCCCAAATTATTAACTGTATTCAGGAGGAGGATAGGGAAAAGTACATATATCCTATGTTTCCTGAAACAGAAGTCTCAAATATGTGTATACACTGAATAATTACAGTGATTTAATATTTATGTTGTTATATTTATAGAAAAAAACAGTTGATTTGCTTAAGGTTTAAATGCTTAGAGTTTCAGCTAGAAAACACTATGCATAATTTCATAATCCAGACACCAGTTAGTGGCTGCTACTTAAATTACAGGCAAAATATCTAGGTGTATTAAGCTAGTCTTATAAGAGTATACCAGTTAAGTGGCATCAAATTGTTTCATATTCCAGTCTTAATGGCCAAATCCCCTCCCTGAAAAAGGTACTTAAGGAGAAGCATTAACTACTTTGGGCTCCACTGACTAGATTATCATATCTGAAATGTTTGTACTCCAAGAAAAGTTAGTTATAAAGTGAAATTTTACAATCAAACCATATTTCCCATTGTTTCTTATTCCTAGTTTGAGCAAGGACGTAGCATCTGCTGGATCTGAGATGCCCTTTGTGATATTTATGTTAAAGAAGAGAAGACTTTTGCTTGCCAGTACAATGAGAAGCTTTAAGAAAGAATGTAGTATCCCTCTCATGATATATGAAGAAGCACTATCACTTATGAAACAGCCTTACCAGTAATAAGGTAATAAAGATCAGTTTTATTCTTTCCATTATCTGTTTCATAATTACAAGCTTCCACATTGCAAATTTCTATAGAATTTAAGACATTCTTATTAGGTAGTAAAACCACGAAAGATAACTTTGGTTTTTGCTTCCATTTACACACCTAATAATTCTAATTTAATTAATTAACAAGCCCCTGGAGACCTAGAAAGCTATTTGTTTAGCACTGTGCTAACAATTAAATGGGTATAGAAGGTATAAAAAACTGACAATTTAGTAAAAGAGACAAAATCAGTACACATAAAACAGTGACAGGGGCAAACATAATTAAAATATAAGAACTTTTGCTTATATTAAAACAATCAGCTTTAATAAAATTAACACAGTTTTATAGGGAAAACACATCAGAGTGATATTGGCCAAATCATGTTGTTATATTGTGTGCATGTATGAATATATAACAGCAAATCCCATCATTATGTACAATTATAATGTGCCAATAAAAATGTAGAAAAAATATCAAAATGTATAACACTAAATTACAATAAGTTTTCTTACTTGAGCCTTTAGAGTCTGTAGTTGTCCTTCATAATTCTGAGTCATTGCTAAATTACATTTTTCCAGACTGTCCAACTTCTGTCGAAGTAACCCCACCTGCATTAAGAATAAATTTTAATTTTGGTTTCTTTAAATTTTGCCTGACAAAATCAGAAAATGTGCAAAAGAGAAGCATAATTTAAATAAAATTGTTGTACCAAACTAAGAATAAATATTTGTTCTGCAGTTCTTAAAATAGCCATTAATAATTAAATTCACAAAAACCAAACATTGTCCTCACTATTCCACTAGGTATACATTGTGACGGTACAGTATGGATATTTAGCAAAAGATCCTTAGCACCATCACATTTTAAATTAAGATTTAGAACTTACTTGCTTTTCATTATCTTTTTGGGAAACTGTATCATCAATAGTCAGGCAAAACCTCTACTAGCATAATTCATTTTTTTCCTCCATTGCCTGCAATGTGAGCTCTGCTTTAGTGGTGCTATAAACAGCTATTACATTTTTATAAGAACTAACATATTAAAAAGAAAAATGGCTAAGGACAGTTGTTAAGGATTTGGATTATTAAATTTGTCTGCTTAAAATGTAGGTAAGGCACCTATTTACATATCTGCATCCTTACAGGTATAGAAGTAAGAGAACAATTCCTTGCATATGCCAGATGACTGATGACTTCCTCTAAGGAGAAGGGAAACTAGATCCCCAAAATTAAGGTAACCATGCAAAACAATAACACAGTTAACTATGCAAATAACAAGATCCATTGAAAAGCCAATAAAGGTAGAAAAATAGCTGATGCATAAGTTTACTGACAAAGTTTTATTATATGATTAGTAAACATTTCCCCCTTCTCCACCAAATACAGACACACACATACAAGTCAGCGTCAGATAAGGCATATGGTTTTCCTGAACTTCCCAGACCTGAGAGCTCTCTCACATTCTGTGACCACCAGCTTGGCAATGAGCAGCCCAGCAGGGTCTGAGGGAGCTCCTCCAGGGTGGGTGCCTCAGGTGCACACACACCTTCACCATACTCTATTCTTCTTTGTCTTAACACAATCCATTCTTATACTTAATTTTCAGGAAACATTTTTCTCACAGATTAGAGGAGGCAAATGCTCTTGAACTTTGCCTTGAACAAAGACAGTTTTGATAGCCACTTCTTTGTTTCTATAGCAGCAAACATTTACATCTTTGTTGGGAAACAATATTTATTTCACATATAGAGTAAATGTTTGTTTACTTTTATAGATGGCATTGACACTATATGTCCATCTTCATCTTCATAGTAAGTATCTATGGATTTATTCTCTATGCTTATTTCACAGAGGACATTAAGCACACTATTAGTGGCAGAATTTCAAGTAATAAATACTGTTGCAGATGCCTGAGTAAAAGTATCTATAATGAAAAATGTCATGATATGATAAATATTATTTGTAAGAGTCTGATGAATTATGATGTATTAATGCATGCATTAAGTACCTCTTGACCTTTCTGATCCAAGCAAGTTTGTGCATTTGCCAACTCTTGATCACGAAGATCTAATCGTGTCTCCAAAGCCCTCATCTTTCTTTCCCAATCCAATTTTTTGTTGCTTACCATGATGTCAATTTGTTCCATTAATTCCTGAAGCTCAGCCTCACAAGGAGAAGCTCTGGCAATTATAAAAAAGTAAAATACATTTTAAAAGACTGAATTGTGGGGGCAAGAAAAATTACTAACTTGGCCTAGCTTGATCATTTCCTCAAATTATTCGATTATTTAAATAGGAAGAAGTCCAAAAGCTAGAAGTTAATTTTTTTAAATTAAAACTAAAAGCTAATTTCAGAGCTTGCAGTATATATACACTTAATTTTTTAAAATCACATTTTTTAGAGTGGACTAATTATGAAAAATGGTAAGATTTAGCTTAAGGATTGTTACATGTGAGTATATACATGTACTTCTGCCTCACATGTAAGTATATATATGTACCTCTCTCTACCATACCTTGGGAAGATTTTAGAGGCAAATTGGAACATCAATTATGCTTTCTAGGAATAGAAAAGCAAACCTGAGCTAGAGAAGACCAGATTCATGAGTACTAACTATGCTATCATTCTGCTCCTCAAAGAGGGGGAAGTTCAGCATGATGTCTGTTTGGAATAAATTTGATCAGACATGTGGACAGTGTAGCATGTCTTTAGTCAACAGGAATACTACAAGTGATATAGGTGGCATTATCTTGCGTCTAAGAAGGCCTGTTGAGGTTGAAATAACAGTGAAGATTATAGACACTAAAATCTGGTAAGAAGACAGATTGCTAGGTCTTCTACTGGATTCTCTTTCTAGGAAACTGAATCTTTCCAGAGAGTCCAGTCACTCAGACTGGATAAACAGGTGGATACTGAGACCTCAGACTTCTGTCCATGGTCACAAAAGTATCCAGATTAGCAAAGTGAATTACTTCAATATTCATTCCAATGGGGTTGATCAGGCTTCTAATACATTGTTGCAGCAGAAAGGAGGGCAAAAGGAGAGGTAAGGACAAAAATAACATTTCTCCATTTAGTTTAACCAAATAGGAATTTTAGGGCTAATTAAGGATTGTTTAACATTTTGGAAAAAACAAAAAACAAAAATGAGACCCACAGAGGCCCAAGGTCACATACAGCTAATTGTTCAAAGAACTAGATCCTAGGCAGCTATTTCCTACCTTTCATGCCTTCCTGTATATCACACAGCAGAAGACATGGTGTTATGGACAAGAACATGCTTGAAAAATAAAGCAGAAATTCATTCCATTGCAATAAGGTTAGAAAGAGGTATCAGACCCTAATGAATTCAGAATTTCCAAAACCATTTCCTAGAATACCCCAAATCACCTTCGTTTATACAACAATGTATTTACTGATTTTGATATCAGAGAGGTTTTAAGTACACAGTGCCATTTTGAAGTCTCATAGTAGTCCTAGAATAAGGCTCGAGGCTTTTTCAACTTTTACTTAAAACCTAAAACAAATATGAGGAAATATAGTATACTAATTCCTCTATAAATAATTTGATTGATTTGAATTAAAATTATGATGTAGGGAAAAAGAACAGAATTGGCCTGGTGTTCTCACAACTTTTTTTTTTTGTATCAGGTGTCACCCTTTCCTACACATACATTTTGCCTATTTCATTTACTAGTTTAAGCTCTGGAAAAAGGGGATTTTATCAGTCTTTTTCATCTCTATCTCACCAGAGCCTATTGTAATACCCTAGCACATATTAGATACTCAATAAATGTTTGAAAAATGAATAAATGAGCTGCTTTTTAATTGCTGTCTCCTCGGAATATAGGAATGCCCCATGCTAATGGGATAAAAATATCGGCCTAGAATGTGGATGTAATGTTATCTACTCAATTAGTATTATTAAATAAATGAATGAATGGTTTATTTCCTGGTTATGACTATGGTATGGAAAAATTAGACTATTAGACTCTCAGGTGAAAGGACCCTTACAAATCATCTAACCCAACAACCTGTACAGTGTGTGCATTCCTTCCACAAATACTTCTTGAGAAAATCATTTGTCATACAACATGAATCAGATTCATAAGGTCTAGGACAGAGTCCAAGATTCTGCATCACCAACAAAAGTATCAAGTGATTCAATGCCTGCTGAAGTTTATGATTTATTTTGCAATATCACTGCAAAGAGTTTACCCAGTCTATGTCTGGATTCTTCCTTTAACCAGTAGTCCCTGTCTAAGACTGCTTTTAGATGATAATAAATTAGAAAAATTCTTTTTTTAAAAAATTGAACAACTTTTCCATGCACAGATCCTAATTTGATACATTGAGACCATTCAAAACTTTTCAACACAGAACGTTGAAGGTTAACACACTTGAATATAGTCATCAGTGTGCTGAATACAGTTTTCAGCATACCCTGTCTTCTATTCTCAATGTTAAATATTAGAGACTGAATATACAAATGAATGATGGCCAGACCACATGATAGACTCTGACCTGCAACTTCTGCAACAGTTAGTTTGCAGCAAGCAATCATTCCAGAATGGTCAGAACTTGACTATCAGTTTCCCCAATTTTTGCTCTCACTTCCAACTCACAACCAACTGGAGAAGGGCAGACAAAATCCCCAAACTAGTCATATAGAATGCCCTGCTTCTAGTTATCCTGTCCTTAGCTTCTCCATGCCACTAGTCTCCACAGCAGACCTGAAGCTTCCCCTGCCACCCCCCCCCCTTTTTTCCACTATAAAGCTTTCTCATTTCCCTGCTTGCCTTTGAGTCTCTGCCAGATGCCAAGTGATCATGGGTGATTCCCTTGGTGGTATAGCAAGCTCTATCTAAATAAATAGCCTTTGCTTGTTCTCATTTGGGTTATCATTGCTTATTCCAAAAATACCTTTGATTCCTTGGATTGATCCTAGAGGTTTTTCTCCACTGCTCTATACTCTTTACCCAGTTGCCTGGAAAATAACTACATATGTCATATATATTTCTAAATTAATTTAAAAATGAATGACTATTGTAATATTTTCAGACTCTTCAAAATTCTAGTGGCTTCCATTCTTATTTTTTGATTTCCTACTTGAAATGTACCACTCAAGAATTTAACATAACATCATAGCTATGGATTCGTCAGCTCACATCCATTGTTTTAGATATATACTTTGATTTTACTAGATAGAGATCACAATAGTTTTGAATTTTGGAGGGAAAAGGAAAAAGTGGTATCATACTATTACAAGCTGAGTTTATTCTTTTTTAAATACATTGTTTAGATGTAGACAGACACAATACCTTTTTTATTTAGTTTTATGTGGTGCTAAGGATTGAACCTAGTGCCTCACATGTGCTAGGCAAGCACTCTACCACTGAGCCACAACCCCAGCCCAAGGTGAGTTTGTTCTTATCTAAAATCTTTCTTTTTTCATGCATGCTTTGAGAAAGCCACTTATTCACTATCTTGTGCTTGTTTAGTTTCATAAGGGAAGATCCAAGGGCAGGGCTTTATAGTCGTCCCTATTAAATTTCAGCTTCACAGCTTCAGGCTTTCAGCTTGGGTCACTGGTTCATTAAGCACTGTGAGGTACTGGGAAAATGGACATGCAACCCAATTGCTTCCTGTGCATAGAAAGAGACATTCAAGGAAGGCAGAAGACTGATGAGTACACGCAAGTGTCTAAGAAAGGAGGAGTCCAGAGCACAGACCCAGAAGAGACTGGGCTATTCAGGAGTCCTAAATGAGGTTAATATCTGAGCTTATATTTGGGATCATGTTTCCATCAGAGAATGTCTTTACTAAAGCACCCAGTTTCATGTCAGCTGCAGATCTAATACACATTAGCTGGTTTTTTTTGTTTGTTTGGTTTTTTTTTGGTACTGGGGATTGAACTCAGAGGTACTCGACCACTGAGCCACATCCTCAGCCCTATTTTGTGTTTTATGTAGAGACAGGGTCTCACTGAGTTGCTTAGCGCCTCGCCCTTGCTGAGGCTGGCTTTGAACTCGCGATTCTCCTGTCTCAGCCTCCCTAAGTACTGGGATTACAGGCGTGAGCCACCACGCCCGGCTAGCTGTTTTATATAGAGATATTCACACCATTTATATATTAAAGAAATATGGACATATTTCTTTATATATTCATGTACTAAATGTGTGTGTGTGTGTGTATATATATATATGTTATTGATAAAATGCGATAAAGGATAAAATGGAGGACAGAGCCCTCCATTCTACTATCAAGCCATTCACAGTGACAGTGATCCATTGATTACTTCTTTTATTATAATTAGATACTAATCCATTTACTTAACTTCGCAACTTTTTCTTTCTTTCCCACAAAAATATCATGAAAAGCCTTGTAAAATATGATGGAAAACCTCAAATACAACAGCACACTGCTCACATTCCATCTGTTCTACTAACTGTTTATATCCACCAGCACTCACCATGTCTTCTGTTCTTCAATTTTTCAGAGACAGTTGTCTCATTGTTGTTAAAATTTGCTCCTAAGTCTAGTGAAACTTTAAATAAAATTTAAAAGATTTGATTTAGACTCCTTCATATAGCTGGACATTAACATTGTTCTTTATTTATATATTCATTACTTCCTTAAAATCCTAGTGGCAAATGCTAACACTCTGCTAAGTATTTCCCCTCATGGATCTTCACAACATCCCTGTAAAGTATGCATTATTTTTTCAGTTTTAGAAAAGCTGAAGAGCTAAAGAAAAAAAATCTACTGAGTCTACCAGCTTTAGAGACTGGGTGGACCAAGTCTAATTAAGACACGTAAACCTTAGTTCTTGTTATTGAGTTGATTCTTGGGTGTAATTCACAAGAAAAGGATCCTGGGATCAGGGCAGATTCTTCTGCATTAATCTTTTAATGCATTAAGCCAAGAGACAGGGAGTACATGAGACCTCAGGGTGACAGACCAGTCTGGGAGCCAAGAATCAAAAAAATCAGGATATAAAATTTGGAAATGAAGAGAGATTAAAATAAAAAACTGAGGATATCAATGGTGGTCATCTTGGCAAGTATACTGAGAAGATGCTGTAGAATGGGGAAAAAAATGTTACATTTGGAATAAAAAGAGCCAGGATTTTGCTTACTTCAAAACTGGATTATTTGGGGTTTGGGTTTTTTTTTTTTTTTTGCTATTAAGTTGTTTGAATTTCTTATATATTCTGGATATTGAACTCTTGACAAATGTATACTTTACAAATATTTTCTCCTATTCTGTAAGTTGTCTCTTGACTCTGTTGATTGTTTCCTTTTCTATACATAAACTTTTTAGTTTGATGTAGTATCATATGTCAACTTTTGTTTTTGTTAACTCTGCATTTGGGGTCAAATCCAAAAATCAATCAATCAATCATTGCCCAGGCCAATGTTCTGAAGTATTGGGGGCAGGCTCTCTGGGCCCGAGAACTGCCTCCAACATTTCTCCTCTGTTTTCTTTTAGTGGTTTCAACGTTTGGGTCTTACATTTAATTCTTTAATCCATGTTAAATTTATATTTGTAACTGGTGAGATAAGGGTCTAGTTTTGTTCTTCTGCAAGTGGATATCCAGTTTTCCAAGCACCATTTATTGAAAAGACTGCCCTTTCTCCATTGTATACTCCTTTATCAAAAATCAGTTGGCTTTGCTGTCTTGTTTATTGTTGTCTTAGCATGATACCTGCCCTAGGTATACCTTGTCTAGTCACTTACCATCTACCACTGTGGACCTCTGGACTGCTCGATGCTGAATGCCCTTAACTGTCCACATGCCACCTGATAGAGAACAAGGACTTGGGGTTACTTCCCTCAACTTTGCTTTCTTTTAGCAGGAAGCAGCTTGGAGATGTTGTCACCCATTTTTCCACAGAAATAGAATGTAGAAATTGACTATGGGAAAATGTAATAATGGTCCATTTTATGCTCTGAATATACCCTTGCTGCTCTGCCATTGCAACTTATTTTTAAAATGGAAATTTCTTTCTCTTCCTCTCTTCTTGCTTCTCCCTAATCTCTCCTTCTCCTTAATCTCAGAGGAAGCAGGAATGCCTTTCTTGTCATTTTAGGCAGATTTATCTGTCCACAAGTACACACCCACCATAGGAATGAGTAATCCAAACTTTGGGGATAGTATCAGAAGATCTCAGAAACAACTATCTCCCAAATTAACAAGTGAATTAAATTCCAACAGAGAACACATGCAATGTAGCCTCTGAATCACCTCCTTAAAAGTCCCCTGTTCCTGCCCATAGGCAGAATCACAGCCTCTGGGACAGGAGTTCCCTGCGTTTCTCCTCTGCTAGCAAACTTTTTGCCTTTTTCTCAAAAGAAAAAAAAAATCCATTGGCTGTATACATGTGGGGTTATCTCTGGCCTCTCTATTCTGTTCCACTGGTCTATTCGTCTTTATGCCAGTATATGCTGTTTTGATTGCTCTAGTTTTTTAGTATATTTTGAAGTGAGTTGGTATATTGTCTCTTGATTTGTTTTTTGTTTTTTTTGCTCAGCATTGCATTCGCTATTCAGGGTCTCACTGCAGTGAGAATAATTGTTTTCAAAGAGAAAATAAGAAGTGCTGGCAAGGATATGGAGAAAGACAAACCCTTTACAATGTTGCTGAGAATTTAGTAGAATCACCACAGAGATCAGTATAGAGATTTTTTTTTTTTAAACCTGAATAGAATACCACATAATCCAGCAGTCTCACTGCTAGGTATATACATGATGGCAACGATCTTGTTGAAAAGACACCTGAAATCCCATGTTTATTACTATTCACAATAGCCAGGATATATAATCAACTAAATGTCTACCAGCAGAAGAATGGATAAAGGAAATTTGGTCTATATACATAATAGAATTCTATTGAGTCACAAAAAGCGTGAAATCTTGTCATTAGCCACAACATGGATGGCCCTGAAGGACATTGCAAAGCTAAATAAGTACAGAAATATAAGCACTGTATGATCTCACTTGTGGAATCTAAAAAGGTTGATCTCAGAGCAGTTGACAGCAGAATGATGGTTTCCAGAGACTAGAAGAGCAGTGAGGAGTGCAGAAGAGGAGAGATTGATCACCCAGCACAATGCTATTGCTATTTGATAGGAAGAATAAGTTTTTATTTGTTCTTTTTAGATATACATGATAGTAGAGTATATTTTGACATATTATACATACATGAACTATATCTTATCCTAATTAGGATACCATTCTTGTGGTTGTACATGATGTGGAGATTCAGTGTGGTTGTATTCATATATGAACATAGGAAAGTTCTGTCCAATTCATTCCATTGTCTTTCCTTTTCCTATTCCTTTCCCTTCCTTTATTCCCTTTTGTCTAATCCACTGAACTTCAATTCTCCCCCACATATCAGAGAGAACATTTGACCTTTGTTTTTTTAGGGGGGGGGACTGGCTTATTTCACTTAGCATAATAGTCTCCAGATCCATTCATTTACAAGCAAAAGTCATAAAGTCATTCTTTTTTATGGCTAACATTCCACTGTGTAGTTATACCACATTTTCTTTATCCATTCATCTATTGAAGGGTACCTAGGATGATTCCATAGTTTAGCCATGAGTTGAGCTGCTATAAACATTGATGTGGCTGCGTCACTGTAATATAGTATGCTGATTTTTAACTCCTTTGGATATATACTGAGGAGTGGGATAACTGGGTCAAATGGTGGTTCCATTCCTAGTTTTTTTGAGGAATCTCCATACTGCTTTCCATAGTGATTGCACCAATTTGCAATCCCACCAGCAATGTATGAGTGTATCCTTCTTCCCACATCAGGAAAAATAAAGTTTTGGTATTCCAGGGCACAGCAGTGTGAATATGGTCAACAATAAACATTATATACCTTAAAATAGAGGAGAGGAATTTAAATGTACTCCTCATTAAAAAAATGATAAAAGTTTAAGGTGATAGATATGTTAATCGCCTTGAGTTGATCACTATCTGATGTATCCATGAATCAAAACATCACATTATACCTCATAAATATGTAAAAACATTATGTGCAAATTGAAAAAACAATAACTTATTGAAAAAGAAGAGCCAGGGTAAGATGCATGGACATGTACGGTGGTAACCCAGAACAGTTTTGTGGCTGGTGGGCTCTTTAACACCGAAATCCTGTAAAATATGGGCTTACATGCTGACTTTTAACAAGGCAGACCCTCATCAGATGGACTGCTACAATGACTGAATGGCTTGTTATCCAAATCAAGATGAATTTGAAAGTGAAAGGGGCATTACTAATAATTATGCTAGGATACCAGGTAGAAACAGTGATTATTCTGGGAAAATTGGATGTAAGGTCATTCCACCACTGACAGATCTGGAAAATGGAGGTGGAAAGACAGGTTTATAAAATAGAACAAAGAAGAGAAAATAGAGTGAGTTCAGTTTGGGACATAAATGAATCTGAAGCTTGGGAAAGAAGAGAGTTTTAAAAGACAAATATGGAAGTCATCATGGAGAGAAAGAAGGAGGCAGGGAAGACTAGAGGAAAGAGTAGACTATTTCATGAAACATGCAATAGTTAAGAAATGAGTTTCCAAATGAGTTGATAGCAATTTTATTAGGTTTTAACTTTTTAAAAATCTGTTTAATGAAACTCATTCTAAAATATACTTATTTGCCTAAGCTAATAGGCTATACTAACTATAATTTAACTTTTCCATGGTGACTCACAGAGCCTGTTCTGTACATCAAATACCGTACCACACAGAGACATTAACAAGACCAAGTGGGAGAGACTCCAGGAGAAGTCCCAGAACCCACCTTCATAGACATTTCTGTGATGTCAATCTGTTCTTTAGGCGATTGTGTTTCCTATAACAGTAAAGTGAAAGATTTGTTATTTTAGGACTTTTAGGTCCTAAAATAGTTTCATAGTTTCATGGTTACCCTTCTTCAAAATTACTTATTGAATAATAGATAAAAATAACTTTTTCTCAAGCACTTTTCTTGTCATCCAAAAAGTGTTATTTACTGTCAGCATTAATATTTGCTGAGTTAGCAGCACTAAAATGCCTATTTTTACTGCATAATTGAGATGGTGGTTCATATTTAGTCCATTCTTTTCTCTCATTTTCAAGAAGCTTAATGCTGTGATGTGGAAGAGCCACACACCTTACTATTCAAAAAAATTGGGTGTTTAAATGTACTTACAAAGACCTCATTCTAAAGCCTTTATCATAACGGTAAAAGGGAGACATTAATAGAAATAAAATGCAATGCCATATCCTCCAAGTCTCTATCAATGCTTTATCAGAATTCTAGGAATGTACAAATTTAAAATTTGACTTTTTTGTGTTCTAAAAAGAGAGAAATATCTGTTAAAATACCTAGATTACAGGTGAATATTTTTTGTAATGACTTTTCACATTTCAACTAACTTTTTGGTGACCAATGGAAAGAGGTGAGAAGACAGTGACAGTTAAATATTAGTAGCACTACGTCTATCTTCAAGGGGTTCTTAATGATTATTTTGAAGTGTAAATAGCTTTGCTGCCTTCATAAACTTACGTATCTAAATCATTACTTCACAGTACTATATACAAGTATATGACACAATACTAAATGCTTATCTATACATATACCACTTGGCTCTATAAGCCAGTCTCTAGGAAAATTAAATTTCCTCTTGACATAAAGCCTATTTGATAAGAAACCAGTATCAATACATATGAGGATAGTCATTTTATTCTTTGCTCTTTAAAATTGGAGCCAGCTGTTTTACTAGATGCCAACAGGGAAGTAGATAAGAAATGATAAAAACTGTTTTTCTAATACCAGACAACTTTTGAAAATTTCTTTTCTTTTTTTTCAGTATTGGAGATTGAATCTAGGGCCCTTAACCACAGAGCTACATCCTCCCCCACTTTTTAAATTTTGATACAGGGTCTGACCAAGTTGCTTCAGCTTTGCTAAATTGCTGAGGCTGGTCTTGAACTTGTGATCTTCCTCAGCCTCTGGAGGCACTGGGATTACAAGCATGTGCCACTGTACCCCGTTGAGTGTTGGAAGTTTCTAATGAACCTCTCATGCCAGCTTGTTGTGATAATTTCTTAATGTGTATCTGCAGCCTGAGCTCCTGAGCTCCAGATTTCTATATCTACCTGCCTATTCGACATTGACATCTTCATAGGGTGTCTAGTTGCCTATCAAACATCATGTATTCAAAACAAAGCACTTGACTCCCTGCACCAGAGACCTGTTCCCAACCCAGGCCTCCCTAACTGGCACAACTGCTACCAGTTGCTCAAGATAAAAATTCTTCATTATTCTAGATTTGTTTCTCCCTCAAACACCCCAAATAACCATATGTCCTACTGGTGCTACTTCCAGTACATATCCTAAATTCTAACCACATTTTACCATATCCAGTGATAAAGCCTAGTCACTTGTCTGCTAGTTTCCTACTGCTATAGTTTGGAGATGGCTTGACTGTTTCCCCCAAAGATTCATGTGCTAAAAGCTTGGTGCCTACTATAGTGATGTTGAGAAGTGATGGAATCTTTAAGAGGTGTGGTCTAGTGAGAGATAATTAGGTCATTGGAAGTATCACCCTTCAAAGAGATGAACATAGTTCTCACAGAATCCTGGTTCGTTCCCGTGAGGGTGAGTTATAAAAAGAAAAAGCCTGGCCACTGAATCTTTTTGACCTATCTTTTCATGTGATCTCTTCTGTACCTGCTCCCGCCATCCTGATACCATCTGCCATGAGGCCCTCCTATAGGGCTTCCTGATCTTGGATTTCCAGCCTCCAAAACTGTGAGGCAAGTATGTGACTTTTCTTTATAAAATGCACAACATTAAGTGTTTTGTTATAGTAACAGAAGATGAAATAGCTACCTTAGATATCCATTTTTCCTTACTTTCTACTTACAGTGCTCTGATGTTATTCAGAGTAGAAATGTATACAGTTAAGAAAATAATTACATTTTTCAGTGTTCCTTCAGATAGACATGGCCATGTAACAAAATCTGGCCTGTAGAATATAAGAAACATTGCCATAAAGTTATTTAAAAGAGGATTGTTGCAGATGTTGTTGGTGTTCTATACATCCTCATGTTCACTACTTCAGGACACAGGCCTGATTTCTGGTGGATAAATTCCTTTGGCTGGGTGCCTTCCAGAGCTACTGGTGTCTTGTCACCTGTGATTACAAGAGCTTTTGCTTAGCTTATCTGTGTTTTCTACCCTTGCCCTCCTATGATCTATTCTTCCCAAGGAAATTAGAAGGAACATTTGAAAACAGAAAATGTCATGTAAACTGTTTAAAACTAGAGTGAGAATTTTAAAAAGAAACGTCGCACCCATGGCATGGGCAATCTAATAAGCTATTCTCTATAAGTTAACTGTTCTGTTGATCCACTACTACTTCCTATCCTTGAGTCATTTTAAGTAGCATATAACTTGAAAATTTTAAGATTAGAATAGAAGTATTCACATTTCTCATTTCTTAGAGAAAATTTAGAAGCCATTTCACTTCATGGATTCTATAGCGTACCTGACTTGGTCCTCTTATACACGTTAGCATTTGTATAGTTTAAGGTTAGTTGCTCCATTGCACTATGGCTTGGCTAATGAATTTCCCCAGGGGCAGTTATGCTGCGTATTTGTATTTGAGTACAGCATGTATGAAATGTATTTTTCCTCATTCTATAACACTTCCTATTATAAGAAACAGTAACAACTTAATAATTGCTTTTAGAAGAAAATAGGAATAACCAAATATTCCTATTTCAGGATATAATAGAATTTAAGTAACATTAAAAGATTAAAGCAATGTTTGTTACCTTCAGAGACTCCATAAAAGCATACCCTAGTCTACTTTGTCTCTGACCATGAAGCCATTCCTACATATCCATGTTCCACACTTTCCCCAACTAAAAGATAAACCCTCAATGCCCCCCAAAACTCCATAACACATTTCCAGAATTCTATTCATTTTTTCACAATCTGCTTTCATAGAACTCCACTTCTAATTCCGAACTCTAAACTCCACTCTTCTCTGGTCCTTTGGATATTGTATTTCTATTTGATCTCCCTGTTGTTTGACACTATTTCTCATAATAGGTTCTCGTTCTTCCAGTTCATTCATTCATTCACATATGCTGACTGCATATCCACATTGGGCCAGTCACTGTGCTGTACCCTGTGAGGCAATGGGGGAGAAGATTAACACTGCTGAATAGAAATGGGTTCCTGGAATCTACTGACATACAGTGTTGCTGAATTGACTTCATGTTCCTATTGCCACTGCTGCTCTTGCCTACTTTCCTATTTTTGTCTCTATTTCTCACTTTCTGCTTCATAAGTATAGTTTAAAGAGGGTACAGTTTTTACACTAATTGCTGTTCAGTGAAACTGTTCCTTTCTTCTAGGGAGATGATCAATGGTGTGCTTGTGGCTCTGTAACCTTCATGTGTTTAGCACTTCTCTGGCTCACGAATGCTCTGATAGAGATTCACAAATGTTCCAAGTGGTTTTAAGGTGCCAGAAAACTGACCACCACAGAACACGGTACCTAGCCTCTAATGTGCAAACCTAGGTTTATATGTATCAGGCCTGTTTCTTCTCACTTTCCTCTTCCTTCTCCTCCCTTCCACTCTTCCTTCTTCATATGTAACTAGTAACCCATGTAACAAACCTTACTGTTCTGCAAAAGTCACGTGCAAATGGATCTCCACAGTGGTGTTTTTTCACCTTTCTCTAAACTTGGCAGGAGCTTAATTAGTCTCCCAAAGGAATCTTAACTTCTTTATTTTATTCCTTCCTCTCTCCCTTCTTTCTGAATTTCCTTTCAAAATCACTCACTGAGTTCCTACAATCACTCAGCACTGTCCAAATATTTCAGACTCTACTTTCAGGTTAGATGTCCAGATTTTTACCCCAGGTCTACTTCACTTTATTTCTTCACTAGGGAAATAAGAAATTAGAAAAACTTGTCAAATTTGATTACTCTGGAGAGTACTTGTGTGTAAAGGATGGTGGATAAAGTATGATGGAGGGAGAATAGCCTGGGTCATCCAGAAATCAAGAGAATCAATAAAATTATAAGGAACTTTCAATGTGCAGAATAATAATATTACAATTTATTAAATTTGCTATATATTGACTTATATCGGAAAAATGAGTTTTTACAAATTACTTAAAACTGTATTAACTCATCAAGAAACAGGTAAGTAAAGTGATTCTGACTGAATAGATCTCATAGGGAAAGGGCATTTTAAGGGTTAAAAGTTATACACATAGAAAAGCAGTATTTTAAAGGACCTTTTTAAATTCAGGTGTGAAAAGATAAGCTTTAATATTCATCTATCTTGTTCCTTTGAAAATATGGTTCTCGGGGCAAATAAGAAGAATTTGGTGGATCATGTAGCAGTACTTAGATTTTTAGGAAGTATACAAGAAAGTACTATGAAAGAAATCAGTGGCTAAGGTATAAGTCACAGAATAAAAAATATAGTAAAAGATTCAGTAGAAAAAAATGAGACTTTTGGTTAAATGTGGATGAACACACATTTTGCTCCCTTCCCAATCCTACTAAAATAAAACAAGGGGATATTTTTAACATACAAGGTGAAGCCTACAAGGACAAAAATAATGGGAATAATGGGAGCTGGTGGTGGAGAAAAACAAGAAGCAACCCAAGTCAGTACTTCTGGAAGCAAGGAGTGAGTGTAAACCTGAAGTGAGGAGGAATGACCGAGAAGGAGTTGGGCTCCTAGGTACTCTCGCTGGTATCAGACTGAAGGCATATTCTCTGGGAGAAAGTAAAACACAGAGGATCTGGACTGAGGGAATACCAGGCATAGTGGAGGTGGGGCCACTATGCTGGAAACTGGGGGAGAAGGTTAAGTTAAAGTCACACAGTGTAAGTCTAAATTCCCAGCCTCCTCCTCTTCCTCAGCGCCCAGAATGCTAGCAGCCCAATGTACATCCTCTGAGAAGGAGGATGATGATCTGATCAGCCTGAGACAGAAGACTGAAAAAGAGTGACATCAAATCCTGTAAGCAAACAGCCTACCTCAAATGGCCACACAATGAAGACCACTGTCATTAAGCCCCTCTGTGTGTACCTGCTTTCTTCATGCCTGCTTTCTACTCTACTACTCCACCATTCTTAAACAGGAGAGAGCAGTCAGGGATCCCAGGGCTATGTGAAGAAAGACACTCACCTGACAAAGAAGGTAGCTCAAACATAAACAGACATTTTTGAAGACACATAATCTGTATCTTAGTTTTTAATGTCATCATCATACCAGAGAGGCAACATATAATCAATCCAGAATCCTAACTTGGCTCTGCTATGGATTCTAGACAGAGTATTCTTTGCATCTCATTGCCATTCATTTATAACACAGGAGGGAATCAGAACCAGACATATCTGAATGCAAACCTACATCCTGCAGTAACCAATTGTATATTCTGAGGGGAAATTTGTGTTTTCTGTTTCTGAGCCTCAATGTGGCAGAGTCTGCTATTTATTCAGCACTACCCATTTTTCTTCTTATACAAATGCTCCTTGACTTAAAATGGGGTTACATCTGCATATGCTGAAAATATCATAAGTTGAAAATGCATTTGATACACTAACCTATTGAACATTGCAGCTTAGAAACACAGTACACTGTGGAGTATCAGTGTCTACTCTGTAGCTGCTGCTGTCCAGCATTGTCATACAGAATTACACCACCTATCACCAGCCCAGGAAGAGATCCAGACTCCATATTTGAAGTATGCTTTCTATTGAATGTGTATCTCTTCTGTACTATCATGAAGCTGATCATAAGTCAAACCATCATGAGTAGGGGATGGTCTATATTATACAACTTCTAAGTTTTATCTGGACATATGGCTGCCTGATAAGAGATTAAATTTTCTAGTGTTCTTGCCTCTACCTGGGACTGAGTTCTGACCAATGGATAATAAAACCTAAGTAAGGCCTGCCATTTCCAGGTCATATTCCCAAAATGAAAAGTCTTGCTCTCTCCTCTTGCCCTTCCCCTTCTCCTCATTAAGAGAAAAGTCATGATGGTACGAGCTGAAGCAATCACTGTAGGTCCAGAGATGTAAATCAGATAGTGAGATGGCAAAGCTGCCCTACCAGTCCTGGTCTGCTTATCTCTGGACTAGAGTATAAAATAGAAATAAACTGTAATCTTACTTAAGGCACTATATTTTGGGAATCTGTTATAAGAACTCAGATTACACAATAATATATTCTATTTTCTTACTGTAAAATGAGAATACCACCTAGCAGGACTGTTTTAAGGAGAAGGAAGGGAAAGAGTGATAGTTGTAAAGCTTGTAAAAGTTTGAAAAGGACCTGGTACCAAGCTGTTGTTCAGTAAATAGTAAATTAATGCTCCAGACTTGAAAAGCTTTCCTTCAGCAGCCTGATGTCAAAGTCATGGTCTGAGCAGAATCACTGAAAGTGAGACACCTGGAGTGGTGTGCCTAGTGCCGAAGTCCATTACAATGAAGATTTGATCCAGCTATTCCACTCCTAGGCCTATACCCTAAAGATTTAAAAAGAGCATACTACAGTGACGCAGCCACTTCAATGTTTATAGCAGCATGATTCACAACTGCTAAACTGTGGAAGCAACCCAGATGCCCTTCAATAGATGAATGGATAAAGAAACTGTGGTACATATACACAATGGAATATTATTCAGCAATAAAAGAGAATAAAATTATGGCATTTGCAGGTAAATGGATGGAATTGGAGAACATTATGCTAAGTGAAGTAAGCCAATCCCCAAAAACCAAATGAAGAATGTTCTCTCTGATTAGTGGATGCTGATACATAAGGGAGGTGGGAATGGAGAACATAGGAGAAATGGAGGATCTCCGGATGGGGCGGGGGGAGGAAGGGGGAGCAAAAGGGGAATGGGTGTAGTAAAGATGGTTGAATGAGATGGTCATCACTACCCTAGGTGTATGTATGAAGACACAAATGGTGTGACTCTATCAAATTTGCAACCAGAGAAATGGAAAAATTGAGCTATATATATGTACTACGACTTGACTTGAAATGCATTTAAATAAATGAATTAATTAATAATAAAAAAAACAATGAAGACTAGGTGCTAAAGTACCACCCCCACCTCCCAGATCTGAGGTCATCTAGGGCAAATTAGCTAATAAAAAAAGAGAAAAGAAACCTTTGTGGCACTGGTGGCAGTGGGGGGGGGGTGGTGCACAGGGAGCATATTTATGAAAAAGAATTTGATTCATTATGTAAGATGTTTCTTCTTGAAACTTTTGGTAAGACATCCAGTTATTACTATTTGGGAAGCTGGATCTATTTTTAGGCTGAGTTTAAGTGTTGAGTTTAGTTTTAAGGGCAAAAGTAGAGGTAAACTAGGGGCACTCAAGGCAGTTAGAAAGGAGCAAGCTGTCTAGGAGTTGCTGCACTGTGGAAATGGAGAGCATCTCAGGCCAGCATGGGCACCATCACCTTACTAAGACATTGGATAAGTCATTAAAAGTTGGAAAATAGGGATTTTCAAGTACAAGACCTAGTCAAAATTGCAAAGACCCATACTAATGAATTTTAATAAGTCACTTGAAATTTCTCCAAGTCTCCTTACCAAAAATAATTGGCACATCCTTCTATTAATAATACATTTCAAAAGTCATGTTTCACCAAGGTGTTGTGGCATAATTAAATATCAATTTATTAAATAGAAATTTCTCAGCACTTACCCCACTGTATTATGTGCTTGGTTCTCCATGTCAAGAAACTGCTACATCTGGTTTATATTTCTTGGTTTTGAATCTGTTGGGGAAAAATGATCAAGATTCCTAAAATGCATATTTATTAACCTACAAAACATGAAAATGTGCTAGTGGCAAATTATTTAGTGTCAGTTTTTCAGAGTATGGAAGCTCTTGGTTTTATAGAATGTAGAAACTGTGGGGGGTGTTCTTTTTCCCTTCTTTTTAAAAAAGTGTCCCCTTACATTTATGATGGGTGTTACTGACAGAAATGAACATTAATTTACTATTTAATGAACAACAGCTTGGTACCAGGTCCTTTTCAAAGCGCTCAGTCCAAGTTGATGAGTAAAACAGAATTCCTATTTCAGAGGAGTTACAGCTGGACGTTCTCAAGCTTTCCATCCTGGTAGATCCCCTAAAGTTTTCCCTTTATTTGACTATGTTCTTTCTTTATTCCTGTCTGTGTTTTGTTAGAAAGACTATAACATGAGATTTAGGACAAAAATCCTAAGAAATGCTTCGAGATAGAAAGAAAATGGATTTAAAATAGAACAAAACGAATTTTGTGGGTGCTGGCTCACCTCTTGCCTGAAGTAAAATAATGTTTGTCCCAGCAACAAAGTTTTAGTTAAAAAAAATCGTCCATGAGGATAAATGAACAAAGTATTGAAAGACACTTCAACTCACCTGAATCACTGCATAAAAGTCAAGTAAACAGTATTTGGGGTGGTAGAGGAGGAAGACGACTTTGGAGATCCTATCATAACAAAGGAATTAGACCTGGAGTTGTGTGGAATTGTGGGGGACCCGGCAAGGATGGTGAATGAAAACCTGACCAGACGCAGAGATGAATAAACGATTCTGCAGGTTCTCCGGGAAACAGGCCCTGACGAGGGAAGTGACCTGCCCAGGTCCACACAGCTAAGCTCCTAGACCTTGCAGCGTAGGCAGAATCTGCGATCCAAGCTCCGCCAGGCGGGTCCCCGCATCCCGGTCGCCGTCCACCCGCCGCGAGCCGCGTCCCGCCCTGCGCTTCGGTCCAGCCAGCCTCCAGCGGGGCGACCGCGCAATTGGGCTGCTCGCCTTAGCCCCGGGCCGGCGCCAGCCCGACAGCCCGGCCTAGACGAGGGAGAGGGCGAGGCCCCGTGCCAAGGGACCGGGGTGCCCCGGAGTGGGTTACCTGCGCCGCGCTGCGCCGCGCTCGCCGAGAAGTCTGAAGCCCGGGAGACAGGATCCTCTAGGTCAGAGCCGCCCGCCTGGGCCCGCCCCGAAGGGGCCTGCCACCCTCTTTGGGTAGCCCACCGCCACGCTCCCGCCGCTCCGGCCCGCCTGCAGCGGCCTGGCCGTTAGGGCCCCTCCCTCCCCTCCCGCCCGCCGCCACGGGTTGCCATGGAGACGCGGCCCCAGCTCACAGCCCCGGGGAGGGGGATGGGTGCGGCGGGCGCTGCACCGCTTTCTGCGGGCTCCCAGCCGCTGCAAACTTCCGCACAGCCAGCGCCACACTCTCTCACTCTACGTGCCTGGTGTCTGCCCACTAGACAGAGGAGACCGCCTTCTGGTCCTTTGCGCTGGAGCAAACCAAGGGCGCCCTAGAAATATTTGAGTGACTGAACCAAGGAGATAACCAAAGAACAGAGTAAAGGGCTGGGAAATTCTGCACCCAAGTTTCTTAAATTCCCAGGCACTCTTCCCTCCTACCCAGATCTGAAACAGCGTGGACAAGGAAAAAAAAAAAAAAGAAAAAAGATTGGGGGTAAGGAGGTCTTTCTCTTTTAACTGTTGCTAACAGCAGTTACAGTTACGTCGATGGTGCTAACAGCAGCATCTGTACCTGTCTTTCCCATAAGGCACATTGATTGCGTCCTTGGAAATTGCCAGTTAGGCAGTAGTCTCTATTTTTAGGGAAGAGGATATTGCTTCTCAGTGGGGGAACTGAGACAGAACGAAATGACTGATTCCAAATTCTTTACATTTTTCGCCAAGTTCCAAGACTAATTGATGACAGAATTTGTCTCATCCTCTTGATTTCACAGAGAAAATGACAGAGGAGGTGTGTGTGTGTGTGTGTGTGTGTGTGTGTGTGTGTGTGTATGATTTATATGATTTACTCCTATTGGTATCTAGAGTGTTGTTTTTGTTTTTGTTTTAGTAGCACTTGAATTTTGTGTTTGAAAAACATCATTACACTTACTTTAAGAACAGAATTTCTTCCCAATACACCCAATTAATTTCTAATTCTTAAAATCTTTTATTTGCACTCGACTTGCATGATTTTAACATCAATTTGCCAATTTGCTGCTTTAATACTTTAATGGCTGTCATTTTTAAACCAACCTATATCCCTCCATCTATGAATTTCATAAAACCATTTTCTGTTTCTTGACAAATAAGGTTTCATAGATGAATTGTGTACTGGAATATTAGCTCTAGTTAGTGCTTCACAGCTTTCATATTATGACTGAACGAAGAGAGTGATCATTTCATTTTACCTTGAGACTTTCCATCATTCTGAAAACCTTAGTCATGTTCATTATTGTCTAAATTAAATGGAGGTGTGTATTTTTTCTGACTCAGGAAGGGAAAATGAACTGGGAAGGAAATTTAATAAAATTTCAGGTTGGCCAAGATCATTTATACTGGGTAGTGCTTTACCATTGGTAAGGACTTTCACCCATTCATTATTTCAGGATCAGAAATACTCTATCAGGCAAGTGTAACGTGGGACATTAATAGTTCCTTTCAGTAGATTAATAAACCTAGGCTAAGAGAGAATAAAAGATTTGTCCAAGATGATACATCTAGTTCGAATGCAACTAAGATATAAACCTAGGTCTTCTTACTCCAAATCCAGTGCTCTTCAAATTCCATCCAACTATTAGACTTTGAATAGGTTTCTTCAAATCTTGTATGGGTAAATGTAGAATTCACATTTTCAGAAGAAGGAATGGATGTGGAAAAGGCTAGCCAAACCCGTAAGAAGATGCAGAATGTAATGGATTTTAGGAAAATTTAAACATAGACAAGACCCCTGTTATGATTGGGCATGTCCCTTGAAAACCTCATGTTTTGGAAACATTATCCCCAGTGCTGTGGCATGATTCACACATAGGACTTTTAGACAATGATAAGAGCTGTAACTTTATCAATGAATCCATTTGATAGACTAATAATGAATGGGGCTGGGCATGGTGTTGTATGCCTGTAATTCCAGCAGCTTGGGAGGCTGAGGCAGGAGGGTCACGAATTCAAAGCCAACCTCAGCAAAAGTGAGGCACTAAGCAACTCAGTGAGTCCCTGTCTCTAAATAAAATATAAAATAGGGCTGGAGATGCTGCTCAGTGGTTAAGTCCCCTGAGTTCAACTCCTGATACGCCTCAAAAAATAATAATAATTTGAATGGGTGACAACCATAGGCAGATGGGCATGGTAGGAAGAAGTAGGTCACTAATGTGCCTTTGGGGTCTCTATCCCTTCCCCCTCACTCCTTGAATTCTCTTTCTGCTACAGGGCTGCCATGAGCTGATAGCTTTCCTCTTTCATGCCCTTCTACCATGAGGATCTGCCTTAACTCAACTCTACAACAATGGAATCTTTGGACCATAGACTGAACTTCTGAAACTGTGAGCCCAAAGTAAACTTTTCTTCCTTTAAGTTGTTCTGTCAGGTATTTTGATCACAGCAACAAAGAGCTGATGAATACAACCCCCTTTCCATTTGATTTAATAGAATAAAGATTTTCATTTCAAAATGAGTGTTGACTTAAAATACAAAGACCAACCCCCTTAATCCCACTCCTCAGTGCAAAGACTTGAATTTGCACTGAAATGTATCTATTATTAGATTTTTTCACATGAATTTATTTTGAAAGGGCTGATGAAATTAGGAAGGCCTCAAGAGTAAAGGAGAAGGAGAGTGTGCTGAGCATGGAAAGCTTTCTAAAGGCAGCTGGTAAGAAGTGTTAAAAGAGCTTAGTCCTGAAAGAGTACTGGAGGACACAGCCCAGAATAAGGTATAAAATATAACCAGCATATTCAGAAGACGAGGCAATGGCTGAAGGACAAAGATGAACTATGGAAGAAAAGCTAATGGCTCAATTATAGAAATAAATAATAATCATAGCCACATTCTGAAATTCTTATCTTCTTTTTTCCCCTAGAATAGACTGATTATTAACAACTGAAAACCTTCTCAACAAAACTATTTTCAGGGAAAATTTACAATAGAAAAATAGAAAATGTGCAGCCTTAATATGCATGGCTATGTAGAATAACTTGATTTTGTAACTCCATAAGTGAAATATGAGTTTATTGTTATATTGTTTCCGAAAACAAGTTAAAAATTATATGAGGAGATATTTATGTGTAAACTAAGTATACCTTATGCATGGAAAATAATTTAGAAAAAGACAATAATATCAAATAATCGTATAATTGTGTAGAGGGAACATAATCTAATTCCTTCATTTTGCATAAGGAATCTCAGATCCAAAGAATAATAATTATTTGACAAGTCTTACTGCTAGCTAATGTCAAGAATAAAAATTATAAACCAGATTTTTTTTCTTATTATACCATACTACTAAAATGGAAGCAAGTTTAAAGAATTTTCTGGAAATGCTTCAATGTATGTTTAAGAAAATAAGCATTCAGCAAAAGGAGATTTAGCATTCAGAACCCAGATCACCCTACAGCAATGATGTCCAACAGAAAAATAATGCAAGTCAATTGTGTAATTTTTAAATATCCTAGTAGTCAAATTAAAAGGGCTAAAAAATCCAGATGAAGTTAATTGAAATAATAGATTTAACACAATATGTCTAAAATGTTATATCAACATATAATCAGCATAAAAGTTGTTGAGATATTTTATTTCTTATACTTGGTTTTCAAAGTCTAATGTATAGTTCATATTTATAGCTCAGTCATTTAAAACATGTTTAAGCCCTCAGTAGTCACACATGGGTAGTGACTAACATGACTCATGGCTAACATCTTAGGCAGGAAAGCCCAAGAATTTTGGTGTCTGGTCAGTACACTAAATAGCTTTGTTAAATGTGGATGGCCATACAAGAAGAAAGATTCTAAATTATTTGAGTGTGATTTGGGAAGGACTATGAAAGTATCCCACCTCAAAATCCTCACTGATCTCTTTTAGATTGGGAGAGTGATTGGACATCTAAAGAGAAATGTATCAAATGGTGCCCTTAACCAGCAGGATGAGACCTTTTATTACATAATTCCTGTTGCTCTGTCTCTTGTCCATATTCAGGGATGCTTCTCAAAAGAGAATTCAGACTAGATGAGAGGACCTTACCTCTTGGTCTTCATTGCCCAGGGACTTATGTACCAAGGGAACACGTCCTTCCAATAGAAATTAGGAACACCAGGTCTCATTTTAGCCAAAAGTTTTGGGTAAATGGCTATTGTGACTTTTCCTTCCTATAATTTTCCTTTTTATGGACCCATAGTGTCTTGTCATTGTGGTTTTGAAAAGGAAATTCTCTCCTGAATATTAGGGAAAATGCAATTTATACAATAATAAGCTAAAGTTTTATATGTGTAATATTTATTTCCTGGAGCCAGGCATGGACATTGGTGAAGAAAAAGGTCCCTAGTGAGGAAAATAGATTTGTAGCTAGCAAGGAAAGTTGTGCTTGTTTGGTTTTTGTTTGTTTGTTTGTCTGTTTTTGTTTTTTGGCATGTATCATAATTTATTGATAATCTGTCTTACTGATTAAAAATGTCACTTTGAGGTTGTAGATAGATCCAAGATGGCAGAATAGAGGAGGTCATGTTCTGGCTACTATGTGGCGTGAGACTAAGAAAGCAGATGGGCAGCTTCTCTACAAGGTGGGCGAACAAAAAGTGAGTGAAGGCTTTATTGGAATTTAAAATTGGACATTCAAAGCAGACTGGAGACAAAGGAGATTGGATATAATAAAGACAATATCCCAGAGGCAAAGCCGCTACTGTAGCCAGGCTGGAAGTACCAGCCAGAGGGTCCCTCTGTGATCATAGTGGAGGGATAAAGGAATGAAAAGAACCTGTATTTTGGGGAGGCATGAGGCCTGTGTCTGCATACATAGTATTTAGAGTCCAAGGACATTGCCCAGCAAACCTGAAAGAGGTGCTACATGATATCCATGTGCAGGGTAAGAAGACACTATTTCTCCAGGCCAAATGCTGAGGACAAAATAAGGAACCATTTTGCAGCAGTGGGGCTGGGAACCAGTAGCTGAGGGGGCTGATTCCTGGCAAACCTGAGTTTGGCCCAAAATACAGGCCCAGCAAACACACACTGCATGACATAGTGCATGCTTAAGTGACCAGGAGAAAAATCAAATGAGGAGAGAAGTGTGCACAGGGGACAACCAGTCGTGGAAACCCACCTGGCTCTACCCCTCCCCCTCCAATCCGACTGCTTGCAGGACTTGCTGTGACCGACACATCTGGTCTGGAACTCAGAAGTTTGGGGGGTGGGAGAGATTGGATACTGAATCTGAGACCAGGAAACATGGTGTCTGCAGTTGATATAGGGGACTAAGAATTGGTTCTCCCACCATGAGAGTGGAACCTGGGGTAAAGTCTTCCAGCATGGACCAGCAAATACTGGGCGCTGGAGGTAAGCTGATTTAAAATCTCCAGACCAATTGGCATTCAGCAAAGAACCTGGAGCCTGCATAAACCTAAACCCTGCCTCTAGGAATTTCACCTATGGGATTACTGCTCTCACTCCAACAAACCAGAGAGGGTGGAGCATCATGCTCCAGAAGACCCCACCTAAAACTGCTGAGAAGAGAAGTTGAGAATATTTTGAACTGCAGCAGAACGAATTCTTTAACTTTTCATCAATTTTTTAAAATTTATTTTGTTCTTTTTCTGTTTAATTTTGACCTTGATAGTACATGGACATGTATACATTTTTATATTTGTTTTTTCTCATTTCTACCATTTTTGATACCAGTTAATTTCATGGATTAGTTTTTTGTGAACTAGAATGTTTGATTAGTATAGTTTAGTTTTGTTTTGTATTCTTTTGTTTTTATTTTTTAAATTTTTACTTTATATATATATTTTTTTCTCCTACCTGTTTCTCTTGATTATCTCTTTTCTTCCACTAACATCCAATCTCTGTTGTTCTCTCTTTTAGTCTTCCTTCAGTCTTTTACTTCTGTCTTTGCTCCTCCTTTCTCACAATCATCACATCCTACATCACTTCTCTCTCCCTGTCCACCATTTGAAATTGCAAACCCTTTTGCAAACCTACTGGTCTTATTATTATAGGCAATGACTGCTCATCTCATTTGTGTTTATTGTGATAATTAACATTGTAGATGTCATAGTAGGAACTATTTGATTTAACACTGCATATTGCTTGCATTAGTTGTTATTATTTCTTTTCCCCTAAACAGTGAGATACTAGAAACCTTAAGAGATACTGTAAGTCCACAGGGTAGAAACTCTACTGCCTCAGATCAATACTGGTAGATGAGTAGACAAACAACATGAAAAAGCAAAGGAAAAAATCACCTGAAGCAAATCAAGATACGCCAATAACAGAAGCCATCAACACCACAGTGGAAGAAATGTTATAGAAGGAGGTTAGAATGTACATAGTTACACTGATGTGCAAAGTAAAGGATGGTATAAGGAATAATATCAGATAGAAAATACAAGAAGTGAAAGATCACTTCAGTAAAGAAGCAGAGATTCTGAAAAAAAAAATCAAGCAGAAATCCTTGAAATGAAGGAAACAATATACCAAATTAAAAAGTAAATAGAAAGTGTCACCAACAGACTAGACCACTTGGAAGACAGAACCTCAGGCAATGAAGACAATATGTAATCTTGAAAATAGAGTGGACCATGGAGAGACGATGTTAAGAAACCATCAACAGAACTTCCAAGAATTGTGAGATAACATGGAAAGACCAAATTTAAGATTTATTGGGATAAATGAAGGTGTGGATATACAAACCAAAGGAACACACAATTTTTTCAATGAAATAATATCACAAAATCCCCCAAATCTACAGAATAAAATGGAAAATTAAATACAAGAGGCTTACAGGATCCCAAATGTACAAAATTACAACAGAACCATACCAAGGCACATTATAATGAAAATTCCTAGCATACAAAATAAGGATAGAATTTTATTTATTTATTTATTTTAAACAGAGTCAGGTTTTATTTATTTATTTTTTTAGAGGATAACATTTCATTTCTCTGGTTGTAAGTGATATAGAATCACAACATACATGCAGTCATGCATAAAGTTAGGGCTATGATGACCATCATATTCCACCACCTTTACTGTCCCCATGCCCCCTCCCCCCTTACACCCCTGTGAACAGAGTTCCTCCATTGTTCCCATGTCCTTCCCCACTTTATGGATCAGCATCCACTTATCAACGAGTACATTCGGCATTTGGTTTTCTGAGATTGGCTTACTTCACTTAGCATGATATTCTCCAATTCCATCCATTTACCTGCAAATGCCATAATTTTATTCTCTCTTATTGCCCAGTAATATTACATTGTGTATATATAACACAGCTTCTTTATCCATTCATCTATCGAAGGGGATCTAGGTTGGTTCCACAGTTTAGCTATTGTGAATTGAGCTGCTATAAACATTGAGGTGGCTGTGTCACTGTAGTATGCTGTTTTTAAGTCTTCTGGGTATAGACCAAGGAGAGGGATAGCACACTCAAATGGTGGTTCCATTCCAAGTTTTCTAAGGAATCTTCATACTGCTTTCCAGATTGGTTGCACCAATTTGTAGTTCCACCAGCAATGTATGAGCATGCCTTTTACCCCACAACCTCGCCAACACTTACTGTTGTTTGTATTCTTGATAATTGCCATTCTGACTGGTGTGAGATAAAATCTTAGAGTAGTTTTGATTTGCATTTCTCTGATTGCTAAAGATGTTGAACTTTTTTTCATATGTCTGTTGATGGATTGTATATCTTCTTCTGTGAAGTTTGTGTTCAGCTCTCTGGTCCATTTATTGATTGGGTTGTTAGTTTTTTTGGTGATAAATTTTTTGAGTTCTTTATATATCCTGGAGATGAGTGACCTATCTGATGTGTGTGTGGCAAAAATTTGTTCCCAGAATGTTGGCTCTCTGTTCACTTCGTTGATTATTTCTCTTGCTGAGAAGAAGCTTTTTAGTTTGTATCCATCCCATTTGTTGATTCTTGATTTTACTTCTTGTGCTATAGGAGTCTTGTTAAGGAAGTATGGTCCTAATCCAACATGATAAAGATTTGGACCTATTTTTTCTTCTATTAGGCATTGGGTCTCTGGTCTGATTCCCAAGTCCTTGATCCACTTTGAGTTGAATTTTGTGCATGGTGAGAGATAGGGGTTTAGTTTCATTTTGCTGCATATGGATTTCCAGATTTTCTTAGCACCATTTGTTAAAGAAACTATCTTTTCTCCAGTGTACTTGTTTGGCTCCTTTATCTAGTATAAGGTAACTGTATGTAAGTGGCTTCGTCTCTGTGTCTTCCATTCTATACCATTGGTCTGCATGACTGTTTTGGTGCCAGTACCATGTCATTTTGTTACTATAGCCTTGTAGTATAATTTAAGTTCTGGTATTGTGATGCCTCCTGCTTCACTCTTCTTGCTAAGGATTGCTTTGGCTCTTCTGGGTCTCTTATACTTCCAAATGAATTTCATAATTGCCTTTTCTATTTCTATAAGGAATGACATTGGGATTTTAATTGGGATTGCATTGAATTTATATCGCATTTTGGGTAGTATGGCCATTTTGACAATATTGATTCTGCCTATCCAGGAGCATGGGAGAGATTTTTCCATCTTCTAAGGTCTTCTTCAATTTCTTTCTTCAGTGTCTTGTAGTTTGCTTTGTAGAGGTCTTTCACCTCTTTTGTTAAATTGATTCCCAAGTATTTTATTTTTTTTGAGACTTTTGTGAATGGGATAGTTTTCCTAATTTCTCTTTCAGAGGGTTTATCACTGATGTATAGAAATGCAATTGATTTGTGAGTGTTGATCTTATATCCAGCAACTTTGCTGAAATCATTTATTAATTCTAAAAGTTTTCTGGTAGAATTTTTTGGATCCTCTAAGTATAGAATCATGTCATCTGCAAATAATGATAGTTTGAGTTCTTCTTTTCCAATTCGTATCCCTTTAATTTCTTTCACCTGTCTAATTGCTCTGGCTAGTGTTTCAAGGACTATGTTGAATAGCAGTGGTGAAAGAGGGCATCCCTGTCTAGTTCCTGTTTTCGGAGGGAATGATTCCAATTTATCTCCACTTAGGATGATGCTGACCTTGGGTTTAACATAGATAGCTTTTACAAAGTTGAGGTATGTTCCTACTATCCCAAGTTTTTCTAGTGTTTTGAGCATAAAAGGGTGTTGTATTTTGTCAAATGCCTTCTCTGCATCAATTGATAAAATCATATGACTCTTATCTTTAAGTCTATTGATGTGATGTATTACATTAATTGATTTCTGTATGTTGAACCAACCTTGCATCCCTGCAATGAACCCCTCTTGATCATGGTGCAGTATTTTTTTGATATGTTTTTGTATGCGATTTGCTAGTATTTTGTTGAGAATTTTTGCATCTATGTTCATCAGGGATACAGGTCTGAAGTTTTCTTTCTTTGATGTGTCTCTGTCTGGTTTTGGAATCAGAGTGATATTTGCCTCATAGAATGAGTTTGGAAGGGTTCTCTCATTTTTTATTTCATGAAGTAGTTTGAGGAGTATTTGTATTAATTCTTCTTTGAAGGTCTTGTAGAACTCAGCTGAGAATCCATCTGGACCTGGGCTTTTCTTGGTTGGCAGGCAATTGATGGCATCTTCTATTTCCTTGCTTGAAACTGATCTGTTTAAGTTGTGTATGTCCTCTTGGTTCAGTTTGGGTAGGTCATATGGCTCTAGAAATTTGTTGGGGTCTTCAGGGTTTTCTATTTTACTGGAGTATAAATTTTGAAAATAGTTTCTAATTATCCTCTGTATTTCAGTAGTGTCTGTCATGATATTTCCTTTTTCATCACGAATTTTAGTAATTTGGGTTTTCTCCCTCCTTCTTTTCATTAGAGTGGCTAAGGGTTTGTCAATTTTGTTTATTTTTTCAAAGAACCAGCTTTTTGTTTTGTTATTTTTTTGAATTGTTTCTTTTGTTTCAGTTTCATTGATTTCAGCCCTAATTTTGATTATTTCCTGTCTTCTATTTCTTTGGCTGTTAATTTGTTCTTCCTTTTCTAAGGCTTTGAGACGAAGAGTCAATTCATTTACTTGTTGAGTTTTACTTCTTCTAATGAATGAGTTTAGTGCTATGAACTTTCCTCTTAGCACTGCCTTCATGGCATCCCAGAGATTTTGATATTTTGTATCAGAGTTTTCATTTGCCTCTAAGAATTTTTTATCTCTTCCTTGATGTCTTCTGTTATTTATGCATCATTCAATAACATATTATTTAGTTTCCAGGTGATGGAGTAGTTTCTGTTTTTTAATCTATCATTGATTTGTAATTTTATCCCATTGTGGGCAGATAGGATGCAGAGTAGAATCTCTATTTTTTTGTATTTGCTAATACTGGCTTTGTGACATAACATATGGCTATTATGGAAAACGATCCATGTGCTGCTGAGAAAAAAATGTATTCGCTCATTGAGGGATGGAACACTATATATGTCTGTTATGTCTAAATTATTGATAGTTTCATTGAGATCTATGGTTTCTTTATTTAGTTTTTGTTTGGAAGATCTACCCAGTGGTGAGAGAGCTGTGTTAAAGTCTTCAAGTATTATTGTGTTGTCTATTTGATTCTTGTATTTGAGAAGGATTTGTTTGATATATGTAGAAGCCTCATTATTTGAGGCATAGATATTTATGATTGTTATGTCTTGTTGATGTATGATTCCCTTAAGAAGTATGAAATGACCTTCTTTATCTCTTTTTCACCATCTTTGGTTTGAAGTCCACTTTATTTGATATGAGGATGGAAACTCCTGCTTGTTTGCGGGGTCCATGTGAGTGATATGATTTTTCCCACCCTTTCACTTTCAGTCTGTGGATGTCTTTTCCTGTGAGATGAGTCTCTTGAAGATAGCATATTGTTGGGTCTTTTTTTAAAATCCAGTCTGTCAGTCTATGTCTTTTAATTGGTGCATTTAGGCCATTTACATTCAGGGTTATTATTGAAATATGATTTGTAATTCCGGTTATTTTTGTTTGTCTTTGGTTTTTACCATGAGTTGTTTTCTCTTTTGAATGGTCTTTCCTCTAGTGTAGTTCCTCTCTTTGTAAATTATCATTGGTGGTTATCATTTCCTCCTCATGGAATATTTTGCCAAGAATGCTGTGTAGTGCAGGCTTTCTTGCTGTAAAGTCATTTAACTTTTGTTTATCATGGAAGGTTTTTATTTCATCATCAAATCTGAAGGTCAATTTTGCTGGATATAGGATTCTTGGTTGGCATCCATTGTCTTTCAGGGCTTGGAATATGTTATTCCATGATCTCCTGGCTTTTAGGGTCTGGGTTGAAAAATCTGCTGATATCCAAATTGGTCTCCCTCTATATGTAATCTGGTTCCTCTCTCTTGCGGCCTTTAAAATTCTATCTTTATTCTGTATGTTGGGCATTTTCATTATCATGTGCTTTGGTGTAGATCTGTTGACATTTTGTATGTTTGGTGTACTGTAAGCCTCTTGTATTTGATTTTCCAATTCATTTTTCATGTTTGGGAAATTTTTTGATATTATTTCATTGAAGAGATTGTGCATTCCTTTGGTTTGAAATTCTGCACCTTCTTCTATCCCAATAAATCTTAGATTTGGTCTTTTGATGCTGTCTCATATTTCTTGTATGTTCTGTTCATGATTTTTTACCATCTTCACTGTATGGACAAGTTTATTTTCAACACCATATATCTTGTCTTCATTATCCGAGGTTCTGTCTTCCAGGTGATCTAGTCTGCTGGTGATGCTTTCTATTGAGTTTTTGATTTGGTTTATTGTTTCCTTCATTTCAAGAATTTCTGATTGATTTTTTCCCCACAGTCTCTAGCTCTTTCTTAAAGTAATCTTTTGCTACTTGTAATTGCTCTCTTATCTCTTTGTTAGAATGATCGATGGTTGCCTTTATTTGCTCTCCTATTTCTTTGTTGGATTGATCAATTTTTGCCATAATTGCTCACTTATGTCATTCTTTAATTCATAGATCATTTTAATTGTCTACATTCTGAATTCTTTCTCTGACATTTCATCAAGTGTGTTGTCAATGGATTCTGTTACAGTGGTATGGAGGTTTATTTGGGGCACTTTCTTCCCTTGTTTTTTCATGTTGATTGTGTATCTTCCTTTCTTGAAATACTGATCTGAGGTATTGAGGCTTCTATCCTATAATCTTCTATTGACACTCCAGATTACCTGTGTCTCACCTTGGAGCTACTTTTGTTCCTCCAGTGTCCCTAGATGGGCACTACTGCCACTAAAGTTGGTGGTGAAGGTAGTGGACGTACCTCTAGAGGGCATTAGGAGTGGCCTTGGCTAGCCTCCTGAGGTGGCCCCTGAGGGCTGTTTTGCCCCTCTCTTGCACTCCTGCTGGTGAACAGGAAATCTGGAATGGAACTGGAGTCGGGCCCAGGTCTCAGTTAGGCAGGGTCACAACCAGGAGAGTCTGTGTGCAACCCTTATGGTGAGTGTGAGCTCCCCTTGGGATGGAGGCTAGCAGCCTCTGGTCTGCCTTCAACTGAGCACCCCTGGCATTCTTTAAGGGCAGTTTTGGGCCTTCTGTCTCACCTGTCCACAGGAACTCTGGAGCAGAACTGGGGTGGGCCCAGATCATATTTGGGTGGGGCCTCTTCATGCTGGGATCTCTGCAGGAGACTCTTACCCTGGGTGTGCCTTCCTCTGTGGCTGGTAGCTATCAGTCTCTGGTCAACCCTTGGTTGGACACCCATCGTGTTTCCTCAGGGCAGATTTGGGCCCTCTGTGGCTCCTTCTGGTCCGCTGGATCTCTGGAGCAGAACTGGGGTGGATCAAGGCGCAGTTGGTTCCAGCTCCCTCTCATTGGGGTCTCTGCGGTGACTCATGCCCTAGTTTTGGCTTCCCATCGGCTAGCAGCTAGCAATCCCTGGTCTCCCTTTGGCTGGACACCCATGGAGTTTCCTGAGGGTGGATTTGGGCCCTCTGTGGCTCCTGCTTGTCCACAGGAACTCTGGAGTGGAACAGAGGTGGGCCCAGGCAGCACTTGGGCAGGGCTGCCTCATCCTGGGGTCTCTGCAGCGACTCTTACCCTGAGTTCGGGCTCCCCCATGGCTAGCAGCTAGCAGTCCCTGGTCTCCCTTTGGCTGGACACCCATGGAGTTTTCTGAGGGTGGATTTGGGCCCTCTGTGGCTCTTGCCATCTGCAGGAACTTAAGGATAGAATTTTAAAGGCTGTGAGAGAAAAAATATCAGACTATGTATAAGGGGAAACCAATTTGGATCTCCACTGATTTTTGCATCCAGTTCATGGAATAACATATTAAGCTCTGAACATGGATGCTAACCAAGAACATGGATGCTAACCAAGAATCCTATATTCAGCAAAATTAAGATTCATATTCAAAGATGAAATAAAAACCTTCCTTAATAAACAAAAGTTAAAAGATTTTGTAACTAGAAAGCCTGCACTACAGAACGTACTCAAACAAATATTCCATGTAGATGAAATGGGAAAAAAAATGAAAGTCAGTGAAAAGAGGAGCTATACTAAAGGAATAGTCAATGAAAGGAAAAGGTAATTCATTAAAAACTAGAAATAAACCCAAATGAGCAAGAATACAAATCATATCTCAATAATAACCTTGAACATTAATGGCTTAACTCATCAATCAAAAGACTCAGATTGGCAGATTGGATTAAAAACCAAGACCCAACAATATACTGTCTCCAAGAGACTTACCTCATAGACAAAGACATCCACAACTGAGGGTAAAAGGATGGGAAAAAACATTGTTCACATGGATCATATAAACAAGCAGAGGTTTTTATCCTTATATCAGATAAAATAGACTTCAAGCCAAAGTTAATCAGGAGGGATGTAGAAGGACATTTCATACTGCTTAAGGAAATCATACATCAACAAGATAAAACAATCATAAATATTTATACCCCAAACAATAGAGCATCAACATGCATCAAACAATCCCCTCTCAATTTTAAAAATCAAGTAGATCACAACACAATAACACTGGTTGACTTTAACACACTTCTCTCACCACTGGATAGATCCTCCAAACAAAAACTAAACAAATAAACTACATAACTATTGAGGCTTAACAGACATATATAGAATATTTCATCCATCAGTGATCAAATACACTTTCTTCTCAGCAGCACATGGCCCTTCTCTAAAACAGACCATATCTTATGCCACAAAGCAACTCTTAGCAAATACAAAAAAATAGAGATAATACCTTGCATTCTATCAGATTATAGTGGAATGAAATTAGAAATCAATTGATAAAAAAATAGAAGCTACTTTAATACCTGGAGACTAAATAATACGCTATTGAATGATGAATGGATAGCAGAAGAAACAAGGGATGAAATTTTTTAAAAAAATACTTAGAGGTAAGTGAGAATAGAAATACTACACATCAAAATCTCTGGGACATTCTGAAGGCAGTGCTGAGTCACCAAATAAATGACCTGACATTACATCTCAAAAGAAAAAGAAGAACAAATCAACACCAAAAGCAATAGAAGACAGGAAATAATTAAAATCGGAGTTGAAATCAATGAAATTGAAACAAAAGAAACAATTAAAAAAATGGACAAAACAAAAAGTTGGTTCTTTGACACAATTTTATACCTAGAAGATCTAAAAAATGCCACCAGAAAACTTCTAGAACTCACAAATGAATTCAGCAAAGTATCAGGATATAAAATTAACACCCATAAATCAAATGCATTCTTATATATCAGTGATGAATCCACTGAAAGAGAAATTAGGAAAACTACCTCATTCACAATAACCTCAAATAAACAAAACAAAACAAAACAAAACCCTTGGGAATCAATCTAACAAAAGAGGTGAAAGACTTATACAATGAAAAGTACAGAACACTAAAGAAAAATTGAAGAAGGCCTTAGAAGATGGAAAGATCTTCCATGCTCTTGGACAGGCAGAATTAACCTTGTCAAAATGGTCACCGAAAGTATTACATAGATTTAATGCAATTTCTATTAAAATGCCAATGACATTCTTTATAGAAATAGAAAAATCAGTCATGATATTCATTTGAAAGCATACAAGGCCCAAAATAGTCAAAGCAATCTACCAAGAAAAGTGAGGCAGGCGGTATCACAAGACCAGACCTTAAATTATACTATAGAGCCATTGTATCAAAAATGGCCTGGTTTAGGCACCAAAACAGATATGTAGACCAATGGTACACAATAGAAGACACAGAGACAGACCCATATAAATACACTTAACTCACACTAGACAAAGATGCCAAAAACATACATTGGAGAAAAGATAGCCTTGTCAACAAATGGTGCTGGAAAAACTGGAAATCCATATGTAGCAAAATAAAATTAAACCCCTATCTCTCACCCTGCACAAAACTCAACTCAAAGTAGATCAATGTCTTAGGTATTAGAACAGAGACCCTGCACCTAACAGAAGAAAAATTAGACCAAACCTCCACCATGTCAGCTTAGGAACTGACTTCCTTTACAAGACTTCCAAAACACAAGAAGTAAAATTAAGAATCAACAAATGGGATGAAATCTAACTAAAGAGCTTCTTCATAGCAAAGGAAACAAAAAATGTGAACAAAGAGCCTACAGAATGGGAAAAAATCTTTACCATACACACCTCAGATAGAGCATTAATCTCCAGGATATATAAAGAACTCAAAAAACTTAACACCATAAAAACCAAGTAACCCAATCAATAAATGGGCAAAGGAATTGAACAGATACTTACAGAGGAAGGCATATAATCGATCAACAAATATATGAAAAAATGTTCAACATCCCTAGCAATTAGATAAGTGCAAATCAAAACTACACTGAGATTCTATCTCATTCCAGTCAAAAATGGCAATTATCAAGAATGCAGCAACAATAAATGTTGGTGAGGATGTGGGGGGGAAGGTACACTCATACATAACTGGTGGGACTGCAAATTGGTGTAACTATATGGAAAGCAGTGTGGAGATCCCTCAGAAAACTTGGAATGGAACCACCATTTGACCCAGTTATTCCACTCCTTGTTTTATATCCAAAGGACTAAAATCAGCATACTACAATGACGCAGCCACATCTGTGTTTATAGCAGCTCAGCTCACAATAGCTAAACTGTGGAACCAACCTAGGTGCCCTTCAACAGATGAATTATTAAAGAAAATGTGATATATATATACACAATAAGATATTACTTAGCCTTAAAGAAGAATGAAATCATGGCATTTGCCTGTATATAGGTGGAAGTGGAGAATATTGTGCTAAGTAAAACAAGCCAATCCCCAAAAACCAAAGGCTGAATGTTTTCTCTGATATGCAGATGCTAATTCACAAATGGGGTGGGGAGGACAGAGGTACTTTGACTTAGACAGAGGAGAGTGAAGCAGGCGAGTAAGTATGGGAATAGGAATGATAGTAGAATGAATTGAACATTTTTACCCTATGTGCATATATACAACACCTGTGTAACTGTATACCATGTACAATCAGAAGAATGAGAAGTTGTACTCCATTTATGTATGATGTGTCAAAATGCATTCTACTGTCATATATAACTAATTAAAATGAGTAAAAATAAAATTCCACTTTTGCGTGCCTGTCTGGTTAATAACCTCTCTTCACTTGGGTTAGTTTCTTCCAAGAGCTCATCTTTGTTAAAACATTCCAGGTTCCCAGCTAACATGATAGTGAGAAATTTTGGGGTCAAAAATCTAGGAAAAGACAAGAACTTAGAGACATAAGCCTGGCCCACATTTGATGGTCAGGAAGTAGTTGCTGCACAACTGAGCAGCAGTTTGAGTAGTTTTATGAAGTAATGGGGACAAAAGACAAAGCCTGGGCTCACTCAAGGTTGTGAATCAATAAATAAAATTCTGACTTCAAGCTGGGACCCCAAAGGGCATTTATATGGTGATGCAAAAATAACTCAATATGGTTTGCAGTCCAGGTTTGGATCACCTAGATAATTTGGAACAAACTTAATCATTGAACTTGAAGTAGGTGGTTCTGGGCTGGTAGATTAAAATCAGATTAAGAATCAAACAAAAATTCTCTCTGTGAAGATGAAATCTTTCTTGGCTTCAGAATAATTTATTTTAATTCCTAACAATAATTTTCAAATCCAATGACCAGAATAAACATGTAATACAGGACCAGGAAATGAGACACCACAAGGGAAAACTAGTAGAACAACAGATCACAGAAACAGAACCACAAAAGCTTCAGATATTGGAATCAGATAGATTATTTGTAAATGAGGATATTTAAAGAACTAAAAGACAAGACTGAAAAAAATTTTCAGGGAGCATTGAATGTAAAAAGTGACTTAGCATATTTGAAAAGAAACTGAATAGAAATCCTGAAACTAAAAGTTATTTATAGCAAAATAACATATATATGTACGTATATACACATATACACATATATGTACATATATATAATGGCAGGTTTTATATAGTTGAAGGAAAATTTGTGAAATGGAAAAGTAGATCAGAAGAAAGATTATAGGTAAAGAAAAATAATGAAATATATTTGCATAGGAAGAATTTGCAATACTAGTATTTATTAATATAAATATTTATTGTTATTAAATAAAATAGATAATATATTGGGAAGTATTTAATATAAGCCCGGCATGTAGAGAGTACTCAATAAATACTTGTTTTAAAATAATTAATTCAGTCATTTTGCAAATCATCTATATCATTTTGTATAATTTCCATTGTTTTTAATTTCTAAATTCTAATTTAAAAACACATTAATAATAGGCATATTCTGTTTTGTGTCTTATAATTACAAATCCTGAAATATTTTGGCTCTATCATTGCTAGCTCTCATTTTTTTCTTGTGTTTTCTATTTTTTGACTGTGAGATACTCCACTGAGAGAACCTTATTTTGGGGACAACTTAGAGGCCAGCATTAAGGTTTGCTGCTTCCAGAGAGGATTTACATTTGCTTTTGAGAGTTGCCTGGGGGCATGACCAACTCCATACTACTTTATTATATTAAAAGTTTCATATGAGGATTTTCAGACAACACAGGTTATATGAATGAATGAAAAACAAGTGTTTGCCTCATTTTATGGTACCTATTTCCAAGGATTTTTCCCCTTCCTTTTTTTTGTTTTCCCTCACCCAGTGCTAAAATCAAGATAGGTAGAAATTTGCTGTTTCATTTTTGGGCCCTTTTTTTTTTAATGAACTTTTTACTTTAGAAGAGTTTTACATTTACAGAAAAAATTGGACATACTATAGAGAGTTACCATATACCTCACATTCAGTAGTCTCTATTATTAACATATTATATTAGTATAGCTTATTTATTCCAACTCATAATCTGAAATTTATTTATCATTATCAATTAAAATCTATACTTTATTCAGATTTCCTTAGTTTTTACATAACATCCTTTCTTTTCTGGGATCCTGTAAACTACATTTAGTCATCATGTCTCCTTAGGCATCTTTTGCTTGTGAAAGTTTCCAAGAATTTATTTTTTTAATTGACTTTGATGATGTTTTTGATGAGCTTGACAGTTTTGAAGAGTGCCAGCCAGGTATTTTGTAGACTGTCCCTTTGTAGTGGCACCCCCCCTTCTCCACAGAAAATCTTAATTAAGCTTCTCTACAGACTCCCACCATAATTTATTCTCAGACTCTTAGCAAATCTTCTGCAAAAGAATTTTCAGGCAGGAGATATGCCTGCAGAAGCAGTGTGATAAGAAAAATTAACCCAAGGCCTTCGCAGAGGCATCGGCATCTCAAAGGACTGTAGTCAAATCCTACAGACCTGCTAATAGGAAGAAAGTGGAGGGGCACACTCCCTTTCCCAGACACTGATTTTTTTTTTTTAAACAGCTGGGTAAGGCTTTATTGGGAATATGATCTCGGGCTAAACTCTCTCGTCCGTCAGAGTGTGTCTGGGAGAATCACGCACATGTTCCATGGTACAGAAAAATTTAAAAGGCTTGGTAAGGAAGGGGAAGGCTTAAGGCAGGAAGAGAAGGTCAGGAGATCCTGCTGAGCTCAGAGTCCTTCTGGGGTGAGTGAGGAAAAGTCCACTGATTGACAGGAGGCGCCACTACTGCTTACATCAGCGTCTGGCTGGCTGCTTCCTTCCTGTGGCTGCCCTAGTTGCCCTCAACGGGAAGTCCTGAACCTACCTAACATTCTAGCCTTTTTGATGATATAGGACAGCAGATTCAGTCTGGCTACTTCTTGCAGGATTGGGGGCGTTGGAGAAGGGGAAATGGCTCGGGTGTCGGTCAGACAGGGAGGCAGACACAGGGGTGGGGGAGCATCTGGTTGTCAGTCATGCCGCTTGAATGCGGAAGTGCCACCTGTGGGTAGGAACAGAGGCTTGGGAGAGATCACTGATTAGCAGAAAAAGAAGGGGGGCTGCTGAGAAATTTTGAGTTTGGTGGGCCCAGCATGGTCGGAGTCCGAGGCTGGATAGTTCTGTAATGAAACTTCTTCAAGTTTCTGAGTAGCGGCTACCACATAACCAAGTCCTCCTGCCCTCAGCCCAGAGGCAGAGAATGGGAGCCAAGGAGAACCCGACTATTACCAGTAGAAAGACGGCCCTTTTTGCCCTAGTAAGGGAGGTGGTAACAGGTCATGGTAATTCAGCCTCACTGTACAGTTAATTGAGGAACATCAATGGGAATCACAGTTACAACCCAAACCTGCACAGAGAAAACAGTCTGAAATGTAGGAAGTATAAGGGTTGAGAATTTGTCCCCATAACAAGGCTGGAGAGGACAAGGCATGTAAAAGTAGTATTTGGTTTTTAATGTCACAGATGTCCCTCTTTAAACTATTTTTAAATGCCCAGGAATGGCTGTGTTCTTGGTTTTGCTAAGTGTTTAAGATGAAGCAGGTCAAACTGACTTTTGTTCTTACCTATTGTTAAGAGTCACCTTTTGGTCTCCTGGGAGGAATCCTTGAGGAACTTAAGAGCAGCTCCTCAAGAATGCCTCCCAGACACTGATTTTCAGAGAGAGTGTCCTTGGCCTGAATTGGGTGCCCAGAACAGTGAAAAAGCTGCTTTTGTGTGAACTTCTACAGATTGTGAGCCTCTGAGCCCCTCCTCTTACACACTGGGTATAAAGTTCTAAAACTAGCCGGGCGCGGTGGCTCAAGCCTGTAATCCCAGCACTTTGGGAGGCTGAGACAGGAGAATCGCGAGTTCAAAGTCAGCCTCCGCAACAGCGAGGCGCTAAGCAACTCAGTGAGACCCTGTCTCTGCATAAAACACAAAATAGGGCTGGGGATGTGGCTCAGTGGTCGAGTGCCCCTGAGTTCAATCCCCAGTACCAAAAATAAATAAATAAATAAATAAATAAATAAATAAATAAATAAATAAAGTTCTAAAACTTTCTGAACTTGAGATTCAGAGAGGTGATTTGATGGAGGAAAAAAGTCTCCCTTTTGAACCTGGCTGCAGCCAATTAACCTGCTTCTTGCTATTCCTCAGTGTTGGGCCCCGTCTGTCCTATTTCACCTCAACTGGAATTTGTGTATTTTTCTCATGATTAGACTGGGAAGATCATAGAAATAAATGATTATTTTCAATCATGTTGTATGAAGTGCAACCTACTATCAATACAATTTATTCCTGTTGATGTGGACCTTTCTCATCTGTTTGGGATGGTGTTCATCATGTCCTTCACTATGAAGTTACTTGTTTTTCCCTCCTTCTACACTGAACTCTTTAGATGGCAGTCATTATGTGCAGCTCACACTTAAGGAGTAGGGAGTCATGTTCTGCAATTTATGCAGAGTATCTGCATAAATTATTTGGAATCCTTCTGCATTCAAGATTTGTCTCTTTACCTCCATTTGTTTATATCAATATGGACTCATGGACATTTATTGTGTGCTTTAAATTATGATCCAAAGGTACTTTTTTTTTTCTCTTAAGTTATGCTACCTTTGGTCATTGAGAGCTCTTTTAGTTGCTCCTCTCTTGTGTTTACATATCCTTATCATCGTGGAATTTTTGTTTTGTCTTGGAAGTTTTTAAAAAATTTGATTGTTTTGAAGAACTTCAATACTTTCTACATTGTAAGATGTTCCAGAATCATCATAACTAGGTAAATGCCCTGTTCCAGTCCTAGAATCAGCTATTTCTCCAAGAAGCCCTGGTTCCTTTAAGAATGCAACTAGAAAACAATATTTGGGCACTAAACGTACTCATGGTTAGTTGTGTCATTGCTTCTAGGCTTTCTTAGGTAACAAAGCAAAGAAATATTTGCATAATACAACCTTTGTGTATGCAAATATCTGTGAGTATTTTCATATGTAATCATTTGTATCTTTATTGAGCTGAAAAATGAGCATACATAGATATCTCCATTTCTATTATTTACATGGATCACTCTAGCCTCCTCTAGCTTATCTGTAAACTACTATTCCAATAGTGAAAAATTGGCTCCTATCATTTGCCATCCATTTCTTTAATTGTATAACCATACAAGAATTATAAATTGGTACTTTATGAGGAACAGTGCTGTGTACAGATTCCACTCATTTCCAAAGACCCTTACATCAGTACCTTTTCCCTACACTTCATTCAGTGAGGTTGTTTCACACATTTGTAATATAATTAGATTGTTTTGTCACATTGTGCATTCTATCCTGGGATCTTAAAACCTCCTAAATATTTTTTAAGCACTTGCATACATTAAGGCTCACCATTTGTGCCTCACTTACTTCTATTGTGATTCCAAATTTATGCACAAGTCTTGTATTGAAGTCATCACCTAGGCTGATCCTGGACTTTAGGTCCTATTGTCCTTCATGTAGACACCACAGTATAAGCAGAGCACACAGGACAAAAGCTATTATGAGCACTCACTCCTTCGTTAGGGTTTCTGCTTTCATTTATGTTTGTTTGTTCTTTGCTTTTATTGGTGCATTATAGTTGTACATAATTGTTGGGTTCATTTTGACATAATCATACATGCTTGGAATTCCATGTACTCTGTTTCAGTCCCCAGCGTTCCCCTCTTTCCCTCTCCTCCCTCCTCCCTCTGTTCCCTATCTACTCTACTGATCTACCTTCCACTCATTTGTATATTTTTAATTGGTACTTTAAAGATGGAAAGAATTGTGGTATATTTATACATGCACATAGTGTAATTTGGTCAGATTCATTCTGCATTTCCTCCCCTTTCTCATCCATCCCCTCTTCCCTTCAACCTTCCTCTACTCCAAGATGATCTTCGTTCTATCTTTATATCTTACCCCCGTTACTCATCATACTTTGCTTTAGCTTCCACATGAGAGAGAACCTTCAGTTCTTGATTTTCTGAGTTTAGGTTTTGAAATCTATACATTTCATTTTTTTATTTCAACTGAGCAGTACATTTATATTTTATATATTATTTCACTTGTTTCAGTGAGGAGGGTTGTTCAAGGAACTTATCCAACATGCTGCCAGAAATAAAAGTCTTTTCTACATACTTTTAAAATTTTTAATACTTTGTTATACATAAAGGTATTTTAAGTTTCCTCTGCCCTTTATTTTTGGAAGCAGGGAGGTAAAATGATGCATGGGTTAAATAATGACTCAAGATCAGATTCCATTTGTTATAAATAGCAACCTTAGGGAAAAACTAAAGAATATAATGTATTAGCTATAAAATGAGAGAATATGTCTTTAAAATATATTTACTACATAGAATTTTGAATTAGAAAATCCATTTCTTTTGTTGTTGTTTAATTTTACTGAGACGATTTTTATGAATTGAGAATTACTTTCTTTGTATCTCTGAATTTCGTGTTTTCTGGTTTCCCTGTAAATAATGGTTAACATGCAGCTGGCTGAATAAAACTGAGCTAGAGATACATGAGCAAAGCCTTCAAGAAATATTAATGAATAAACATTCTGTCGTTACCAGGAGAGACTGCAGCACCTGTTTGAGAGAGATACCAGTGTTTTATCCATTTTAGTGTCACCCTTCAGTTTTCACATGAAGCAACACGCAGGCTGAAAAAAATGACGGCCAGTGCCCTCGTCTCTCAGGTTTGTGCTGCAAGATTCCTCACTGCGCTCTCACCATTATGCCTCTTTTTGTTCCTTTTTTTGTCCCTGGTTCCAGCGTCATTGTTGTTGCTGCCTCCGAGTATGGGTGGTTATGCCTATAATAAACATTATTCTAGGACACATCTGAGTTCAGCATTGAGGGAACGAGTTCGCCACATTCAAAAGGAAAAAAGAACACAGCGACAATTTTCCTTTGTCCTTTATCTGGACTAAATTTATGAAAACTCTTAGACATGTCTCTGAAAAGGAAGCAGAGAGATGCTCAAACATGAAATCTGATTCATAGTGCCCTCACGTACGGCCCCTCTACTTGGTTGCATTTCATCATGCTATGATTCTGTTAGAAAACAACTTTTGACAATTAGGTGAGTTATCTCCTTTAAAAGATAAATTTACATAATTCTGATGCAGCATTTTTAGAACTTCACCTGAAATATATACTCACCTTCAGTTTGTGGTGACCTCAATATCCACAAACCCAAATTATCTCTGAAAGTTTGCAAATTGCTTTTAAAAGAAAGAATCGATCTCATTTTCATGACATTGTGTTAAAATTCATTATTCAGTCTTATTTCTAATCTAACTGGGAAAATTTTCACAGCTTGACAGAAATCCTTAAATGGTAAAGACTGATCATTTTGAGAAGAAAACACATTTTCTTTTTTTCTCCTTTCACAGTTAAATGTTTCAACTGTATCTTCTCATTTTTAGCCAGGTATAAGTTACACTATGGTTTGGATATAGTTTGTTCCCCAAAGGTTCATGTGGTGGAAGCTTGTCTGCAGTGGAATCATGTTGAAAGGTTGGTGGAACCCTTAGAAGTTGGGGCCTGTTAGAAGATAATGAGGTGATGGAGGTACTATCTTCAGAAGGGATTAATGCCCATTTCCTGGGAGATTAGGTCTTGTGGGACTAGTTTAGTTTGCTCAAGGACAGGTTTTTAGTAATTTGGCCTCTTCTGCCATGCCTCTTGCCTCTCTCATACGCATTCTTGCCTTGTGATCCCATCTGCCACGTTATGAGGCAGCATGAGGCTCTTGTCAGATGAGCTTGGACTTCTCAGCTTCCTAAACCCTAAGTCAAAATAAATCTCTTCTCTTTATAAAGCATTCAGTCTCAGCTATTTTGTCATAGCAACACAAGATGGATTAAGACAAGTCACTTGCCCATTGATGGCTAAATTGTTCTAAACTATGAAAGAGGAAAATATTCATTCTTCTTACTTAATCTTTTTTTTCTAGTAATTATTTTAAAATAATTGTCAGATTCATTCTGCATTTCAGTCAACAGCAGTAAGCAACTTCACTCCCAGGCAAGAAAATATACAATTTCAATGCTCTTTATTTAAAATTGTGGAATTTTTTCTCAAACTCCCTTTTTTCTTTCATCATATAATATGACAAAATAATGATATGTGACTTATTTCTAAGAAAATCTGCTAAGAATTATAGAAAGAATATTCAATTTGAATTCATAAAAATATGAGCTTGAATCCCAACTCTATCATTTAAAGCTATATGACCATAGCTAATTTATTTGACCTCATCATATATTAGTTTTTTTTCCTATAGTGGGAAATAACAATATTTACAGGCTGTAGTAAAGATTAAATTAGGTCAATTATGTATATAATGCACCTGTCATATAGTAACTACTCAAGAATAATTAAAAATTGTATCATTATTGTCATTGCTATTATTATGCATCATATTATGGTTCTATTTTAGTTTTTATATTCTGATATTTTAAAAGTATTCAGAAAGAAGTAGTATATGGCTACTTTTAGAAACAGGTTAGCCTGCAAAAGTTGTAAAGATAAAGAGCTGGTCAGAAGAACACTTGAGTGTAAGTGAATAGTGATCAAGGGGAAGTGAAAAGATGATTAATTAGTTGAATATGTTTTTACTAATTACAATTCAACTCCACAGGATTAAGTGAATACTTTCTGCTTGTCTGAATTTCACTTATTCAATCATTTATCCACTCAAAATCTGCAAATTTATGTAATACAAACTCCATGGTAGGCATTATAGAAGAGAAAAGATTGAGAGAGAGAAGCATGTAAATGGAAATTTATCTGAAATAAGCAAGGTACTTTTTCCAGACCATAAAAACACAAAGAGCCCTCACCAATAGTTCAAGAATAAGAATTAATAAAATTATGAAATACTTTCTCTTATTGGATTGAGAAAATTAAAAAAAGAATAACATTTAAAATATCCACTGTTTCAAATATGTAATTTGTTATAATTATTTTGGTGAATATTTGAGTAATTTAATAATTGTTTTCTAAATTTTGGATGTGCATAGCCATAAATTCCAGTTTTTAAAAAATTTGTCCTACAGAAACAATCAGTAATGTGAAGAGAGAGCCTACAGAATGGGAGAAAATCTTTACCACACACACCTCAGATGCAGCATTAATCTCCAGTATATATAAAGAACTCAAAAAACTTAACACCAAAAATACCAAGTAACCCAATTAATAAATGGGCAAAGGAATTGAACAGGCACTTTACAAAAGAAGAAATGCAATCAATTTACAATTATATGAAAAAAATGTTCAACATATCTAGCCATTAGAGAAATGCAAATTAAAACTACACTGAGATTCCATGTCATTCCAGTCAGAATGGCAATTATCAAGAGTATAAGCAACAATAAGTGTTGGCAAAGATGTGGGGGGAAAGGTACACTCATACATTGCTGATGGGACTGCAAATTGGTGCAACCATTATGGAAAGCAATATGGAGATCCCTCAGAAAACTTAGAATGGAACTACCATTTGACCCAGTTATCCCACTCCTTGGTTTATACCCAAAGGATTTAAAATCAGCATACTATAGTGACACAGCCACATCGATATTTATAGCAGCTCAATTCACAATAGTTAAACTATGGAACCACCTAGGTGCCCTTCAACAGATGAATAGATAAAGAAAATGTGATATTAATACACAATCAAATGTTAGCCATAAAGAAGAAAGAAATTATGGCATTTGTCGGTAAATGAGTAGAACTGGAGACTATCATGCTAAGTGAAATAAAGCAATCCCCCAAAACCAAAGGTTGAACTTTTTCTCTGATATATGGGTGCTAACCCACAATAATGGGGGCGGGCAGGGAAGAATAGAAGTACTTTGGATTAGACAAAGGGGAATGAAGGGAAGGCAGAGGGAATGAGAATAGGAAAGATAGTAGAATGAATCAGACATTACTATCCTATGTGCCTATATGATTACACAACCAATGTGATTCTACATCAAGTATAACCAGAAGAATGAGAAGTTATATTCCATGTGTGTATAATATATTAAAATACATTCTACTGTCATGTATACTAGTAAGAACAAATAAAAACATTTAAAAAATTTGTCCTACAGAAATAATATCATGAGAACATAAAGATTCTTTTTTTTTGTTTTATTTAGGCTTATATGTTAACAGTGCAATTTGATTCATTGTACATAGATAGAGGATAACATATCAATTCTCTAGTTGTAAGTTGTATAGAATCACAACATATATGCAGTCATACATAAAGTTAGGGTTATTATGGCCATCATATTCCACCACCTTTGCTGTCCTCATGCCCCCTCCCCCCTTACACTTCTGTGAACAGAGATCCACCATTGTTCCTGTGTCCTTCCCCACATTATGGGTCAGCATCCACTTATCAACGAGTACATTCGGCATTTGGTTTTCTGAGATTGGCTTACTTCACTTAGCATGATGTTCTCCAACTCCATCCATTTACCTGCAAATGCCATAATTTTATTCTCTTTTATTGCTGAGTAATATTCCATTGTGTATGTATACCACAGTTTCTTTATCCAGTCGTCTATCAAAGGGCAGATGACTGGTTCCACAGTTTAGCTATTGTGAATTGAGCTGCTATAAACATTGAAGTGGCTGCAGCGCTGTAGTACGCTGTTTTTAAGTCTTCTGGGTAATTCTATATAAAAATGTTTGTTATATTATTGTTCCTAATTGTATAAAAGTGAGAGGAGAAAACAATAGTCTACACTTATTTTTCATTTTATTTTATATATTTTATTTTATTTATGTATTTATGTGTTACGTATTTTACCAACAATTAGTTCAAGACAACAATCATTATCTCACAGTGTTTGTTGGTCAGAAATTTGAGAGTGTTTATGGAACAGGCATGAGATAATCAATCTTGTTGTTTCTGTTTAAAAGAGGAAAATGGTGGGGAGAGGGCAAAGCAATCACTGGTCCATAGCAGTTTTTAAGTCCACCAGACACAAAAGCTAGAAGTTTCTTATTTCTAACTCCAGGAACTTCCTAGGAATGATTCTTTCTGGCTCTTGGTTTCACCCTCTGAACTCTTATTTTCCTCCTTCAATACATAATTCCTACTCCCTGAAAAGTAGCTTGCTTTGGAACTGTGTAGTTTCCTCAGACAAATTTTGGGATTCTAAGTTACTCATTTCATTGTGTAATATCTGCCTTCTGTAGTCTATGCTGATGGTATTTGTGTCAACATCATTATTTTAGAAACTTTATTAGTCTCCTATGTATCTTACTGGAGTTCACATCATTAGATGAAAGTCACATCCATAAATCTTTTTCAGGTAAATTCTTCTGTACTTGGGCTTCTGCTGAACAGTGGAAGGAGAATACTCATAAGGTTCTTCAGAGCCATGTTGTTTGAATGGCTCTTCTTGGCACCACCTCATCTTTCCGGGGTTGTAAACAAAATATCTTATAGCCACACTCTCAGCTTCATCTCTGGCTCATGTTTTCCTGGAAGTGCTCTGGATTTGATCTTTGCTGAGCAGTCATTTCTTAATTTTAGGTTTGTTTGCCATCTGGAGAAGGTAAGAATTTTTAGAACCATCAGATTCTGGCTTCTCATATTAATACTTGCTACTTTAGTTTATCTCTTTCTTCTCACATTTCACAATAAGCAGCAAGAATGAATCAGGTAAAACCTTCAGCACTTTACCTGTAAATCTTCTTGGCTAGATTTCATAGATCATTAGGTATATTTTCCACGTTCCCACAGGGAATGGTACTGCTAACTTTCCATTACTTCATAACCAGGTCCCCCTTTCTCCAATAGGCTTTTGCTCACTTTCCTCTAAGCCCCCACTGCTAATTTCTCAATGACTAGGGGGCTTCTACTAATACTTTTTCTCAAAGCCCTTAAACATTGCTCACTACCCACTTCCAAAGCCACTTTCACATTTTTAGATATTATGACAACATCTCATTTCCAGGTACCAAAATCTATATTAATCATCTATTTTCAGTCAATGAAGTACTCTAACACATATGAACTTAGAACAACGATTTGTTATACTAGAATTTCTCATATCTGTATAGAATTTCTATGGATCAGAAGTCAGGGGACAGCTTAACTGGGTGGTTTGGGCTCAAGGTCTCTCATGAGACTATAGTCAGGGCATCAGGGCTGCAGTGATCTGAAGGCTTGACCAGGACTGGAGGACCCACTTCTAAGGTGACTCACTCACATGAACTTTGGTAGAGGCCTCAGGTCCTCATTGGCTATTAGCAGAAGTCCTCTGTTCCTTGCCATATAGGCCATTCCTTGGGACTGCTTGAGCGACTATATGACACAGAAGCTGGTTTCTCCCAGAATGAGTGAACTCAGAGAGGGATAAGGGAGGATAGGAGGAAGAATGTGTGAGAGAGCACACAGCAAAGGGGAATCTATAATGCCTTCTAATGTTTAGTCTCAGAGCTACACTCTTTTACCATGTTCTATCCATTAGAGGTGAGGCACTAAGTTCAGCCCACACTTAGGAAGGGGAATTAGGCTCTATATTTTGGAGGATAGAATATCAACCAATTTTTTGATACATTTTAAAAAATGTATTTTATTTTATGAATATATTTTAAAACCTCTGCAGTACTCATTAAAAAGAATGAGATATATAAAAAACTATTCACTTAGAAAAACATTAATATATCATTATGTGAAAAAAGTAAGTTTTATTAATTATGTACAGCATGATATTATATTTTGTGAGAAAGAAACCTAACCTTGCATATATAGGCAAAAAGCATAAAAATTTCAAGAATCCAACATGTAAAATGTTGCTAATGCTTAGAGAGATATGGCAATTGGTTGGAAATGAACCTAGCAGTTTTACATATCACTTTGAAAAAGAGGTAGAATTTATTCTTTTTTCTTCACTTTTTTCTTGTGTTTTTCTCTGCTTTTCAAAATTTCTAAAACTTGCAGTGTACAAAATTAACAACTTTGCTTAATGGAGAAAGATTTGACATTTAGCTGTAAACTTTGAATTGGAACTGGAAAAAATGGAGATAAAGACATAACTCATCTCAAAGCTCAACAGAACAATCAAATGTCCATGAAGACAAACAATTTGTTATAACTGAAGATTTGATTTCTTAAAAATGCATAAAGTTAGCCACGTAAATTGAGAAAAGCATAGCTTTAATTCTGTTTGACAAACTACAGGTTAAGTGTTGACAAGATTTTTTTTCTTAAATTTTAAAAATTGTAGATAAGCACAATACCTTTATTGATTTTATGTGGTGCTGAGGATCGAAGCCAGTGCCTTACATGTGCTAGGCAAGTGCTCCATCACTGAGCCACAACCTCAGCCCTGTTGACAAGATTTTAAGGTACCATATAAAACAAAAGACTTCTTATTAAAAAAGACTCATGAAAGAATGAAACATGCTTTAACCTACTCTTCCCTCTTGAAACTCCACAATTATGTCAGAAAAGGCTGTGCAAGCCACACACAGACACACACAGAGAAACAGAGACAGAGAGGGAGAGAGAGAGAAGGAAAGAAGATAAAAATAGAGTTATTTTGATAGCTGGAAAGCTGAGGGATGATTGGTAATTGACTCCACAGATCAGAGGAAGATAAACTCTAAGCCCACAAGGGCTAACATTAGAAGCCTATCAACTCATGCCAGGGATTTCAAAAAAAGTTTTAGAAATTGAATCTTCTATAAACAAGAAGATTGGCTGAGAGTCGACATCAGATGTCATTTGTGTTTCAAATCCTTCTCTAGCACCAGTTTATAGTTGGGCAACTCCCACTTTTTTACCTTAGCCAAAAAAAATTAAAGTTTATCCCCTGGAAATATAAACCAGAGGACTCGGACTTAGGGCATCAGGCAGAAAGGAGGATAAAAGTACCAAATGAAAAATAGGGCAATTGAATGAAAGTCTCTATTCAGAACAACATTTTTATGACTGTAGAATGTTAGCAGCCATGTTTAAAGTTAGAGAATTAAAGAGCTCCTTGCTGGCCAAGCGATCAGCTCAGGAGAAAAGCAGAAAACAAAACAAAATATTGGCAGATGGTTAGTCCTCTAATGAAGTGATGTGTTCTCCTTAATTATTCTTCAGTGAGGTTTTAATAAGCGCCCCCCCCACACACAAACACACACATTTTAGGACTTCTCTCTTAATATGAGCCAAAATAAGAATTACAAGAGATTTGGGGGAAAACTGTTAATATATATATGGTTGATAAAAATTAAAATTGAAATGAGAAGAAAGCAAAAAAGAGGTGGTAAGAACCATCTTTTGGAGAGTATAATGCACTGGAAATGCTGTCCATTTTTGACACTACCGATTGATAGCAGCTCTTCTTTCCCCCATGCCTGGAGGCAGACTCACTCATATAGATTAACTCAGTGGTAACTGTGGACAGATAGAATGTGTCTGGAAGAAATAGGTCACTGGGGATGTGCCTTTGGGGTTTATATTATGTCCCTGGTACTGGCTTTACCCTTTCGCCCTCTCTGCTTCTGGTCTGTCATGTCCTGAGCTGATTTCTTCCTCCACATCCTTCTGCCATGATATTCTGCCTCACTTTGGGCCCAGAGCTATGGAATCAGTGGATCATGGACTGAACCTCTGAAACTGTGAACCCAAATAAACTTTTCTTCCTCTACATTGCTGTTGTTAGGTATTTTGGTCACAGAGATGAAAAGCTGACTAAAACACCATTCTTGGTCCGAAAGAAAGTCTCAGTCTCCTATAGGCTCAGCCTTCATTGCTGGACCAAGTGATACCAAGCCCAGAATGTTATGTGGTATGCCAAATAAGAGCATACATCTGTTAATTCTGAAGAACACCTTAATTAGAAGGTGGTTGCCACTACTACAGAACTCTATCATTACAGTGATATTACTACAACTAAAAAAAAATCATCTAGTATTTATAAACATTTTTATGAATATTAAATTGAAGATATTTTTTGAAGCTTTACAGCACTCTGATTAATAGAATTTTATTACTGAGGGTTTTCAAAGGAATGCAGATCTCTTCACTAGCAATATTGGCACACTATTTCATAAGAAAATCATGTTTCTTCAGATCAACATATGGTTGATTCACATTTGAATATGAGGCTACCATGACAATATGACAAATTAATGAGAGCTGAACAACTTCTGAAAAGGGATTATTAAAAGAAAGAGAAGAGGGGCAGTATTGCTGAAACATGGAGTTTGAAGGTTAGAAGGAATGGCAGACATGAAGCTGGACAGGGAAACAGTCGTTATGTCCTGGCAGACCTCATGTGACAAGTTGAGGGTATTAGACAGGCATAAGGGGCTCCCAAGGGTGCAGTGGATAAAAAGGGTGGCGTGGCTCAAAGTAGTGGACATCTGCGGAGCAGTGGCTCTGCAGCGTCCAGGGTAGCTACCGGAGTACTATCAATGAACTTTCATCTGTTAAGACTCAGCTTGCCTGCACATACAACAACAGCAAAAGAAACAGTGCTTCAGTAAAGAAAGAGGTTTGTTCCTCTCTTCTATAAAATAATCAGATGATAGGCAACCACAGACTGGTGAGACCCATAGTTGTCAGAGAACAAGGCTCCTTCTAGCTCCGTGTGTGAAGCTCACTTGATGCCTGCACAATATGGCTGCTAGTGCCCAAGTCATTGAGGTGGTGTTCCAGGCAGCAAGTTGATGGAAGGAGTCAAAGAAGTATAGTGCATGCATTTCACATGTCTGTTTATGTCTTATTGTCTAAAATGAGATCACTTGGCTATATCCAGTTACAAGGAAGATGGGAAAGTGTACTCTTTAGGTGGACAGCAATTATTTAGCTAAAAACCAATGTTTTATTACCATAGAGAGGATAAAAGGGATATTAGGAAGAAATTATCAGTCCCTGACACAGTACTGAAGGAATGACACAGGATGGCTGGGATGAGGCTAAGAGCAAAGCTATCTGTCATTGACTAAAGGGAGGAAGCAAGAATGAGTTGCCTCGTGCAGACAATGGTCACAGAAACAAGGCTATCCTCAGGCATTCACTAGTATATTTGCTTTGTTTCATAAAGATCTGTGCACATAGGCACATGTGCACACACAGACAGATATACATGTACTTAAATATACATAATAGATCAAAATACAGTACAGCTCTGAATTGTTCTGTCACCCAGAGTAATGATAGGCATGAGGCAACCCTGTTGATTCTAAAACTCAGATGAGTTATCTTTCATTTTAATAATAAAAGCAGAAACATCAATAATTTTAAACATAAACTCCTGTGCTATGCTCCCTACAAAAATTTTCAAGCTCAGAAGATCTCTGAATATTCTATGATGTGAAAATATTTTTATAAATTTGAGAATTTTTAAAGAGCTAAACTTTAAATATTTGAAGTGAAAGTCAAACTAAGTTTAGTTAAACTACTATTAAACTACTATTTGCACACTGTATGTATCTGTCAGTCAGAGACTGGTTTTCAGAGTCCCGAGAGAACAGGTCATTAAAATAAATATTCCAGGAGGTAAGCATCAGCAAAGAACAAACTTAAGAAATCTATGACACTGTTAGATTTCCATCTGTTCCAGGAGCCACTGACAATACGTGTGGGGTTATTCAGGCACTATTTCAAAATAAAGTGAGTAGTAGGGACCGTTAATCATCTGCAGACTCATTGTAGGGGGAGAACATGGTGCCAGGTGCAGTAAAGCAGATGCTGTCCCCAATTTACAGGATCATATCACAATTCATTCACATTATGGCAGTCTGGTGTTCAAAATCTGCTCGAAACTAGGCAAACATATGCTGGATGACTGCTAGGTAAGCGTGTATCTCAGAGTAATATATTATACCTAGCAGGTTGCTGGATTAATTAATTTATTCTGGATCTACAAGAATCATTTGGAATTGTCTCTGGACATCCATGTCAAAACCTTAAAGTTCTGGAAAATAGACTAGGATGAAACCCACAGGCTTGCCAAAACTGTGACAGAGTATTTCACATTTGATGCTAATATATTGTAAAATATGTGCTAATGAATTACAAATGGTGCCACACAGTCTTTGCACGTTGTCATATTAATTCAAGATTTCAGAATTTTAAAATGCATTTTCAATATGACTCAAGTATATAAATATTAAGGAGGCATTAACCTTTATCAAAATGATTTTTTCTTGTGTTAAAAAGATCAAAATTTAGCATAACAGGGCATACAATTTGACTTTGCTGTAGCGTGGTTGATGAGAAAAACAGTATCTGTCCCCAAATTATTCATGTAAAAACTGTGAAACCTTTCATTTACACATCTTTGGGAATGGCAGGAGTGGGGATGGGAGTTGGAAGAGAAAGGGGAATATTGCAAGTGGTGAGAAAAGAGTAAATTGAAGGATGTCAGTTCTTTAATTAACATGCTGCTTGTCATCCTTTAGCAGAGAGAATAACAAAACCCTGCAGGCACTAAATAAAATGAGCCTTAGAGAGTTTTCTCATCCCAGGCAACCTACAGGGCTTGTGTCAGTTTGGAGTCACTGATGCAAACATTTTGTGCAAAAGCTTTATTTGTTTTCCACCCACATGGCATCAACAAGAATGCTTTCAAGGTCAAATGAATATTTTGATAAGTTAGAATGTGAAATTCTGTGAACTGGTCTCCTTGAGGCTGATCAGGGACCTTGGTGAAGCAAATTGGGGTTTAAGCTCGTCCTCAGACCAGTGATTCACTTACACAGCTATCAATTCGCTTTAAAAAAAAAATGGTGTTTTTTCTCGCCAGCTGGATTTGCTACAAATTTCCAGCCTTGAGGGAACCCAGACCATGAAAAAATAAAACAACAAAATGACTCATTTTTGTTCTATTTTGTCAGAATCCTCAAAGCTGGAAGCAACTCTTTTAGGCAGCATTAGGGCCACCACATTACTTCCCACACCATTAAGGCAGCAATCACATCAGGCCTGTCCTCATCATCTGGTACAAAGTACAAAGCAGGTACTCAATAAATATTTGTTGAACAACAACAAAAAATCAATATCAAGGGTCAGACAAAGAAAACTACTACTTTGAACTAATCTAGGAAACGTCCCAAGGAGTAGTTAAGTCCTAATTAAAATATGATATTATGATCCATGTCCCAGAAGCTTTTAAGGGACTTGTCAATTTTATACTAAGTTCTTATTTTATAAAGAATCTCTGTTTATACTTCTGCACTCATGCACAATAAATAATTGGAGTATTTATCAACTCTAAATTATAGAAAATAAGTCCAAATTGTAGGCACTTCCTATGTTAAAACAAAAAGGAATAATATAAATTGTGGTGCATTTTTAATTGTGGCTACATAAGTAATTCTAATAGTATTCTACCCCGTGACAGAACAATATGTTTTCCCCATCTATTTTTATCTCTTTGGTTTTTAAGGTAAGTCCTTTCATGAAAGCAGCCTACACAAACATTTGTTGTAAGGCACCATTAGTGTGGTCATGGCACTGGGGCCTCTGTTCCCCATCATACAGATGACCATCTTACTTTGGGCATATGGAGTTGAACTCTAATTAGAGTAACACTGGATTACTATCGTTGCCATAGATTTATCTGAAAAAGAAGAGGGAGAGAGAATGGAGATTTCACTTCTGAATAAAAACACAGTGAGACATGTAGGCTGACTTTATATATCATAGTTACTTGAGCCAACAATTGCCTCCCTGCATCCCTATTCCCAAGTACTGCCATCACCAATCACTTTGACTTCTTCCCTTCATAGTTTATAATTCTAAAGGATAAGTCTTGAAGTACTTCCTAAATTGTGAATGTTTAATACTTAATTTGTGAATGGTTGCTGTGGCAATGAATGTTAGTTATCTCCCAATGTGTAATATAAATGAGCCAAAGATGTTCTCTGTGTATTGGGTTGATTATTTCTTCCCTGCACACAGAGACCTGTTAGTTCAAAAGCTGACTATGCTAAACTCAAATTTTTACACACTCAATTATTTACAAAACAGCCTGAGCAAGCAAATGTATTCCATATTCCTTTATCTCTCAGCAAGCACATCAACTTGTGATAGTTCTTTTCCTGGTAGGGTTACCTAAACCTTCAATCCTAAAGTCACTGGCCATTAGTGGTCCTGTCTGAATTGGAATCTTGTAGTTTTCCATTGACTTCAAACACAGGCTTTGATAATATGCTCTGATGTAACTTCTGCATCTCACACGTATGCTTCCTTAGCTCCTTTGCATAGTAGCCACCCAGCTTCCCATTGAATCAATCACCTGAACCACTTCTGTAGCTCCCTTCTTGGCTTGCTGATTCAGAAGCATGAGGAGCCCAATGTGGCCAGGTGGCAGTTTTGACTTTCCATTCATTGGAACTATTGTTGCATTGACTGATAAAAGCATTCCTCCCTTTGAAACTATGACCTCTGGACCAGTGAAATACAAAGTTTCAGGAACAGTGTATTAGTCAGATTTCTATCACTATAATAATCACATTATAAAGAGAAAAGGTTTTTGTTGTAGTGGTGGTTTTTTTTCTCACAATTCTAGAGGTTATTGTCCATGAGTGGGTAGACCCCCTACTTTTAGACCTCTAGATGACAATAGCAGGGAGTACATGGTAGTGTAAACTGCTCACCCCTGCTTAAGAAGCACAAGAGGAAGAGGCTGGGGTCCCACACTGTCCCCCAAGGACATGTCCCCAATAACCTAAGGACTTCCCACTAGGGCCTGCCTACTAAGGATTCAGTGTCTACCAATGGCACCAATTTGGGACCCAAGCCTTTAACACATAGACACTTGAGGATCATTCAAGATCCAAAATAGCAAACAGGAAGCAAAAATTCTGCTCATGGTGATAAAGAATCTCTCTTTTGACCAAACTTGAATCAGACTTTTTTAATTCCTCTTTTTGACTAAGCCCTGACCTTGGGCTTTGTCCTTGGGCTCAGTCCTTGGCCCAGTTAGTCTAGGTTTATGAAGAATCCTGAGGGATCAGTTTAGCAAAATTTCCTTTGTTATCTGATCAACTTCCTCATTCCCCATTCCTAATACCTTATCATCTTCTGCCTTCTGTAAGAATCCAGTTGAAGCCGGGCGCGGTGGCTCACGCTTGTAATCCCAGCACTTAGGGAGGCTGAGACAGGAGAATCGCAAGTTCAAAGCCAGCCTCAGCAATGGCGAGGCACTAAGCAACTCAGTGAGACCCTGTCTCTACATAAAAAAAACACAAAATAGGGCTGGGGATGTGGCTCAGGGGTCGAGTGCCCCTGAGTTCAATCCCCGGTACCAAAAAAAAAAAAAAAAGAATCCAGTTGAGCTGGTCCAGCTAGAATTCCTCCAGCCCTGATGCTTCCTCTAACCTGCAAGCTGCTTCTTGGCTATAAATCTCAACTTGTTCTTACTGTATCTGGCATTGAGCCTGCTTTCTCTCCACTACAGCAAAACTCCCCCATTACAGTAGTCTCACTTGAATCTTCCTTACCACCTTTAACAAGTGATATGAATATTTTTCTTTCATAGTCAATAACTAAGGATAGTACTGAGTGGTGCCACTCCTTTTGGTGCTTCTCATGATTAGTTAAGTTTGGGAAACTGCCTTTTAGATGATGTGCTCCTCGAAGGCAGAGACAGGCCTTATGGGTGTTTTTCCCCTGTGCCTATCCTCTGGTGAGTGCTTGATAAATGTATGTGGAATGAATTATTTATTTACCTTTACATGGCTCTGAAGGAAGTGTTCAAAGGCATAGGCAAAGAGTGCAGGTGGAGTGGCAGGACTGGCGGGCAGGCATCTGAAGAGGGTCACAGCCACAGCTCAAAGGAGTGGAAGCAGGTGTGGTAGTCAGGGACTAGCAAGCAGTCCAGGTGATTGAATCACAGTGTATATGCAGGGAAAGAGTGGGAGAAAAGTTTGAAAAACTCATTTGGGTCACACAACAAGGCCTTGGAACACCAGGACCCTGAATGCCATTGATTTTGGCTGGCAGTGGAGGGTCCCTGAAAGCTCTTGAGTGAGACAGTGATGCAGTGGGAGCTGTATGTCTCTAAGATTTATCTGGAAATAGCGTGAAGTCTGCACCGAAGAGAGACAGGAGATTAAAAAGATACCACTTCAGTGGCTTTGCGGTAATACAGCAAGATAATGAAAGTCTGAACTAAAGTGGTGGAGGGGGGAGATTCTAGAGGCATTCAGAGGTTATTGATCATTTCTCCAAGTGTAGCACAGATGATGCCACCCTGTCTCATTCCCGTCTATTTTTATCATTGATGCCATAGGTAGATAGGAGCAAAGTGGCATTCTTATAGTGTGATCATATTTCTTTACAATGAACATATCAAATACTCAAAGAGATCTTGAGCTTCCCAGAAATACACAGAGTGCATTTATAATTTACCAAACTGATAGACTTAAATACTCTAATAGAATAACAACAAAATGGTTAACTAAAGAGCCTTGTTGGCTGGAAACAGTAACTTCCCATAAAGACATTTATTTAATTAAAAATGAAGTTCAGAAGGTCATGTGCTGATTTGGTATCTTCCTATAAAATACATTTGCAGGCTTTTAAAAAATACCTTCTGGCCTCATAAATTAATAAAATTTAGGTTAAAAATTTCTCTGGGAAGGAAATAATCAAGCATAGTGGACCTGCCATGTACATGAAGCAATTATCCCAAATAGCATTAATTGTCCAGGTCCTGTTAATCAGTATCCAGGTAATTAAAATGTGAAAACTGCTGTCTAACTTCTCCCCACAAAAAAGAATGGCTTCAGAGATGATTTTTAAAGGCTTTTGCTCATTGTTTAGGTAGGGAGACTATTTTTCTGGAATTCTTTTATTTATTCCCCTTCCTCCAAATGTGGGAGAGTCCTTTGGTTCCAGGAAAGCCATTTCTACCCCCAGTTCCAGAAAGAACAAGTGACCTATGACAATGTTTTTCATCACCACATCTTCCATTATCAAATGTTTCCATTTACAAGGTGAATGTTTCAGCACTGATGACCTGACACAGGGAATCCACTGAATACCATTGCTTTTGGGTTGCTACCAACAGAAACTCTGACTCAAATTGGCTAAAATAATGACATTTCTTTTATTTTACAATAAGAAGTTTAAAGTAAAGGAGTTCCAGTCACACCATGACAAAGGTTCCAGGTTTCAGCTCTGCCATGTCAGCAACTTGGTATTGTCCTCAGGATATTATTCCACATGACTACAAGAAGGCTGCTGGTAGCTACTACAACAACATGCTTCCTTTCTTATACCATGCAGGTAAAGTGGAGAGGAAGCCTCTTGTCTTTGAATATAACTGGAAATACTTTAGAACATGTACACAAACTGAGCCAATAACAAGCCAGGGGAATATTTTTATCAGCTTATGCCTTGATTCTTTATTTAATTTCAGATAAAAGGACAAAACCATTAAAATTGGATTACATTAGTCAGAATCCTGGGATGGAATGAATATCTGAAAAGAGCAGTGTTCTTTTAGGAAAGCAGAAGTTAGAAATGGGGAGAGAGGAATGCTAGTACAAAAAGATGCTAAACCCACGTATGAACAGAGACAGCAGTATGATCAGTGAGTTGTAAGACAGTTTATATTGCAGAAATTTAAAATGCGTAGCAGAGATGACAGAGAATTGATTAGAGGAATCAATCTTATCAAGAACATAAAATGGTAGAGAGAATAGAGATTGAGAGAGGATTTGGTGTGAGTGATTTTTTAAGGGAAGATATTGGTGTGTTGTGAGTTTCAAATCCCCACACTAAAAGGGAGGGATGTCAAATCTTGGCACAAGGTGAGTAAGAGGGATTGCCATGAAATGACATAGTTAGCTTGCTGTTTCCTCCGCAGTTAAAGAATCAGTGTGGATATGGTTTGACCCACACACTGAAAATGCAGAGGCTGGAGGTGGGCTGGCAGGCTGTTTTGGTGGCAGAGTAAAGGAGGGTTGCTGCTATGCTGTGATGTACTTGCATCATAGAGTTTGGGGGACAAGGAATGTGTGTATGAATGTTTCCTGTGGCCAGGGTGTGGGCTACATGTGTTCACCTGAGTCATTATAGGAATCATCTTAGATCCATTCTATTAGAATATCAGAAGAACAATCACTCTCAACAGAAAGGAAGCTGAGGAGGGTCATCCATCTCCTAGAACTTGTAGTAGAAGGATGTGAGGAATAGCATTTGCCCAGATCAGAGAAACTGCAGGTGAAAGACTTTTGTGACATCAAAGTTTCTCAATGAGCACCCAAAGTGAGTCAACTTTAAATGTTTGCCAGTTCCAGCAAATATGAACCTGTCTTACCATGGTACTGGTCAAATGGAGACACAGCTGTCCCTTTCCTTTCCAATCTCCCTGTGTCAGTCAGCTTTTCATCACTATGACTAAAATACCTGACAAGAACAACTTAGAGGAGGAAAAGTTTATTTTGGGCTCACAATTTCAGTGGTTTCAAAGGTTTAAATCTTATTGCTCTGGGCCTGGGATGAGGCAGAACATCATGGTGGAAGGGCATGGTGGATGAAAGCTGTGCAGCTCATGGCAGCCAGGAGAAAAGATAGATAGATAGATAGATAGATAGATAGATAGATAGATAGATAGAGAGAGAGAGAGCACACTTAGGCAAGGAGCTAGAGACAAGATTAGTCCAAGGCCATGTCCCCAGTGACCTACTCCCTCTAGCCATGCCTACCTGCATCCAGTAGTTACTACCCAGTCATCAAATTATTAATTTATCAAGTGGATTAATTCATTAATGAGGTTATAGTTCTCATATTTTCACTTCTGAACATTGCTACATTGCCTAATGCATGACTTCTTCAGGGTACATTTTTAGATCTAAAACATAACACTTTGTTATCTCTAGTCCTAGGGGTGGTCAGAAACTGGAAAGCGCATAGAGAAAGGAAGAAAACAGAAAAGAAGGAGCAAACTCTGTAACTTCTGCAGCCATCAGCCTATTACTAGTCCTAGTTTAGTTGTAGGAGGAGAGAGGCTTTTAAATTTAATCAAATTCAGAGCTTTAATTGTTATCTGTATCTGAACACTTTAAATGATTGAACAAACACCATGTCTGCATCCTAAAGTGACTTTTAAACTTTTTATTAGTTAAAAGAGACTCCCTAAATCATGGGCTTCCAGGAGCTTTCATCCTGGTACCCCTTTACCTCGACTATGATCTGTATGAATAAAAGGGCTGTTTTGCACTGTGCCTTTTTTTTTTTTTTTAAATATTTTTTTAGTTGTAGATGGACACAATGTCTTTATTTTATTGCTTTGTATGTGGTGCTGAGGGTTGAACCCAGGGCCTCACGCATGCAAGGCAAGCGCTCTACCACTGAGCTATAATCCCAGCCCCTGCACTGTGCCTTTTAATAAACAGGAAACTAATGACTAAACCTTGATATCTTTACTGCAGCTGCCTCAGAAAAACAAGTGTCTTGACTGCTGTGCCTGCAGAAAGCAGCTGCAGAGGTGTGGCACTTCCTCCCATATCTGGTCTGGGGGATTTGCCTGACAGAATCTAGATCAGATGCCAAACTCTGAGCTGAAGGGAACTTAGGGATGGAGTCAGCTTTCTAGGTGCAATGATGCCCCAAGTGTACCCTTGCAAGTACTGTCATGGAACTGCGGCAATCATTCAGCAATATCTGCCACCACATCCACACCACAGCGCAGTGATCTATATCTTGGGTAGTTTTATTGCATGAATGTATTTATTCAAGAGATGGGATTGATAATAAATTAGTTGCTTCATGGCCTCATTGTTACACTTGGAAGCCAACCACTCACTGACATCCAGGTGTGACCGCCTCACTGTCTCCTTTTCCCCCAGTGGCCATCTTCCCCCAGTTCTGCCCTTTCCTTGAGCAACGAGGTTTTTCTCCATGTCTCACTAGAGTCCATTAATGTCTTACCCATTGCCTTGGACGCAGGTGAAGTGCTCCCTCCTGCAGGAGTCTTTCCTTAGCTTTTCCTGTCTTCCCTGAGTTCCTTCTTTTCTGTGATTTCATGGCACTTACCAAAACATCATTTTTACATAGAATCATGTAAGCCTTGTCTATGTTTGCCCATTACTTCATTAATCAATTAATTCAAGAAGTCTTTCAGGAGTCATTTGAGGTGCTTTGCTGGGTGCTGATGATGAACAGGACAGGTATGGTCCATAGCTCTTTGAAATTTACAAATTTGTGTGGAGGATACAGACATTGAATAAGTAAGCAATTATGGAAATATTTCATTCAGATTGCAGTAAGAATTATGAAGGAAAACTATCAGATGCTTTGAGTGAGTAAATCACAAGTCTATCTTTTTAAAAAATTTGTTCTTTTTAGTTATACATGACAGTAGAATGTATTTTGACATATCATACATACGTGGAGTATGACTTCCCATTTTTGTGGTTGTACAAGATGTGGCGTTACAATGGTCATGTACTCATATATGAACATAGGAAAGTTATATCCGATTCATTCTACTGTCTTTCCCATTCCCATCCCCTCTCCATTTTCCCCACTCTGCCCTGTCCAATACAGTGAACCTCCCCTCCCCTCTTCCCTGTCTGTTGTAAGTCTTCACATCAGAGAGAACATTTGGCCTTTGGTTTTTGGGGATTGGCTTATTTCACTTAACACAATAGTCTCCAGTTCCATCCATTTACAGGCAAATACCATAATTTCATTCTTCTTTATGGCTGAGTAGTGTTCCATTGTATATATGTACCACATTTTCTTTTTTTTTTTTTTAAATATTTTTTTAGTTGTTGATAGATCTTTATTTTATTCATTTATTATTTATATGTGGTGCTGAGGATCGAACCCAGGGCCTCATGCATGCTAGGCAAGCGCTCTACCACTGAGCTACAGCCCCAGCCCCTGTACCACATTTTCTTTATCCATTCACCTGTGAAAGGGAACCTAGGTTGATGCTGTAGATTAACTATTGTGAATTGAGTTGTTATAAACATTGATGTGGCCGCGTCACTAAAGTATGCTGACTTTACGTCCTTTGGGCATATGGCGAGAACGAGGAGTGGGATTATTGAGTCAAATGGTGGTTCCATTCCAAGTTTTATGAGGCAGGGGTCTATTTTAAGAGAAGATATCTCTGAGGAGGTAATGTTTTAAAAAGGAAGTAGGGGCTAGACAAGTAAGCACTAGGAGCAACACATCCCAGATAGAAGGAATCAAGTGTTTAAAAAATTTGAGTCAAGAATGAGAATGATGCCCTGTCTCAAAATAAAAAAATTTAACATTTTTTAAAAAATTTTGGGGATGTAGCTTAGTGGCTAAGCACCCCTGGGTTCAATCCCTAGTACTAACAAAGAAGGAGATCAAAGCATTATAGGAATAGAAGGAAGCATAGTATGTTTAGGGCACTGTGGCAGAATGCTGGTGGCCAGAGTAAGATAAGAAGAGAAATACAGGTAGTTCTTGTGGGGACTTCCTGACTGTTAAGAACTTAAGATTTAAAGCTAAGAATATTAGGACATTTTGAAGGATTTACAGCAGAGCAGTGCTATCACCTAATTAATGGTATGAAGGAATTCCATGGTTCCTCAAAGGGTAATAGATTGCAGAATAGCATGAGTTGGGGGTGAGGAGTGGAAATGAGCTGGGAAGTAATCAGAGAAATCCAGAGAAGAGGCTGTAGTAGTTGGCTGTGAAAGTAGTTTGCAAGCAAGATGTAAAGGATGGTTTGTAATTTTTATTGTCTCCCCAGACAGATCATAGGCTTTGTGTCTTTTGAGCATGCTGGGTATCTTGCTTTGTGAAAATCTACAACTATACTCGGTCTGTAAACATAATGAATCAATTCATTAATTAGTTAATTAATTACATGCTGTTTTAGTCTCTTAAAAAGAGGAGTTGGTCTATATTGTTAACTAGATCAAGAATTTCTCAACTGCTGAGAAAGCAATTATAAGACACATGGTCAATCCATTTCCTTTGCTAAGAAGTTAGACTTGTTACAAGAGTCAGTTTGGTTACTTTGGGCATTTTAACAACCAAATTTTACAGACTACATAGCTATCCAGGATTATGTTTCATCACTATACTATTTCAAAAGAAAATCATTTCTATTTAGGTCAGTTTAGTTATTCATTAGATGGAACTTTGGATGCACTGTTAAGCATTGTTGTATGTAACAGTGATTCCTAAATGTTTTCAAAATTTTGTAAAACAATGCATTTTTTCAAAAATTGGGGAATTGCTTAATATTGATGCCTTTTATATTGTCAATAAGGAACATTAAAATAACCAAACAACTACTTCTGCAATTAGAGTTCTTAACTACAAGAACAGAAACTAATTCTGGCTGACTTAAGTAGCAAAGAATTTGTGATAAGGGTTTTGTGTGGCTCACAGATTCACCAGGAGATCTGGGGGCTTAGGGTAAATATATCAAGAACATCACCCCAAATCTTTGATATGAAGGCATCACTCACCTCCAGTGCCACTAGATAGATGATGCCACAGGTATGCATCTAGCAACATTGACATTGCCCACTGATGGCACCACTGATGCACTTAATGGCCCTTAGAACTTGGAAACAGCCATTACTGTTGCCACCATTCATCCCAGAATGAATTCTGAGCAGTGTTTTCTTCCCATAAAGGGGATTGGATGGTGCTTGCCTACTTTAGAAGGCAACTGCCAGTTGCCAGTCTACTGGTTCAAATCAGAAATGCTCATCTCTTCCAGAAACACCCTCACAGACATACACACAGATAATGTTCTACCAGCATTCTGGGTCTCCTTTTGCCCAGTCAAGTTGACACATAAAATGAATCATCACATGATGTACCAAAACCAGTGTACAGAATACTGGAGAATACTGTGGATATAGGGATTTTTATGAAGAATTTTATGCCAATAAATTAAGATATTGAGAAAAGATAAAACAATGCCTAGGAAAAATATGTTACCAAACTTAATTCAAAAAGGAAGAAACATCAAGAACTTGAGTTTTGATGTGTGACAAAAAGATTTTCAACAAAGGAAATAGCAGGCCAGATAACTTGGCTAATGAATTTTACCATTAAGTCTAATCTAAACTAAGTCTAATCTTATAAAAGATTTTAAAAGTTTTTTAAAAAGTACACTCTCCTAAGTTTTATGAGATTAACAAACTCTTAAGGCTAAAAGCTGACAAAGAGAGTATAAGAAAAGAAAATTACAGGCCAGTATTTAACAAGCCCATAGCTAACATGATATGGAATGGGGCAAAGCTGAAAGCTTTCTAAGATCTGGAATAAGACAAGGATGCCCACTTTCATCATTTTTTATTCAACAAAGTACTGGAAGTTCTAGCCAGAACAATTAGGCAAGAGAAAGAAGGAAAGAAAAAAGGCACCCAAATTGGAAAACAAAGTGTCACTTTTGCAGACAAGGTGATGATATTATGTACAGAAAACTCCCAAACCCTACCAAAAAACTATGAGAATTAATAAATAAATTCAGCAAAGTTGCAGGATACAAAATCAGCATATAAAACCAGTCACATTTATATCTGCCAAGAGCAAATTATATAAAAAAATAAACTAAAAGGCAACTCCACTTACAGTAGTGACAAAAAAACCCAGAAATAAATTTAAATAAAGAAGTGAAAGATCCCTACAATGAAAACTATAAAATACGGATGAAAGAAATTAAAGATGACACACAAGAAATGGAAAGTCACCCCATCATGTTAATGGATTGGAAGAATAAATAGTGTCAAAATGTCCATACTACCCAAAGTGATTTTTAGATTCCACTCAGTACCTATCAAAATATCAGTGACATTCTTCACAGAACTGGAAAAGCAATTTTAAAAGTTATAGAAGTACAAAAACAAACAAACAAACAAAAAATAAGTAGAAAAGATGATCTTGAGCAATAAAAATAGAGTAGGTGGATTACATTACTTGACTTCAAAATATACTACAATGTTATAATAATCAAAACAGCATGGAATTAATATGAAAACAGACACACAGACCAATGGAACAGAATAGAGAGCCTAGAAGTAAACTTATAGCTTAAAGCCAATTGATCTCTGACAAAGGTGCTAAAAACACACATTAGGGAAAGAACAGTCTCTTCAGTAAATAGTGCTGGAAAAATTGGACATCCACATGCAGAAGAATGAAACTAGACTCCTATTTTTCACCAGTTAAAAAATTAAATGTTAAAACTCCCTGTTCCTTAACTTAGATCAAAGGGAAAATGGAACTCTAATTAAAGACTTTTCAGAGGATAACAATGCAACTAGTACATATAAAATTTTGAGACATGCCAAAGTTAACTCAGAGGTAAGTTTGTCTTTTAAAATTCTTTATTATTAAATAATAATAAATGGAGGTACATGAATTGAACACTCAACATAAAGAATCAAAAAAAGAGAACCATAAAACAAACTTAAGGGAAACATAAAAATGGAATTAGTTAAGATTAAAAAAGAAATTGATGAATTATGAAGGAAAAATTAGTAGAATTAGTATGCACATTTACATAATTTATATGTATTCAATGAATGTTACTCAATTTCTTTGATTGTTATCATTCTTACTGTTTCTGCTAGTGTCAAGTAGAATTATGGTTTAAAATTTGAAGCTAATAAAATACTAATTCATATTTTTTAGCACTTTCATTATTTAGAATGCAATTTTGAATATATTATTTGACAACACTTCTAAGAACTCTGGGGTAGATACTGGCATGATTAGTTCCATTCATTTTATGGATGAGAAAATTGAGATTTTGAGAGGTTGACTTGATGTATGAAAACCTTTGAAAGTTTCATTTATGATTAATTTTGAAGAATAAGAAAAGACAAAACAAATGTTAGCATATGTGGGCATTTCCCTGTTCTTAACATTATTTTATACATTACGCCTGGAAAGAGAAATAAACCATATTCTTTCATGTATTCTATCAGGTATAGAATTCAGGTAAGTATGCTTGAGCTTAAAAACCTGTGAAGAACCAGGTGATTCAAGTCATCAGGGGAATGAAATGCTTCATTAATCTTGTCTTCCTGAGTAGATAAAAACCGAGAGCCTGTGAAAATTAGACTTTTGCTCTTCTGGTTGAGCGTAAGGAGGAAATATGCCAATGAGAACGATGCTCTACTTTTTTTTTATTATTTGTTTTTAGTTGTAGGTAAACAGAATATCTTCATTTTTTTTTAATTTTTATGTGGTGCTGAGGATTGAACCCAGTGCCTCACGCATGCTGGGCAAGCACTCTACCACTGAGCCACAACTCCAGCCCCATATGCTCTACTTTTGACACTGCGGTAGTTCAAGAGGAAGACCAGTGAGGCAGACAAGTCCTGGGGAGGTGTGGAGGGGGAGAGCCCCACAGAAGTGCAGTCATTGCTCCTTTCACATCCATCTTGCTCAGGGGATATACTGAGACGCAGGATTGCCTGCTCTGTTGTTCTTGCATGATGAGAAAGGTGGGTTTCAAATAGTCCTGGGGGAATCATTGTATCCATCTGCATTCACTTCAAAACGAAAATTGTTTACTCATCAGGATGGTGTGCCCTAGAACTATGGGCCACTGTTAGTTCCATTTCTATTTATTCCTTTTTGTCTACATCACAAAAATGACAACATCTCCTTTCATTTTTAAAGTATCATCTCTATAGAGCATTTAATTTGGTGACAACATATGGGTGGGCTATGCAAAATTTTAAAAGGTTGTCTGCAATGACTTGCACTGGACCAAGTGTTAAAGATTATACACAAAAAGATAGTCTAATTCTGAACCTGACATTCTTGCCACTCTGTTCATATCATGCTACATGAACAATTCTCCTCAGATTCCAAGCCAACCTTCTGAGTTCCTGGTTCCTGCTATTGCCTTCAACTTTCTCATTAGGATGCTAGAAAGTCTTCTTATTCCCAAATATCTCCACCATCACTGCCTAGAATGGCACAGACAAAATCATTTAGATGAGGCAAATGAAATATTATTTTTGCTTCTTGGAAGCGACAGAAAATTTTTATAGTGGAGGGTTTACATAATGAAATATAAAAATAAGTAATATATCAGAAAAATTACAAAATTGGGCAAAAGAAGAGAAAGAATGTGAAAACAATAAGTATGATATGCACAAAGAAAAATAAGGTCTGCTCTTGGCCTGATAAGATAATTAATCTAGTAATAATTATGTAAAAACTATCAAATTGTAGTTTTAGAAGACTGATAAAATGTACTAAGATTCATCACATACTCACAACAACAATGAATATTAATTTTAAAACTATATCATCACAGAATAGAGAAGCCAAGGAACTTGCCCCAAATTACATAGCCAGAAAACAGAGATAATATGTGATACCACTTGGTCTGTCTCCAGAGCCTGTGCTCAGCATCTGTACTCAACCTCTAATAGACTTTGAACTAAGAAGGCTATTCCTAAGGATTTTTTCCAAGAAATAAATTCAAATCTAAAAAAAATAAAAAAACAAAACCCAGATGCGCAAAAATGCTTGCACCAACATATCCAAAGCAAACAGACTAGTAATAAACTAGATGTAAAGGGGACCCAAATGTGTTAACAATCACCGCCACTGTTGAGCTCATACACTTACCTACTGACCCTGTCTCTTATGAACCTCCTTGCATTTCATCCTGACAGCAGGATGATCTTCCCACGTTTCATTGAAGGAATGGAGGCTTATGAAGGTTAAGTCACCTACTGAAGTTCATAGAGCAACTAAGTGACAGCACAAGAGTTGAAATTCAGAGTGGCTAATGGGAACCCTGAAGAGCATTCCCATCTTTTCAGCTAGGCTCTGCCTTTAGCTAACTGAAAATACCCCAAGCAGCAAGTCCAGACAGGTGGAGCTTTAGGAAAAGTAGAATTAGGCTAAAGTCCCTTCCACTCCTCAGAGGCAGAGTCACAGGCATTCTCCTGGGTCTCAACAGGACTTCCTTACATCATTTCTGAAGCTATGCATGGGGAACTTGCTATATCAAGAAGTGGAGAAATGCAATGTCTGCAGTGAAAATCCTGGGGGCAGTTAATGGGGCGTAGAGGATTCAGGACTAAATCCCAATAATCTAGTGAGAAGAAAAGAAGGGCGTCTACCATTCTGATCCTAAAGGAGAGCCATGCCCTCCTAGTCTCTTTACCACTCTGAATATATGGGAAGATTGGGACAGAGGGATACCAGATCTAACATTTAAAAACAAGATGCTCAGTCAAATTTCAATTTCACATAAGCAACTAATATGAATGAAAATATTTTTTAGTAAAAGTACATACCATGCAATTTTTAAAAATCGGGCAGTACTATCTGGCTAGTGTCCATTTTGCAGACAATGGGACTGCCACTTTGAAAAGATCATTTGTGTTCGTGCCAGTGCTCTGCAGTATTTAGTTTTCAAGCCTGACTCATCACTCACAAGACAGGGCTGCTGTCTTATTCTTCAACCTCACCTCTGTGCCCAGTAAGGGCCTCACGTACAATGAGAAATCACTAAATTCATCTCAGCCCTAAATGTGTGTTAAAAGAAATGAATGAAATGGAATTTACAAATCTACTTTATAATTAAGGTAGAATACTTAATAGATAATGCATTATTTCAACATGAAAAATTACTTCTTCTGGAAAGAGTTCCCAAGTACCTGTTTGTATTAGTCAGGGTTCTCCAGAGAAACAGAACCAGGAGGAGATCTATTATAAGAAACTGGCTTCCAGGATCATGAAGGCTGACAAGATCCAAGATCTGGAGTCAGCAAGCTGGAGACTCAGAAGAGCTGATGATATGGTTCTCAAGTCCCAAGGCCTGAGATCTAGGAGAGACAATGTGCATTTCCAGGTCAAGAGCTGACAGACTTGAGACTCAGAAAGAGATGATGTTAGTTTCAGTTTGAAGATAGGCAAAAACAAAATGAAACAAAAAACCAAAAACAAACAGACAAACAAAGGCAATGTCTTACCTCCAGGGCAATCAAGCAGATGGAATTCATTTTATTCTGGGAAAAGTCAGTCTTTTTATTTTGTTCAGGTCTACATCTAGATGGAGGCCACTCACATTAGGAAGGATAATCTGCCTTAGTCAAATGTTAACTTCATCCAAAACACCCTTATACATTAGAATAATGTTTGACCAAATATCTGGACACTCCATATCCCCATTAAATTGACATATAAAATTAACTATTACATGATCCTCTAGTAGAGTTGGTGATTTCCTGTGGGCTCATGCAATAGGGCCCATATTTAAGGATAGGTAGGAGGTATTTGTCTAAGCACTGTAGTTATTAGTAGAACTTGAAGTTTTGATTATTTTTGTTTTTCCACTATAAAACTCTTCTAATCTTTCTGATCCTTTATTTATAATTTTTGATGGTGACATGTCTATGCCACATCATATCATGCACTCCTTTAGAACAGAAATTTAGTGCCTGGCATTAATATAGGACCTCAAATGAGGTCCTATAAAAAAGTTTTTATTTACTGAGCATTGTTTTTATAAATAACATGCATTTGATTCAGGTATCCTTAATTAGGAGATACCAATATGTTCTCCTGAACCTGAAGGACAGACAAGCTGCTCTAGAACATGCTATATTACTGCACGACAGAGGAGAATCATGGTCTGGTGACTGTAGCCTGTGCAAACTGCTGTCACATTTTGTGACTGGGATGGAAATATCATCATCATTTTATGGGTGCTGCCTCTGAAGTGATAACCTTGACTCCTTTTGAGGACAACTGTAAACATATCCTCATTTTGTGGGAGACTGCTTGTGGGCAATTGGTCCTTTGCTTCATTCTCCTAAAAATCTCCTCCACTGGCCCATATGGGTCTTAAATTTTAGTTAGTAACCACACATTAGAGCAACATCTATAGGTGTGGTCCATGAACCACTCAAGTCTAAAAGTTTGAGATAATTATTAAAAATGTGGACTTGTAGGCTCAAACTCAAAGATGTCATATCCAAATCTCCATGGAAGAAACCTTCATTTTACAAGCTCCCAAGTAATTCTTACATCCACCAAGTCTGAGATCCATAGCTTTAGGATTTTCATATATATTGGCCCTTCTAATCCTCACATCAATGCTTCTATTGGCCTTGCTATTATTAGCCTCATTTTACAGATTAATAAATAGAGACATTGTATTAATTTACTAATTACCACAAATTTAGTGACTTAAACCAATACAACTAATTTTCTTAATTCTGGAGGTCAGACATCTAAAATTAGTCACAAAGGGCTAAAATGAAGGTATTGGTAAGGCTGGTTCCTTCTGAAGATCCCAGGGGAGAATTCATCTCCTGCCTCTTCCAGTTTTTAGAAACTGGCTTGGTTTATGGCTGTGTCACTCCAATTTCTGTTTCCATCTTCACTTTGCCTCCTCCTGGAAGGATTCTTGTGATCATACTGGGCACACATATGTAATTTCAGGATAATTTCTTTATCTCAATATCCTGGTGTAACCAAATGTACAAAGTCCTCTTAAGAGGTTCCTGGGATAGGCATATAGATATCTTTGGGGGACATTTATTCAGCCTACATTGGCACTAATTGATTTGATGAGACCCATTCAATACCTGTTGAATGGCAGAGCAAGAATGCAAACTAAGAACTTTGTTTTCAAATGGAAATGAATACATTGAGCTATATGGTCCATTGACACTTTATTGAGGTTGATTGGTTCCTCTAATTAGCTTCTATCAGCCAATGCAAACAGGAACTTGAACTGATTGAATGTGTGACAGGAAAGTTTAGCGTACAGAGAAAAGCTTTGCACAGCTAGAATGCCACAGCAAGTACCCTGGGGTTCCATGAGGCATCTTGTAGAGCACATCTGAAAAGATGAAGGGAAAGGAGAACCTCTGGAAACTTTGGCTAACCTGGGAGTAGGACTCAGATGCAGTGCTGCCAGCCTGAGTGAGGAACTTCTGAATTTTCTAGAGATGATCTCTTTTCAGACTCCAGATTGGATCACTTGGGGCTATACAGGGATTCTTCATAATTAAAGGAAGCATATATTGCTTACCTGGAGGAATGTGCTTTTCCTCCAAGTGAAACAAAAGGCGTTTATTATTTTAAATGATGATGGTTCTTTAAATGACTCTCCATTAGAGCAAAAACTATATGCACATTACATTTGCGAGGTATTGGCTTTATCATAATCTACTGCTTCCTTGTAGAAGGAAGGATGGAGTTGTTTATACTTTTCAAACCCAGGGCATCATTATGATCCAAAACTGGTCATTCTTAAAGGGGTGTTGTAACCTCTGAGCAGGATAACTGATGTAAAACACAGAGGAAAGCTGAGACAGGATGACCTCAAGGTTATCTGCTATAGAATTGGGATAGACACTGGATTCATTAAAAGAAATAATTCAAAGCCAGAAAAGACAAGAATCAAGGACATCTCTTGAACATAACTTCCATTTAATTTAAGAAACCTGGACAGCATCCAAGTATGATCTTAGGGCTATAGTCATACAATGTTAAAAGCCACGCTGGGTCAGAATAAACTGAAGGAAATGTAAATGTCACCTGAATAGAATATAAGAATGTATATTATCCAAAGGTTAGTATTTAACAGAGGAGAAGATACAATATGAGAAGTCATTATAAAGCTTTATTCAATTATTTTTTAGAAAAATCAGTTACTAAAGCCAAGGCAGAAAAAGTTGTAAATGAATTATGCTCTGATTTAGTTAAGCCAGACTTGGATACATTTATTCACTTGATCACATAAACATTTACTAAATCCTCCTGTGTATCAGGAATAGTAGATATAAAGATAAATAAGACACAGTACTTCCTCTCAAGAAACTCATAGAAAACACATACCTATTTTTCAAAAGTACAATGCAGGGTAATAAGTGCAGTGTAATAAAGCACAAACTACCACAGAGGCAAAAAGGCAGAAGCATCCATGTTCTGAGTTGTCAATTGAACATTTAGAAAATACCAAAAACCAGGAGGAAGAAAATAAAAAGTGCATATGGTCTCTCACAGGCTTTAGTAGTTAAAATTTTTCCTTATGCTCTTAGGAACTATTTTCCTTGTACATTTATACAGCTTGTATTTATTTGTAATTTTATTTCTAATTTGTATCTATTTCAAATTCATATAGAATTGCTCATTTTGTAGATTAAATGTGATTATGAGAATTTCATATAGTTCAATTTAACATTCCAAAAATGTCTACAGATGATTTATAATAGTCAAAATATATAGAACAGGCAATTTTTTTTTAAAAAAAGGGAACAAAAGTATTTGAAAACAGTAGTATATAAATTGTGCCAGGCATCTGAGATGCATTAGCCTTTGCACTTTATATTGTGATTGTGAGTTTCCTGGCAGCTAAGATAAAGCAGAAAGCCTATCTGGGTATTAAAATTCTCTTCATAATTAAAGGAAGCATATATTGCTTACCTGGAGGAATGTGCTTTTCCTCCAAGTGAAACAAAAGGCGTTTATTATTTTAAATGATGATGGTTCTTTAAATGACTCTCCATTAGAGCAAAAACTATAATACTAAATCTTTACCCAATACTGATCTAATTTAATTCTGGAAGAGGATTTCAAGAAGCTAAAGGTCTGGAAAACTGACAGGTCTCTTCAATTCGCTCTCAGGCACTGCTTCAAGTAAGTTTTTAGCAGGTGTCTATTCATTGTCGAATTATCTCCCAAATCCTCCTGAAGTGCCAGCAATCTTTGTCATTAATCATAAAGCACTGAGTGTGTTGCTACTGCTAGAAATGTCAGGCTTGACTTTCTCCTATAGCAGTTTATTTAGAAACCTGTTCCTTGCCCAAGCAAAAGATTATTTCTGGTTTGAGTTTGCTGAGAGAGCAAGGACCAGAGCTATGCTCTGGCGACTTCTTTGAAGAAATGTCACACCATCAGCCTAATGAGAGCTGGAGTGTTGAATATCTTTCATGAACAGAGTGTCTCCATGTTTCTGTGACTTTGCCTTAGCCCTGATGACACAAGCATTGTCTCACTCTTCTTGGTACCTGCTAACATCCATTTCCCCAAGCTTTTTCTATCTTTACCTCTTACGTTTCTGCTTCTTCCATCCTGTTACTACGGTGTCACATTCAAATTACCTTTGGGGGGAGAGGATTTGACTGAATCAGTAGTCCTGTTTGAAGCAGAATGAGCCAAAGCATGGGCTATGGGAAGAATAAAGGCTCTTGAATCACACAGAGGAAAGACTTCGGATTCAAGACTCAGCAACTAACTTCCTGCTCTGTGACACAGGAGCAGTTACTAAGCCTCTGTGATGGTGTGGTCTGGTGGTGAGACACTGTGTAAAAGTTGGAAGATTATTAATCATTTTTTGAATCAGGGTGTCTCTGTGACTGGATGCATATGATTATTAAACTACATTAAATAATATTCTAACTGATCTCAGTGGACTATTTTGAAGATTAAACAATCAAGTGAAGTTCTTGGCATGGCATTTGACTCACAGTAAGTGCTCATTAAATATTAGTGCAATGTTCTGCTATTGATAATTACCTGTGGCTCCAATTTCTGGCTCCATCAATTTTAACCAGATAACTGTCTTACGTGATACAAATCCTGGTAACTCTGGGTGCTAGGAATCAGCTTTGCTCCTAAAAAGGTGATGAAAATGTCATGTGCTTAGTGTTTTAGACATTGTTTTAGGAGATCTGTTTCTACTTGAGGGTGGTCAGGCTTACAGATGGCAGTTCTATAGAGGGAGGTATGAGTCTCCCTAGACACAAAAATAAGCTGCTGTGGTTTCTCCCCGTGGAAACTCATACTGAAATTTGATTCTCAGTGTTTGTGTTGGGAGGTGAGCCTTTAAGAGGTGATTAGGTCCTTAAGCCAGAGTAATTATTTTCATGAAGAAGTTCTCAATCTGGTGAGACTAGGTTCTTTACCACAAGGGCATATTGTTATAAAGCAAGACTTCTCTTTAAGAATATGTTGTAATAAAGCAAGACTGACTCTTGAATTTTACCTGTTTTGCACAAATTTGGGAGCTTGAGAACAAAAACACCCATATAGTTTTATTTCTTTTTATTTCCCCAAATTCATAGGAAAAATAATATATTCTCAAATAGAAGCCGGGCGCGGTGGCTCAAGCCTGTAATCCCAGCACTTAGGGAGGCTGAGACAGGAGAATCGCGAGTTCAAAGCCAGCCTCAGCAATGGCGAGGTGCTAAGCAACTCAGTGAGACCCTGTCTCTACATAAAACACAAAATAGGGCTGAGGATGTGGCTCAGTGGTCAAATGCCCCTGAGTTCAATCCCCAGTACCAAAAAAAACCAAACAAACAAACAAACAAAAATCAAATAGAACTTACGACCTGTCATATTGAAGGTAATTAAACAATTTCTCAGTGGTAAATGGAAATATCTATAGTTATTTTTTTCTTCCATTTTAAAATTATGTCTGGAACAGAAATTCTTCTGGAACTTCTTGAAAATACTATGCCCTAATAGCCCCAAGTGCTCCTCTGCACCACACTGATCACATGGAGACCCCTATAATTGCTAAGAGAATACAAGAAAGCCAAGTCTCTTCCATTTTGTTGTTTCTGCATTAAATATTTTTTAAAAGTCAGATGGTTACAGAACAAAAACAATGCAATGTAGCTTTCTTTTTAAAAATAAAATACTTAGAAATCAATTTAACAAAAGAGGTGAAAGACCTCTACAATGAAAACTACAGGACACTAAAGAAAGAAACTGTACAAGACCTTAGAAGATGGAAAAATCTCCCATGCTTCTGGAGAGGCAGAATCAATGTTGTCAAAATGGCCATAATACCTAAATTGCTATATAGATTCAATACGATTCCAATTAAAATCCCAATGTCATTCCTTATAGAAATAGAAAAGGCAATCATGAAATCCATTTGGAAGAATAAGAGACCCAGAATAGCCAAAGCAATCCTTAGCAAGAAGAGTGAAGCAGGAGGCATCACAATACCAGACCTTAAACTATGCTACAAAGCTATAGTGACAAAAACGGCATGATACTGGCACCAAAATAGACATGTAGACCAATGATACAGAACAGAATACAGAGAGACAAACCCACTTAAATACAGTTATCTTATACTAGACAAAAGTGCCAAACATGTACATTGGAGAAAAGATAGCCTCTTCAACAAATGGTGCTAGGAAAACTGGAAATCTATATGCAGCAAAATGAAACTAAGCCCCTATCTCTCACCATGCACAAAATTCAACCCAAAGTGAGTCAAGGACCTGGGAATCAGACCAGAGACCCTACACCAAATACAAGAAGAAATAGGCCCAAATCTTCATCAGGTTGGATTAGGACCTTACTTCCTTAACAAGACTCCTATAACACAAGAAGTAAAATCAAGAATCAATAAATGTGATGGATTCAAACTAAAAAGCTTCTTCTCAGCAAAAGAAACAATCAATGAAGTGAAAAGAGAGCCTACATTCTGGAAAAAAAATTTTGCCACATATACCTCAGACAAAGCACTAATCTCCAGGATATATAAAAAACTTAACACCAAAAAAAACAAAACAAAACAAAACAAAAAACTCAAACAACCCAATCAATAAATGGGCCAAGGAGCTGAACAGAAACTTCTCAGAAAATATACAGTCAACAGACATATGAAAAAGTGTTCAACATCTCTAGCAATTAGAGAAATGCAAATCAAAACTACTCTAAGATTTCATCTCATGCCAGTCAGAATGGCAATTATCAAGAATACAAACAATAAGTGTTGACGAGGTTGTGGGGGAAAAGACATGCTCATTCATTGCTGGTGGGACTGCATATTGGTACAACCAATCTGGAAAGCAGTATGGAGATTCCTTAGAAAACTTGGAATGGAACCACCATTTGACCTAGCTATCCCATTCCTCAGACTATATCCAAATGACTTAAAAACAGCATACTACAGTGACACAGCCACTTCAATGTTTATAGCAGCTCAATTCACAGTAGGTAAACTGTGGAACCAACCTAGATGCCCTTCGACCAATGAATGGATAAAGAAACTGTGGTATACATACACAATGGAATATTACTCAGCAGTAGAAGAGAATAAAATTATAGCATTTGTAGATAAATGCATGGAGTTGGAGAATATCATGCTAAGCGAAGTAAACCAATCCCAAAAAAACAAATGCCGAATATTATCTCTGATAAGTGGATACTGATCCATAGTGGGGGAAGGGACACGGGAAGAATGGAGGAACTTTGGTCAAAGGGGAGGGACGGGGGAGGAGGCATGAGGACAATAAAAATGATGGAATGAGATGGATATCTTAGCCCTAGCTTCATATATGACTGCATATATGATGTGATTCTGCATCACGCACAACCAGAGAAATGAAAAGTTGTGCTCCATCTGTGTTCAGTGAATCAAAATACATTCTGGTATCATGTATACCTAAAAATAAGTAAATAATTAGAGGGTTTATGCAAATGTTAAAGAAGGAAATATAAGAAAAGTGATTGAAAAAGTCATTTCTATCATTTAAACTTTCTCAAAATTATAATTAGAAAGAGTAAAGTATGATCAATAAACATTACTTTACAGTGCACTGGATGAGGTGATCTGAGAATTAGATACCCACATTTAAGTTAGATGATTATTGCCAACTTATGTCAGGATGTCTTTGCAACTATGTGTATATTATTATTTTTAAATAATGTCATGAGGTCTAGGCCACATGGCCTGCCCCCAGACCCCACCATCAGTCAAGTATAATCTTATCAGTTACTTGTGAGTGATGTCTGCTTAAATATTTCAGAATTTGAAGCCCCCTTAGAAATTTTTCCCCCAAAGGAACTGAATATGCACTTCACAGAAGAAGAAATATGAATGGTCAACAAATATCTGAAAAAATGTTCAACATCTCTAGCAATTTAGAGAAATGAAAATAAAACTGCACTGAGATTCCATCTCACTCCAGTCAGAAAGGCAATTATCAAGAATACAAGCAACAATAAATGTTGGTGAGAATGTGGAGAAAAAGACACACTCATACATTGCTGGTAGGACTGCAAATTGGTGCAATCCCTATGAAAAGCAGTATGGAGATTCATTAGAAAACTTGGACTGGAACCATTTGACCCAGTTATTCCACTCATTGGTATATATCCAAAGGACTTAAAATCAGCATACTATAGCGATGCGGCCATATCAATGTTTATAGCAGCTCAATGCACAATAGCCAAGCTATGGAACCAACCTAGGTGCCCTTCAACAGATTAATGGTTAAAGAAAATATAGTGTATATACCCAATGGAATATTACTCAGCCATAAAGAAAAATGAAATCATGGCATTCGCTGGTAAGTGGATGGAACTGGAGAATATCATGCTAATAAGCCAGTCCCAAAAAACCAAAGGCCGAATGTTCTCTCTGATATGTGGATCCTAACCCACAACAAGGGAATGTAGGGAGGGGAATAGAAGTTCATTGCATTAGACAAAGGGGAATGAAGGAAAGGGAGGGAGGGAGGGCATAGGAAAGACAGTAGAATGAATCTAACATAACTTTCCTGGGTTTGTATATGAATACAAGAACAGTATAACTCCACATCATGTGCAACCGCAAGAATGGGATCTTAATTAGAATGAGTTATACTCCATGTATATATAAAATGTCCAAATACACTCTACTTTCACGTATATCTAAAAAGAACAACAGCAGCAACAAAAAGAAAACCACTATGTTATATTGTCCCTACAGAGATTGGTGAAACCTAGAAAACTTGCTGCCATAGAAAAATACACAAACTGTACATAAAGTCTAAATTTGAGGTTTCAACAATTTTGAAATTTATCCTTGTATCCCCTAAAGGGATTCATGGACCACAGATTAAGGAATTTTTCTTTAAGCTTTCTTGGTTTCAGCTTTATTTCTGCACCATTGCCATTTACCCACGGCATCTTTCTTCAGCTCATAACTTCCCTTTTCAATCTATTCTGCCACCAGCCTAATTGTCCTAAACACTGCACTCATCATACCATGCTTCTGTTGAAACATCCACAGGAATGGTGTGGATGAATTCTTGTACATTTTAATCATTTTCTTAACAATTTATAATTTTTCATTGCTGTTTTATCTACTATTCTATAAAAATCTATGGGAGGCAGGGATAATGTCTAATTTGTTCGCCATTACATAGCAATTCCTAAGCACATAATAAATATTTGTTGCTTGACTGAATTTTGGGACACTCTCTTATATGAATAATGGGGACATAAATTGTAGGGAAAGTTGACAATGTATTTATATGCATAGGAAAACTTCCAGAGAAGCAAAAATATGTTATAGTAAGACATCTCTGAGAAGTGGAATTATGGAGGCCTTTTATTTTTCCAAATCATAATAAAAAAGCTCCAATGTTTTCCCTTAACCTACTTAAGCACATCTTTTTCTATTTTCTCCCTCTCTTTTGCCTTCTTTTAAAAGGTATTTCAAAGTTTGGACCCATTTTACTGGATTTGCCTCTGATCTCTTGTTAGAAAGCTCTTTTTCAGTTAATGTACACATACATCCATGTCGCTATTTACTGAGAGCTCCTGATTTCCTGGCACCATCGAGTAGGGAGAACAGACACATGAAAGATTTCTTACAGGACAGTGTGTGTCAGTGCTGCACTGGGGACACATGCCAAGGGCTGTGGGACCTCAAAGAAGGGTCAAGTGCCAAAGGCGCTTGGAGAAAGCTCTGGAAGAGGATGCCATGTTTGAATTGGGCCTTGAAGAGAGGTTTGCTCAGGCAGGCAAGTAGGGGAAAATATGCCAGGCAGAGTGAGCAGGTCATGAATAATTGTATGAGGTCTATTCTCCAAGTAGCATGGAATTAAAAACTGTGATGTTCAAACTCAAACATCTCAAGATCTGCTTCTCTTAATAAGTCTTCCTAGGTGCTCTCAAAACCCCAGCCTAGATATTTGCTATTTCACTCAAGATTTCTTTTATTATTCTCTCATACTTCCCCATCTTGTTTATATCCTTCTTAAGAGCAAGGACGGTGCCTTGTGTTTGTTTCTCTGCTATCCACTTTAGCAACTGATGCAGGCACTCTGGTATGTAGTAATTGCTTAAAATGAATGACGGTCTGGTAGACAGGTGACCTTTAGCATTCATGTTTTCAGATACGAGACTGTCTGAATAGCCACACAAAAATATAGCTAATTCTAATGGTGGTTGACTGGAGCATTTTGATATATCTGGGATAGGGACTAGTGTGCAATCACCCCAAACTGTCTTTTGAATTCTCTCAAAATAAAAGGGCAAACCCACCACTGGTGCAGAACCAGAGTTTCTATAAATAAGGCCTGCTATGGCTCCATCAGACCTCTCAGCACTGACAGAAGAGCTTGCAGTGTTTGCTAAACTCCTGAGATCACTAAAGTCTGAAGTAATCTCTCAAGCCTCATTAATCTCCAATGTTTGAAGTAATCACTAATGTGTAATAAATCTCTAGTCTCTGAAGGTAAAGCCACACAGATGTGTTGTTTCAAATGAATAATGCAGAAATGAGTTTGCCATTTAATCCTTGAGCCCACACTTTTGGAATACCTACATGTCTAAAGCACCTGGACTAGGCTTCCCACCCCATGACCCACACTTCTGTGTCCTGACTGCTCTATGTCCTGATGAAAAGTGGACAATATGTAGAGCAGAAGCTCTGTGAAGGAAAATTAAAGGATTATTTTTACATTCAAATAGATCAGGGGAACTTTACCTATTAGCTTATGATAAAGACTTGTAGTTTCACTCATTCATCTATTCATTCAATCATTTGTTCGTTCATTCATTTGTTTAATAAATGTTTATAGATAAACCTTTAAGGCATCAGGCACTATACTAGAATCTAAAGATATACTGATGAATGAAAAAAACACAGTTTCTGCATGTATGGACCACACCTTGCACATAGAAGGCAGTCATCCAGAGCTTCACATTTTGCCATTCTTTCTTAAATACTTATTTTAAGCCAGGCATTAGTATGGTAGTATAAGTTGTGTGAATTATATATGTTTATTAAAGTGTATATTTTATTTGTATAATAATGATAAGCATTTAAGATATGGAATTTGGAATTAAAAGATTAGAGTTTTTTTCTATTTTGCATTAGGTTTATTCCCTGAAAAAAACAATTTCCTTCTTTGTGCCTCAGTTTCTTTATCTATAAAATTGGAAGTGTGGTAACTGCCTGCTATCTGGGGTTGTACTGGGAACACATGAGGCTACTCTCAGTGCCTTTGTTCATGCCCTTCTTATTCCCTAAATTGTGCTTTCCATCGCCCCATTTATCTCTTCTGTCCAATAAATTCCTCATTATCTTCAAAACCCCAACATAAATATCACTTCATATAAGAAGTCTTCTCTTTACATCTCTGATGATGCTGAATATTCTCTGCTCTGGGCCATCACTGTGCCCATACAGGTTTTTATATTGTGATTATTACATGCTATTGTCATGTGGAAGAGAAGAGTCTACTTTTTATCCTTGAAGACTATATTCTATACCTAGCCAACTACCTAGCCCTTAATCAGTGCTTTAAAATCTTTGCTAAGTGAATGAAATGTACATTGGGAAAATGATTTACAAACTGGAATGTATTAATCAAAAGTAAGATATTATAATGCTGCTTTTCTTCTCTGAATTCTGAGTATTATAACAAAATGCCATAAACTAGGTGGCTTAACAACAGAAATTTATTCTCATAGTTCTGGAGACTGAAAGTCCAAGATCAGGGTGCCAGTGTGGTCAAGTTCTGGTGAGAGACTTTTTCTGTTTGCAGATGGTTTACCTCTCATATCCTCTCATGTAAGCAAACTGGCGCTCTTGCTGGTTTTACAATGATGTTAATCCTGTTCGTGGGGACTCACATGACCTAATCACTCCTCAATGGCCCCACCACCAAGTACCATCTCATTGGGATTAGACTTTCAACATATGAATTTGGCAGGGTGGGATAGAAGCATTAAGTCCATTGTACTTCTAATTCAAGTGGAACTCAGTTTATATTTACAAAATATAAAATTTATTTTGGCTGAATTATGATAGGCAACTTTGGCTGAATTTTGATATGTAACTTTCACTAATACAACATTTCTCTTCTGTCTAGACATGTGATAATTCTCTGCCCCTTTGATGGAAGGAGCAATATGTGAATTGCTTTAGCCTATGAAATATATGGCATATTCCATCACCATGTGGAAGCATTTAATTTCCAGTCCTTGATTTTCCAGCTCACTCTTCCCTGCCTTGATGATCACGGGAGGGCATGTTGATACAGAGGTGCCATGAGGTTGGAGTAACCTGGTACTGCACAGGGACCTACACCAACAAGGGACTTGTCGTGACTGAAAAATAAATGTGCATTCTATTAATCCTCTGGGATTTTGCCATTTTAAATTATGCACAGCATAATCTAATTATTCTGATTGATGAAGTCACCAAGTCACTTCCAGAAAAAAATGACAATTTTCTGGGAATGTAAACATGGTAATGAGAAGGCCTAAAAGCTTGTCTGAGGTTAGTTTGGCCAGCTGTAGACTTTATATAAATGGAGCCATACAATGAGAGAAAGCAGAAAACAGTAAGTAGTATTAGTAGTCTGGGGCTGGGATTTAGGGGATTTGCAAAGGGATATAGGGAAACTTTTTGGAGTGATGGAAATTCTGTATTTTAATTGGGGTGGTGGTAACATAGGTGAGTACATTGTAAAATTCAGTTAACTAATTTTAAGTGGGTACATTTTATTGATTTGTGCCACAGTAAAAATAAAATAGCAAATTTTTAAAATAGGCACAATAGTAAATCTAAGTCTGATTTTGAACTGTATATAAACAGAATCATAACATATGTAAGGATTCTTTTGTGTCTTGCTCTTTTCTTCACATAATGTTTATAAAATTCATCTATAATTTTGCATGTACTTATAATTCACTCACTTTTTATTGCTACATACAAATCTTTGTATCACTATAGTATAATTTATTTATTAATAGATATGCATTGATTCTATAGTGCCACTATTGTTATATATTGATATTGAAAGTTGCTTTTATATCTAGCTAGATTGGTAATCCTTCTTAATAATAATTAAAATTTATCTGTAGATCTTTTGGATTTTCAGTGCATGTCTTTAAATCATCTGTGAATAGTGACAATTTTAAACCCCTATGATTCCTGTATCTTTTGTTTCTGTTTTTGTTTGTTTTTATTGCTTCCCTGGGGACCTCTAGATCAAAGTTAGAGGGGAACATTGATAGTAACATCCTTGTATTGTACCTGATCTCAAAGGAAAAGTTTCCTAATATGTCGTTATTAAGTATGATGTTTACTGAAGTTTTTGTGGTTATTATTCATTAGAATATTCTGTACCAGGATTCTCTTTTAATCTAAAAAGTTTTAGGGAAAAATTATAAGTGATGTAAGATTCTTAAGAGTTTCAGTGTTACTGGCAAACAAATTTGATCATATGTCTTTTCTGCTCATCTGATATTTTATATTAATCTAATCTTCCATTTGTGGTATAAACCAACTTCATAAGAATAGAAATTATTTATTTTTTGTTTGCATCTAAATTAATGAGTAAAATTTGCCTGTTATTTTCTTTTTATGAATTTATTTTTGAGGTTCTGACGTGAAACTTGTATAAATTTACAGGGTACTATGTGATGCTTTGCTACATGTATACTTTTTTCATGTTCAAAAATGAGGGAAAGCATATGTATTTCCTTAAACATTTATCATTTCTTTGTAGTGAAAATATTTAAAATTATTTTTTCTAGTTTTTAAACAATGCACAGTACATACCATCATCTCTAGTCACTCTACTGGGCTAGACCTTAAACCTTAGAACTTATTTCTCCTCTCTAACTTAGGTACTAAGTTAGAGAAACCTTAGTTTCTCTAACTTACAAACCTTAGTTTTCCTCACAAACCTTTCCCCACCTCTCCCTTCCCATTACTCTCCCCGACCTCTGGTGACCATAATTCTACTCTCAACTTCCAGGAGATCACCTTTTCAGATTCCACACACAAGAGATTATGCAATATTTGTCAATATTTGTCATTGCCTGACTCATTTCACTAACTTAATGTCTTCCTGTTCCCTCCACGTTGTCACAATTTCATTTTTTCCCCAAAGAGAAAGCTTTAAGCTTTTCCCCATTGGAGATGATGTTAGCCATGGATTTGTTCTAAAAGACCTTTATAATGTTCAGTTTGTTCCTTCTATACCTAAATTGTTTATGGTTCTATCATGAAGGGCTATTGACTATCATCAGAATGCTTTTTCTGTGCCTATTGAGATGATCATATGGTTTTGGTCCTTCTTTCTACTGATGTGATGTATCGTATTTATTGATTTGCTTATGATGAACAATCTTTACATCCCTGAGATAAATCCTAGTTTACTAGGGTGAAAGGTCTTTCTCCTGTTCTGATGGATTCTGTTTTCTAGTATTTTGTTGAGAATTTCTGCATCTATGCTCATCAGGAATGTTGACCTGCAGCTTTCTTTTATGTTGTGTCCTTGTTTGATTTGGGTATCAGGGTAATGCTGGCCTAGTAGGATGAGTTTAAACAACTTTTTCCTCTTCAATTTTTTGGAATAATTTAATCCAAATTGCTATTAAACTTGGAATGTTTAGTAGAATCCAGCAATGAGGGCATCTGGTCTTGGGCTTTTCTTGGTGGAACATTTTTTATTACTGATTTAATTTTGTTTTTCATTACTGATTTGTTTAGGTTTTCTACTTTTTTATGATTTAGTCTTAATAAGGTGTGTGTGTTCAGGAATTGTCCATTTCCCCTAGGTTATCAAATGTTTTCATAATAGTCTCCAGTGATCTGTGTTATCAGTTGTACTGTCTCCTTTTTCATCTCTTGGGTTTATTTACTTGAATCTTATCTTTCTTTTAGTCTAAACATTTCTCAATTTTTTCTTTTCAAAAAATCAACTGTTTCATTAATCTTTCATGTTGCTTTTTTAGTCTCTATTTTATTTATTTTGGCTCTAATCTTTATTATTTCTTCTACTAATTTGAGCTTTGTTTTGTTCTTGTTTTTCTTTTGTTGTTTTGTGTTATTTCTGGAAGTGCAATGATAGATTCTTTACTTGAGATCTTTCTGTTTTTTAAAATCAGATTGCTATAAGTTTTCCACTCAGCATACTTGCATGCACCTTTTTATAGGGAGAAGGTTCACAGTCTTTTGAGGAGTTTCTTAAAAGGATCTGTCATCTCCCAAATGTTAAGAAACTCTGTCTGTTATTTTATCTTATCTGGCAAGGACTAAGAAGGGAAGTTAATATATAACTTAAAATATGTAAGTTAAATATAACAAAATCAACATTAAAAATATTCTCAAATAAAAATTATAATCATTTTATACACAAAACAAGATTCCCAAGAAATAATCATACTTACAGTCACCATTTATCCATCCCATGAATAGTGCTAAGTAGCCTTTGCTTATTTCATTCCAGGTCTTAGAGGGGGACACACAGGGAAGGTGGCTTCTATAGAATGATAGGAAAAGGGACAAAGCTTCTTTATCAAAATGGATTGAATTTGGAATAAATTTCTCACATATAGTCCATTTTACCTATGTATTTTGCACTGGGTGCTTTAAAGTCTCCTCAATGAATTCTCTATCTTTTCTCTGAGTACTTCTCAGTCGATGTGCTGAGAAGGCAGTCCTGTTGTGGAAAACTAATCATGTCCTTAAGACAAATCAGTTCAAAGTCACATGCTTCCTTAAGAGAGACAGGAAAGTAAAAGGCATCAATTTTGAGGATAGGAATGACAACCACTTATAAACTGACAGCCAAATTATAGATGTACTCAGAATAGGAAGTATCTTGTTGACAAACAAGTCATGCATTTTTAAACAAAGTACATGAAGAACATAAAACTCAAAAGAAAATTGAAGAGCTCTTAAAAGAAATGATGAGAGTTGAAATTATAACCTATGCTCTGCAAAAGTCCCTTATGTCTAATCCCCAGAAGTATTGTAAATTCCCAGAGTTCACTTATCCATTAGGTACACAATACTGTAATCTTGTGTACATATGAATGATACTTCAGGGCCCATGAAAATGTCTTAATTTAAATTTCTTTTAAAAGCAAAGAAAAGATGAGTATAATAATAATGGATACACAATACTGAATCCAGTCTGGGCTATATTCACCTTATATCTATGAGTTATACAATTCAATTTAGAAATTTTTTCTAATGGAAGAAGGGACTCATGAAGGCAAAAGTGCCATATACCATGGAAGTGGTAGAGAGGCCTCGGAAATAATTGTCAATTCAATGTGGTGACTGGTCAGTATTGAAGCAGGTACCTTGTGAAGGTTGTTTGATTTGTGGTTATACATGGTTTTTAAGCATTGTTCAGAGTACATTATATTCTGTTAGCCAGTGGAAGCCAAAACTGACATCTTCTTCATATGCATGCTTCTTTCTTCCTATTGCTTTACTCTCTTTTTCTCCATAAACTTTTTTTGTAGCTTCAATAGTCCCCAGCCTTAACTAGGCATCATTTCTACCATTAATGTTCAATCTATATAGACCTCAGATCAAATTCTCTGAAGAGTATCTTCCAGAGCATCCTGGGGTCAGTCATCCACATGCATCCACTTTCCCCTCTAGTACCATCTCCCATGATACATATGACTGTTCCTTCTGCAACATATTGGTGCAGTTAATGAAAGGTCTCTTACTATAGAGTTTTAATATTAATCTACACTCAGCAGAAAACAATCATAGGAAGAATGAGCTTAGCAGGAAGTAGTAGTCTTATTATAATTATGTTATTATAATTTCTGATGTTCTTGATTGTCATTTTGCCACATATTCAACATGTGAGAAACAGAAGGCTCCTCCCCAGGAAATGCCATTTGCCCAGACTACTTCCATTCCAAGTATTTCTCAGTCTGGAACTGCATTGCATAATCAGGCAGGACTCCTGCTTGGAGACTAAGCCATTCTCTGAAGATGAACAGACACCCTACTGAGTCCTTTTAACTGAATAAGTGACCTATCTCAGTAAGCATCCACATCACATACATTTCCTGTCACTTGGGGGTTGTAGTAAGACTACTTCATTAATAATTATGTATTAGGAACATCTAAGTTGATATGACTTTAATAGCAAGTTGAACTTTATTTAATTATCACACTGTCATACACCTTTCTACATTTGAAGAATGTTAATACTTAATATGCACAATATTATTTCACAATACAGAAGTATGATGGGTTCACAGCAATTTGGTGTTGTTAAGATTTTTTTTCTATCTCAAATAAGAATAATGCTGAAACATATAAACTTTTATCTGCCATGTTTTCAACTTGTATGTGTTTCAACTTATATGTGTCACTCTTATTTAAATTGAAACACAGGAAAACTTTAGGTCTTTCTTGATCAGAAGAAAAAAATTTATTGGACACACACAAATATTGATTAGTTTTTTATTTTACACACACATATGTATGTATAAATGTTTATATATATACATAGTACATATATGTAATAAAAGACATCAATAACAATCGTTTTATTTTATAATTATCCTACTAATTGAGAAACAAGAAACATTCTTTTGTGGATATTCATATGAGCTAGGGTAAAGTTGTGAAGTATAGAATCTATTCTATAGTTTAAAAGAAAAGGATTTACTAGAGGGTATTTTATGGCTTGCTGTACCGTAAGGAGGCAAATAATTACCCTCTAGGTTAAACATTCAAGGAAAACTCCCCAAATCAAGTGGTCAAGGCAGTGGTTGCTTCTGCAATGGTCAAGGCTGCAGATTTAAAAGGCTGATATTCTAGCTGTCTGCTTTTAAACGCATGGCAGTACCATTGCCCACCAGCAAAATGGTGTGGCCTCCTGTCTCCCTTCCTGTGTGGCTTAGTTCTAAATCAAAACCTTATCTGATTGCACTTTTCTGATGCGATTATATCTGCAAGGAATTTTAGAATTATAGTTTATCACTTTCTGGCCTCTGCATGCTTAAAGGGAGCCAAGATGGGGTTTGAATGAGTGAATTTATAGTACCTACCATAGATGTATAATCAGTACTATGTATAATCATACGTAGTTATAAAATTATATAATCATATAATCAGGTGATACTGAAATTAGCATTAAAGGTCCACATCATCAAGTACATTCTATTTTGTATGTCATCAGTAGGTCATTATAGACACCGCTGCCACCACCATATTGTGAGCAAAGGCACCAGTGCAATGGTAGTGGATGGCATAGAAGTCTACATGACCTGATCACTAAGCTTATTCATGATGGCCCCATATGTAACATTTTCATCTTTTGAAGAATTACTTCAGGAGTTGTCAAATTCTTCGACATAGTGAGAATCCAGCTTATAGTGGAGAGTTCTAACCACATCATCATATCCTATATTTAGGCTCTATTATGGCTCTTTTTCAAATAGTGTGTAGATCTCTGATATAGACGGCATTCATTGTTCCAGGGCCTTACTACTCTCCTTTGTGATTTTACTACTGGGGTTTGTTGGAAACTTCACATTATCTTTCTAAGCACCAAGAGAATACTAATGCCATAGTATTAGTATATAGGTCTGTCATGTTTAGCTCAGATTGAAGGGCCACTTGTCCCACACCTGGACTGCTATCCTACTATGATCCCCACTCAAAGCTGGACAGCTTCTATGTCAATTGGAAAATATATTAAAATAATTTCAAAGTGTGGAAGTTGCTGCTTTTAGAATCTGAGGAGGTCTTTTAAGTGTTAGATTTCTTTTTTAATGGTGAGAGATAGAATTTATAATAATTTTTCCTTTACTTTGCAGGGGGTATCCAAGCTTGCTTAAGTACCAGATCCCTAAAACATTTACCAGTGTGAATTCTTTGAATCTTTGAAGGGTATCTCTCCCACTCCTTGGTAACATTTGTCTTTCCAAAATGTCCAAGTCAGTGCTGTGGATGTAGCTCAGTGGTAGAGTGCTTGCTTAGCATCCATTTAAGGCCCTGAGTTCAATCCCTAGTACCACAATAACAACAATAATAATAGCAACCAAGACTTCCAAGTCTTCTGACATATACTGTTTGCTCATTTGGCTTAATTAACATAATGCCAAAGATATGGTAAACTAATATGATGTACTATGGAATGCAACATGGCCTTGGTCCATTCAGACTATATTAAGAGGACAATAAAGTTGACATAGTGCTGGGGCAAGGCTTTAAATTTAAACTGTTACTGTCCCTCTTGAATTTCAAATGGTCCACCTTCATGATAGGGATGAAAACATTTACCATGTCAATATCCACATAACACCCATAGGAGAATGAATTAATTGCTATAGCAAATGCACCACATCTAACAGCAGCTGAAACTGGAGACACTGCTTGGTTAAATTTATAATATTCCACTTTTATCCTCTAGGATCCATTTGGTTTTCAAAGAGACCAAACTAATGAATTAAATGAATGTGGATATGATAGGGTTCACTGACCCTGTGTCCTGTAGGTCTTTTAGGGTAGACTTGAGCCCTGCCATTCCCTACATCAAATGATATTGTTTTGATTTTACAATATTAATTATGTAGGAAGAAAATGTTAGAGGCTATTATTTGGTTTTTCCTTGTACAATAGTTGTTATCTTATAAGCAAAAGAACAAATATGGAAGTTCTGTCAATCATCAAGGATGTCCATTCCAAAGACATATTCAGTGACTGGAGAAATGACCACTGAGTGGGTTCATGGATATGATGAACACATAGTGAACCAGGACCTAGACCATGACTTCATTTTTACTTGATCTTCATATAACCCAATCTAATAAAGCAGCCATGATATTATGGTTGTAACAGAGGCCTCAGTTGATCATATGAATTTAAATGTCTACTTAGACTGAGCATCCAATAGTTCTTGAAATGTCTATATATTATCCTTTTAGCCTATGGTAGCTTGACTTAATGGCTTTAGGTGTCCCTTTGAAGAAGGACTAGGGGAAAATTACTTTCCATAGTATTGTAGGTTCCTTCCCTATGGGGACTTGGCCTCTTCTCCATCCAGTTAGTTCCTTGACTGTAAGGAACTTGACTTCAAGTTGGCTCTGAACTGGGAAGACCCTTCAGAAATGATTTGAGTCAAAGTAAGGGGCTAGGCCTTTGTACCTCCCAAACAGACAAGTTCTCAGGAGGTATTATTTGGGTAAGACAAGTACCTTCAACTTAGTGCAATTTCAGCAAATGGCCTGTGAGCTGTTGGCTAGCAATACTCCTTAAGCTAGGGGTTTCCTTGATCTTGAGGGGAACATTTGTGTCTCAGAGAATCCACTACAATATCAAAAGTAACTTTTCTGGAACCACTTAAGTACTAGCTGAAAATCATCTCCTCCTCTGAATCTAGGCTGGTACCTTATTAGCAAGTCTTCCATACTTTCACTGTTTTCTTCTTTCTAAATGTATGAAACTTCTCATTTTAATAATCAATGGAATTAGAATTTTAGAGAACAAACTTTGGCTGAAGCTGTGTCAATATTTGAAGAAATTCCCCTTGGCTTCCAGTTTTTAAGCATTTTTCTAATTGATTACCTTTCTATCAGATAATGAATGTATGCCTTTCTTTTCCTTTCCAGTGCTCCAAGCATGGCCTAAGTCTTTATGATCCTACAAATGTAGACTATGGCAGTAGTCTCCTACCAGCCACCCTCCCTCAAGCATTTCTCACTTCTAGTCTTTCACAGAGACCTGAGCTGTGCTCTCTAATCAGCAGTCACCGATGAAGCAACTTGAAAGAATAAGGAAATCATACATCAACCAAATCATGCACTTAAATAGATTATAATAGTGTGATTCAAATTCAATGTGTAAATGCAGAGGAAAAAGAGTCCTTTATTCTCAGGCATCCTACACAAAACTCCAAAGCCAGAGGTCAGGAAACTATTCTTTCGTGAAGGTATTGCCTTGTCTAGCAATATCCCCACATGGAGGCTTAAGAAATATTTTCTCAATTCTAAAATAGCAACAATCACAAAGCTAAATCTTACTTTTCTGATTCATCAGTGGTCACAGAGCAAGTAGGAGGTCAAAGTCAGATTTCTTTTAACAGAATTACCCGGGGTGTACAATGGTCTAAATAAAGATCACATGAAGTAAACATCAAAGTTAAAAAAGTTTACTCTATCAGCACTTTCATTATTTCAGGAAAGTGCCCACCAGACCCAAGAGCTCTCTTGGCCTGTGCAAAGGACAATATAAATCCCTGAGAAGTCATATAAAGACTGTGGGGCTGTCTCTGGAAGGTGCAGATCTCAGAGTGAACCACAGTAGGTAGGCTTTCCAGCAGCCTAAGTTTTCATGCCATTCGAATCTGTATAAAAGGAACTTTCAATTTTAGCTTTCAAAGGGAGAAAATCAAAAGGGGATGACCAAAAAGAGCAAGATGCAGCCTGAAGAATGAGGGATTGGATGTGTCAAATAGCTGGATATAGTTCTACTTATTAATTCACATATTAAACCTTTAGACCAGGAGATGCAAAATAACATGAATATAAAGCCTAGTAGATAAAATCGGTGAGAGAAAATGTTGAGTGAACTATCATACAGCCTCAGACCCTGAGCTCCAAGTGAGGGAGACAACGAAGTGTCTGGAGTGCAGGCCAACTGCAGAGTGTGTGCCCCATCTGAGAGCAGATGGCCTCTCCACACTGGTTGATTGCTAACCAAGTAGTAATTCAGAACCTCTGATTTTATGAGAAATATTTTAAAAATTATTTGAAGTATTCTAATTTTTAAATGTCATGGGAGCTTGGAAGGTTGTGGGGTGATGGAGGGAAGGAGCACATTTAACTCTGAAACTGTTTTTTCATAGCTTACATTTTGGACCTTCACACAGTTTAAAATCACCCACATAGAAGTGTCTTGCTGCACGCCCAGGAAGGAAGCAGGAGCCCTTATGACGCTCTCTGGAGCAGGACTTCCAACAGCAGCTGTGAAATGGCTTTCATTGCCCAGAACAGACAGGCCTCTTGGGTGAGAGGAGAGAGAGAAAGAATGTAAACTCCCAACAGTGGCCACTTTCAGAGCTAACTGTAGGGTTGTGGTCAAACGATCTTAGAGCAAGTTCTCTGAAGAACAGAGAAATTGACCCAGATATCACATCTAGTGGTGGAAAGGGAGAGATAAAATATAGTTAGAGTCAGAATCACTAATTAAGAATATTCTGGGCAGGAAAACTTCCCTGATTTCCTTCTATTTTCATCAGTCTATCCAATTTCCCTTCTGTGACAGTGCCTTACTGTGTTATTTCTAACCCCAGCTTGATGCTCCTCCTATTCTTCATTTAATTCCTTTGAAAAAGGATGCTAGGTTTAACTCAGTTTTACCTACATAAAACCATTATGATCGAACACGAAAAGCATACTGCAAAGCAGTGTATATCTTATGATCCCTCGTTCCTGTGTTTGTCTTTTAAAGATTGCACTGTATATGTTTAGGTGTTTTATTCCATTTTGGTATGTGCACAGGAAGTCATGCTCACTGTCACTCTAGCAATCTCTTCCATCCCATTCCCATCACTCAAATACATACACACACTCAGACAGATATAACTTCAATGTGGTTATTTCAAGGTAGTATCATTGTAGTCGTTTTTTTTTATGTTTTTATTAGTGAATTATACTTAATAGTGGACTTCATTTTGACATAATCATACATGCATGAAATATAATTTGCTCCATTTCAATCCCCAGTACCTCCTCTTTCCCTCTCCTCTCCCTCCTCCCTGTTTCCCTTACTCTACTCTACTAGTCTTCCTTCTATTTATGTATTTATTTACTTTAAATTGGTGATTTACAGGTATACATAGAAGTGGAATTCACTGTGGTATATTCATATATGTACATAGCATAATTTGGTCAATTTCATTCTGCCTCCCTTTTCCTGTCCTTCCTCTTTACCCCTCAATCTTCTTTGTCTACTCCATTGATCTCTGTTTAATTTTCATGGTGTCTCCCTTATTTTGCTCTAACTTCCACATGTGAGAGAAAACATCGACCCTTGACTTTCTGAGTGTGGCTTATATCACTTAGCATGCTGTTCTCCAGTTCCATTCACTTACCAAGTGCCATAATTGTGTCCTTCTTTACAGATTAGTGAAACTCCATTGTGTTTATATTTCATGTTTTCTTAATCCATTCATCTGTTGACAGGCACCCAGATTGGTTCTATAACTTCCATTCATCTGTTCCATAACTTGACTATTATGAATTGCACTGCTATAAATACTGATGTGGCTGTGTTACTATAATATGCTGATTTTAGTTCTTTTGGATATATACCAAGGAGTGGTATGGGTCCTGGGTCCTATGATGTTTCCATTCCTACTCTTCTGAGGAATCTTTATATTGCTTTCCAAAGTGGTTGTACTAATTTTTAGTTCCATCAACAATATACAAGTGTACCTTTCTCCCCACATCCTTGCCAGCATTTATTATTATTTGTATTATTGATGATTGCCTCTCTAACTGGAGTGAGATGGAACTCAGTGTAGTTTTGATTTGCATTTCCCTGAATGTTTTTAAGCAATATATCTGTTGGTCATTTGTATTTCTTCTTTTGAGAAATTCAGTTTAGTTCTTTGGCTCATTTGTTAATTGGGTTATTTGCATTTTTGTTTTTGGTGTTAAATTTTTTGAGTTCCTTATTCTGCATGTAAATCTCCTGTCAGAGAAGCAGCTGGCAGAGTCTTCCATTCTATAGGCTTCTCCTCACTGTCTTGTTTCTTTTGCTGTTTAGAAACATTTTAATCTGATGCTGTCCCATTTATTGATTCTTGGTTTTATATCTTGCACTTTAGAAGTCTTGTTAAAGAAGTTGATGCCTGAGCCAATATGTTGGATTCTTGACTGTATTCTTCTACCAGTTGCAAAGTCTCTGTTCTAATTCCTAAGTCTTTCATCCACACTGAGTTGACTTTTGGGCATGATGAAAGATAGAGCTCTAGTTTAATTCTTCTAAATATAGACATCATTTTTTCCTCAAGCTCCATTTATCAGAAAGGCCATCTTTTCTTCAATGGAATTTTTAACACCTCTTGTTGAGTATAAGATGACTGTCTATGTGAGTTTGTCTCTGTGTCTTCTATTCAATTCATTTTTATGTGTGTTTTGATGATGATACCAGGCTGTTTTTATTACTGTAACTCTGCAGAATGATTTGAGATCTGGTGTTGTCATGCATCCAGCATCAGTCTTCTTGCTCAGGATTGCTTTGGCTATTCTGGGTCTCTTATTATTCCAATGAATATTATGACTATTCGTTTTTCTAGTTCTCTGAAGAATGCCATTGCATTTTAAAAATTTATTTATTTATTTGTTTGTTTGTTTATTCTATTTAGGTTTACATGATAGCAGAGTGTCATTCATTGTACACAGATGGAGCACAACTTTTCATTTTTCTGGTTGTATGTGATGTAGAATCACAACATACATGCAGTCATACGTAAAGCTAGGGCTATGATGTCCATCATATTCCACCATCTTTATTGTCCCCCTCCCACCTCCCCCATCCCACCTCTGTGAACAGAGTTCCTCCATTCTTCCTGTATCCTCCCCCACATTGATGAATCAGCATCCACTTATCAATGAGTACATTCAGCATTTGTTTTTCTGAGATTGGCTTACTTCACTTAACATGATGTTCTCCAACTCCATCCATTTACCTGCAAATGCCATAATTTTATTCTCTTTTATTGCTGAGTAATATTCCATTGTGTATATATACCACAGTTTCTTTATCCAGTCATCTATTGAAGGGCATCTAGGTTGGTCCCACAGTTTAGCTATTGTGAGTTGAGCTGCTATAAACATTGAAGTGGCTGCATCACTGTAGTATGCTGTTTTTAAGTCTTCTGGGTATAGACCGAATAGTGGGAGAGCTGGGTCAAATGGTGGTTCCATACCAAGTTTTCTAAGGAATCTCCATACTGCTTTCCAGATCGGTTGTTTTCTGTAAGTCTCAGACCATGTGCTGAGAGGAGGAGTGTGTCAGCTGGGCTCACTCCTGTGTCTAATGGTGGTTATCCGTTGATGTCAGGGATGGAAGTAGCACAACATCTAGCAGGTTAGCTTAGGTTTATGTGCATGGTGTTGATACAGTTCCCCAGGACACTGAGAGACAGCTAATCCTAATGCACACATCCTTTTCAGATCTCTACTTTCATTGTTTGTGTGTGTTCCATTGGTCAAAGCAAGTCACATGGCTAACCCTGGATTCAAGGGGTAAGAAAACAGACTCAACTGTCTGATGGGAAAATTGACAGACACATTTCAAAGGGACTTACATGGGAATGTGAGAAAATTGTGATTTTCTAAAAAAATAATCTTACTGTTATTAGGTTGCTCAGCTAAACTTACTACTGAAAATAACTGAAAGTGCTGGGTATGGTTTGCTAAAACTTATTTAAAATAATTAAAAAGCTAAAATGTTGTAAAATATTTACCAGACCAAAGTTCAAGAGATAACTGAAATCTAGAAAGCCTGATAAGGCATAGAAGCCACTTTTATTTTAAGGACATTTGGCAAACCAGGAAAACTCAGATTTTGCTTTTAAGTATCATACAGTGAGGGGAACAGGAAATAACATCCTGAAGCCTATCCAAAATCTAAAGGGAAACTTCCCCAACATTAAGATGAAATGCCTTAGTATCATGACTTTGGAATAAAGGTGAATTAGAGCAAATTTATCTTCATCATTCCCCACAGAAGATTGCAGAAAAGGTTGCTTTGATGCAGATCAACATGTGAATTTGTAGTGGGCGCAGGAGTAATCAATCCCAGAGTAATTGGCTTTTATAAAGTTTTATAGCCCAGATTAATTTCACTTAGGTGCAACAAAATCCCCCAAGACAAGAATTTAGCTTAAAGTAGTCCCTTGAAAATCTGTACACATCAGAAAACAGTAGTTTAATATTTTTTTTGGAGGAAAACACCTTCCACATAGGTGTCAAAGAGTCTCCAAAGAGAATTTTTTGAGAATGATGAACAGCAGAGTTAAAAAAAAAATTAATCATCCAAGGAAACTAAACTCCTTGAGTTTGACCTGGCAAAGGGAAACAGACTCACAAGACTTCAGATGTTAAAATTATCAAGTAGAAATAATGATAATTAAAAAACCCATATTAGAAGAGGTAAAAAGTAAGTTTGAAAATATCTTTAGGAAGTAGAAACCATGAAAGTATCTAACATATTTGAGAAGGAACTAAATAGAACTTTCAGGAAAGTTTTTAAAGCCACACCTAATAACTGATATTAGGAACTCAATATGTGATTTAGTGTCAGATTTAAAATAGCTGAAGATAAAATTAGTAAACTGGGAGATACATACGAAGAAATTAACAAGAATGTAGCACACAGAGAGAAAAAAATGAAAAACATGAGAGATTGAGCGATATGAAGAACATAGTGAGAAGCGCTAATTTATATTTAATTATAGTTCCAGAAGAAAGAAGAGGAGCTTTGGATCCATGAGCAACATTTAAACAGATAATAGCTAACAATTTTCTAAAAGTGAAGAAAAAAATACAGTCTCAAGGAATCTAAACAACCTCAGGAAGAATAAATAATAGTAAATGTCATAGGCAGATCATAGTGAAATTGCAGAATACCAAAAACAGAGAAAAATCTTAAAAGCAGACAGAGATGAAATATTACCTTTAAAAATGGTCCTTAACCTTTTCAAGTTTGATAATGCATTTTCAAACTTAAAAGAACAGTTGCATCAAAAATTGACTTATCAGCCACAAAAATGGAAGATAGAATATTTTCAGTGTTTTGAAAATAATTTCCAGTAGAATTTATACCTACCTAAAATTTTCTTTAAAAAAAGATAGGAGAAATCTTTAGCTAACAAAAATATGACAGGTTTTTTTTTGTTTGTTTGTTTTGCTTTTTATCACCACCAGACTCTCACTAAAGGAAATTCTAAAGTATATATTTCAGGCAGAAGAAAAGCAATATAGGATGCAAAGTCTGAGAATCAAGAAAAAAATAAGAGAAAAGAAAGTGATAAATAAGGGCATACATTTAAGCAATAATAACTATTAGGTTAAAAACAAAAGAAGAATTAAAATACATGACAATAATAGTGTAAGTGGGGGGTAAAAAATTTGGGCTAATATGTTCAAGGTTGTGCAACTGTCAACGAGGGGGGCAAAGTATTGATTTTATATATATATATATGTTTGGTACTGGGGATTGAACTCAGGGGTACTCGACCACTGAGCCACATCCCCAGCCCAATTTTGTGTTTTATGTAGAGACAGGGTTTCACTGAGTCGCTTAGCACCTCGCCGTTGCTGAGGCTGGCTTTGAACTTGTGATTCTCCTGTCTCAGCCTCCCTAAGTGCTGGGATTACAGGCTTGAGCCACCACCCCCAGCTTGATTTTATATTTTGATAAATGAAATGTAATATGTAAACACCCACTAAAATAATGTAAACAGCAAGAACATATTCTAAACTAGTGAAGAAAACATGGAATGATACATATGATTTTAAAAAGATAATAAAGAGGCGAACACTGAAGAGCATAGGTTAAAAAATAGCATAAAATAAAATGATAAATTTTAACTCAAACATTATCAGTCATTATAAGAAATGTAAGTTCATTAAGTATATGTTTTAACTGGGTTAGTTCAAACTGAAAACTACTTAGATGTCCATGTACTACAGAATGGATAAAATGTAGTATTGATATATAATGGAATATTATACTGAAAATAAATAGAAAACAACAAACTGCAGTCACACACAACAGAATGGATAAATCAAATAATACTGAACAACAAAGCAAGACACCAAAAGATGCGCACATCCATTTTCCATTTAAATAGAGTTCAAAAGTGGGCACTATTAAGCCACTTAATTTAGGGATGTGTGTGGATGGTAAAACCACTTTAAAAGCAGTGGTATCATTATTGTTAAAGATAGGATGACAGTTACTTTTGAGGACAAGAAAAGGCTTGCAGTCAGAAGAAGTCACATGTGGGTGGAGGGCTATAATGCTCATAATATTCCATTTCTTATCCTGCAAGTAAGTGACTACAGGATGTTTGCTTTACAAATATGTGTGAAATACACATGGATGCACTTGTATGAATATATGTGTATAGGTTTGATGTAACAATAAAATGATCTTTTAAATAATAAGTTTAAAGAGGTGAAGTAAGTGAATATTCTTATAGAATATGATTAATCAGTCTTGTATTTTGTGCATTTTCATAATTTTGAGTATACACATGGCACCATACTAAGGGTGTTGGTGGACAAATTTCTGACATCAACAAAGTATAATTTGTACAGTGGGCCTCAACCATTTCAAGAGTGATGATGCATTTTTAATATAAAACAAGTTAAAGTCCAGGAATTAGGTATTTAGTAATTAGTACTTATAGATCTATTAATAGTGTAGGTGAGTGTAGTATGTATTAAACTAATAAAACCTTTTAGTGAATTTTTATTTTATTGGTTTTTTCAATCACAAAAAATCTAGTTGTAATGTAACAATGCATTTGTATGAGCCAAATATTTCATTGTAATTCCATTGATAATGCTTTAGGTAAACATTCATTCATTCCTTCAGTAAAAAAGATTTACTGGGATGTACTCACAGCTATACATTATGTTTATTGATTCTTAGACCTACGAGAATATTTCTAAGGCTTTTCTGCATGAGTTTGTGGTACTGAGACTCAGAGAATCATTGATTTGTAACCATGGGAATGTCTCTACCCTGAGAACCTCCATGAATATGTTCAAGGGATACAGATTGTACCACGTAGACAAAATGGTCCTGATGCAAATACCTAGAAGGGATATTGTTTCTTTTACTTCTCTAGCAGCCACTGCCTAGGATTCATCAGAAGTAACATACATTCCTTTAGTTATCAATTAACTTTAGTTTTGTTTATTGATTTAAACCTTATGTATGTTATCAAGTTCATCTCCAACTCTGTCCATTCCTGCAGTGCTGTGTAGGTAGTAAGAGCATGGGCTATGGATCAAATTTTTATTTTTCCCCAAGAAACATATCTCTGTATTAATGAATATCAACATGAATGCAAACACCAGAACGCCTAGCTCAAACTGTATTTATTGCTCATGCAACTGGGAAACAAAGAAGAATTTTGTTTCAGGCATAGCTAATCCAGGAGTGACTTCAATGATGTTACATAATACCTCCTGTGTGCTTGGTCTCCCAATAACTTACCTTTGCTTCTTCTATGTTGGCTTCATTACCATTGAGATTATGTCCACATGGTAGTAGCAATAGCCCTGACCTGTCCAAATTTACATTATTATCAGTTAATGATCCTGGTAGAAGGAGAGAATATTCATTGCAGAATCGAGTATTTTCGTTATAAGAACATATTCCTTTTGACCTGTACCACCTAGAATACTAAGATATTTTTTTCAAAAATATAGAATCTGACAGAACTCATCTCACTAAAAAAAATTAGGAAATTTTATAGATTATAAAATTATATTTTCTGTGTCTTCCTACTGGCCATCTATTCTCAGTAATATACAAAGATAAAAAAATAAAGAAAATAAAAAATGAAAAAAGCATTTTTACTACTATCTTATTATCTAGAGTCTTGCTTTTTCTTTTTTCTTTTATGACTCAATATTTCTAACAGTAAAGTTTAGGTTTACAGAAAAAAGCTCTTATTCTTACTTATCAGTGGAAGTGATTCCTATTAGTAGACATTGAAGATAACAGTACTATTTAGAAGAAATTAATTGATTAAAACCACAAAAGGAAAAGAGAACAAATCAGCTATTCAAAGTCACTTGCTGTTGGAGGCCATATAAAAATGATGGGTTTGTTTGAGCCATTAAGGCAGGGAAGCCACTCTTCCAGGAACTCCTGGGTGAAATTCCCTGATTTGAGAAAGACCAGATCACGCTGGCACCTTGACTTAGCTCACAACTCTAAGTTCAAACAGCTGCTGGAGATGGGCGTAACTTGCCAAGCACCAAGCAACCTGTTTGCCCAAGATCCCCTGCTACACTGAAACCTTATACTTGCCCAATCCACCTTTGACCTGTACCTCTATAAATAAAGTAAGTGAGGGACTTTTTCTTTGTTAGAAGTCAGACCCTTCTGGTCTGCTCAACTGGTCACACCTCTGCTTTGAAAATATATAAGTCTTGACCTTTTGTCTTTATTTCTTGATATATTACTTTCATGGCTTTTATTTTGCAGCAGCCATTCTATCCCTCCAACATGTATCCATACCCTCACACATGCAGGAAAAGAGTGAGAACTTGCCTTTAAAAGATTATGCAGAAGGAAATAGAAGATGCCATCAAAAGCCCAATCCCCAAAAACCAAAGTCCAAATGTTCTCTCTGATAAGTGGATGCTGATCCATAATGTGGGAGGGGGCATGGAAAGAATGGAGAAACTTTGGTCAAAAAGGAGGTAAAGGAGGGGAGGGGACATGGGGCAGGAAAGATGGTGGAATGTAACGGACAACAATGCCCTAGGTTCAGGTGTTCCTGCACATATGGTGTAACTCTATATTGTGTACAACCAGAGAAATGAAAAGTTGTGCTCCATTTGTGTACAATGAATCAAAATGCATTCTGCTGTCATATAAACCTGATTAGAATAAATAAAAAATAAAAAATTTTTAAAAAAAGCCTACCAACCAAGAAAAGCTCAGGACCAGATGGATTCTCAGCCAAGTTCTACAAAACCTACAAAGAAGAATTACTACCAATACGCCTCAAATTATTCTATGAAATAGAAAAGGAGAGAACCCTTCCAAACTCAACCCTTCTATGAGGCTAGTATCATCCTGATACCAAAACCAAACAGAGATACATCAAAGAAAGAAAATTTCAGAGCAATATCCCTGATGAACATAGATGCAAAAATTCTCAATAAAATTTTGGCAAATCTCATGTAAAAACATACTTAAAAAATAGTGCACCATGATCAAGTGGGGTTCATTCCAGGGATGCAAGGTTGGTTCAACATATGGAAATCAATTAATATAATCCATCACATCAATAGACTTAAAGATAAAAATCATATGATTTTATCAATTGATTCCGAGAAAGCATTTGACAAAATACGGGACACTTTCATGTCCAAAACACCAGAAAAACTAGGGATAGCAGGAACATATCTCAACATTGTAAAAACTATCTATGTTAAACCCAAGATCGACATCATCCTAAATGGAGAAAAATTGGAAGCAGTCCCTCTAAAGATGGGAACAAGACAGGGATGCCCTCTTTCACCACTTCTATTCAACTTAGTCCTTGAAACTCCAGCCAGAGAAATTAGACAGATGAAAGAAATTAAAGGGATATGAATAGGAAAAGAAGAACTCAAATTATCATTATTTGCTGATGACATGATACTGTACTTAGAGGATCCAAATAATTCCACCAGTAAACTTCAAGAACTAATAAATGAATTCAGCAAAGTAGCAGGATATAAAATCAATACTCATAAATCAATTGCATTTCTATACATTAGGGTGAATCCTCTGAAAGAGAAATTAGGAAAACTACCCCATTCACAATAGCCTCAAAAAAATAAAGTACTTAGGAATCAGTCTAATAAGTGAGGTGAAAGACCTCTACAATGTAAACTACGAATACTAACGAAATTGAAGACCTTAGATGATGGAAAAATCTCCCATGTTCCTGGATGAACACAGTCAATATTGTCAAAGTGGCCATACTATCCAAAGTGCTATACAGATTCAATGCGATTCCAATTAAAATCCCAACATCATTCCTTATAGTAATAGAAAAAGCAATTATGAAATTCATTTGGAAGAATAAGAGACCCAGAATAGCCAAAGCAATCCTTAGCAAGAAGAGTGAAGCAGGAGGCATCACAATACCAGACCTTAAACTATACTTCAAAGCTATAGTAACAAAAACAGAATGGTATTGGCACCAAAATAGACATGTAGACCAATGGTACAGAATAGAAGACACAGAGAGAATCCCACATAAATGCAGTTATCACATACTAGACAAAGGCACCAAAAACATACATTGGAGATGTATGTTCAACAAATGGTGCTGGGAAAACTGGAAATCTATATGCAGCAAAATGAAACTAATCTCCTATCTCTCACCATGCACAAAACTCTACTCAAAGTGGATCAAGGACCTAGAAATCAGACCAGAGACCCTGTGCCTAATAGAGGAAAAAGTAGGCCCAAACTTGCATCACATCAGATTAGGCCCCAACTTCCTTAATAAGACTCTTAAAGTACAAGAAATAAAATCAAGAATCAATAAATGGGATAGATTCAAACTAAAAAGCTTATTCTCAGCAAAAGAAGCACTCAATGAGATGAAGAAAGCCTACATTTTGGGCAAATTTTTGCCACATGCACATCAGATAGAGCACTGATCTCCAGGATATATAAAGAATTCAAAAAACTTAACACCAAAAAAAAACCCTATCAATAAATGGGCTATGGAGCTGAACAGACACTTCCCAGAAGAAGAAATACAATCAATCAACAAATATATGAAGAAATGTTCAACACCTCTAGTAACTAGAGAAATGCAAATTAAAACTATTTTACTCTAAGATTTCATCTCACTTCAGTCAGAATGGCAGTCATCAAGTACAAGCAACAATAAGTGCTGGTGAAGATGTGGGGAGGAAAGGCACACTCATATATTGCTGGTGGTACTGCAAATTGGTGCAACCAATCTCGAAAGCAGTATGGAGATTTCTTAGGAAACTTGGAATGGGACCACCATTTGATCTAGCTATCCTATTCCTTAGTCTATACCCTAAAGACTTAAAAACAGCATATTACAGTGATGCAGCCACTTCAATATTTATAGCAGCACAATTCACAATTGCTAAACTGTGGAAGCAACCTAGATTCCCCTCAATAGATGAATGAATAAAGAAACTGTGAGATATATATATATGTATATATATATATATATATAAAATGGAAATTACTCAGCATTAAAAGAGAATAAAATTATGGCATTTGCAGGTAAATGGATGGAGCTGGAGAAATATCATGCTAAGTGAAGTAAGCCAATCCTAAAAAACCAAATGCGGAATGTTCTCTCTGATTAGTGGATGCTGATCCATAATGGGGGCGGGGCATGGGAAGAATGAAGGAAATTTGGGCAGAGGGGAGGAGGGAGATAGGACATGTGGGCAAGAAAGTTGGTGGAGTGAGATGGACATCATTACCCTAGGTACATGTATGGCTACATATATGGTGCAATGCTACATCATGTACAACCAGAGAAATGAAAAGTGCTGCATTTGTGTACAGTGAGTCAAAATACATTCTGCTGTCATGTATACCTAATTAGAATAAATAAATTAATTTTTAAAAAGAAGTGATTTATTAAAGAGTGTGGCCAAACATTGTAAAAAATAAAGTATTTTGACAGTATAGCATCAAGAAGTTAAAAAAAAATATTGCAGAGACTAATAGAGGAAAGGAGATTTAGAATGTGCCAGTTGAGCTGGTAACTCACCCATTATAGTTAATAATCAATGACTGGCATAATTATTCCTTTTAATCCCTCAAAGTGAATTAAACTGTTCTTAGTAGTACTCACACATGAATATATTTACTGCAAATAGTTAATTATGGTGTTGGTATAATTAACCTTTCCTAACCAGCATGCTTGGTAAACATTAAGTTCATATTCTGCACCAAGTCTTGAGTAAATGCTGGGGACGGGGGGTTGAGGGGCTGGCATTGACTAGAGAAAGTCTCTCACTCAAGGAGCTTACGTTCTGGTAGGAGAAACCTGGTCAATGCCTCAGCCACTATGCCCAGCATCCTGCCTGTGCTGGTACCCACCTGGGTTTCTTCATTTTCTCCCATCCAGAAGTTAGACTTTACTCTTCTACGTTTCACCCTGAGTGCAGCTCCATCCCAGCCAACCTTAGAGGAATCACTTCTCTGCAATCACACTCATTTGTAGTCTTCAGGCTTGCTTTGTGCTTGTGGTGACTGAGATCTCTGACTTCAGCACTATCGCTGCACACAGTCCATCCTGTGCATGCCTTTCCTCTCTCTCTCCGTCTTTTCACTATGGTAGGAGCCCAGAAAATGGAAGTTTAGTGGCCCTCAAATAGAAGTACTCTGAAACAAATGCTCTCTGCATATAAATACCTTCTGTAAAAGATCTTGTTCTCCAAGAAAAGAGATTGCAGGACAATCTTCCTGAATTAAGCAGGACATTAATGTCTTATAGCCTAAACACATCCTCCTTATGAGGATAGTTTCCTCTATGATCTCAGTATCAAATATGTCCTACTCATCTTTCCTGCCCAAAGTCCTGTCCCCTGTGTTCAAAGTTCTCCTTTTATGTTCCCAGGTATATACCCTGCATGAAGTATGCACTTGTTCAGAGAAAACTCGACAATAACATCTATAGTTGCACTATTCATAAAAAGCCTTAACTAAAAACAATCAAATGTCCATCACAGTATAATGGATTAATATATTGTGTTCTATTCATACAATGGAAGGCGAAATATCCTTTGATACAACAGAAAGCACAACTGTATCAAACCACATGGATGAATCTCACACGCAAAAGAAGTCAGACACAAAAGAATGCAAGAAATATGATTGCATTCAAATAAGGTTCAAAACCAGGCAAAGATAATATAGATTTTAGAAGTGGTTAACATTGGGGTAGGAGGGAAAGAGTGATTGAAAGAGTCCATGAGGAGGCTGGAGCCAGAATTTTTGGCTGCTGTTTCACCTTGAGCAGGTTACTAGACTTCTCTGTGCTTAAGGATTCTCATCTATTAAACGCATGTGAAAAATCAATGTTTGATGTTTGTCAAGTACTCCAAGCTGTGCCTGTCCAATGGCAGGGCTCAACGTATGTTAGTTACAGTTACTACTCCATCTGCTTTGTTTATTTATTTATTTGATCTGTCCACTACTCCCAAGTTTCACAAGAAGAAAGTTCTTTTTTCACAGGAGAAATTGTTCTTTTCCTTCCAGTCTTAGTTCCAAAAGCATGGGTCAGACAACTTCCTTGTCCATTAAAGTTATAATTAGAGAAAAGAGTCGCATTGTAAAGATTGACCACGTATGCTAAACTATGAATTGGGAGTCAAATGCTCAAGAAAAATGAGGAGCAGATTCGTTTTCAGACAAAGAGAAGCAAGGAATGACTTGAGCAGTGGCGTCAGAGAGCACAGTACAAATTGGACATCAAGTGCCCACCTTCAGCAAAATGAAACTGTCCCTCTCTATGCAATGTCAAAGTATACGTTCAGCTTGAATATCTGCCTCAGATTTTAGTCTATGTTTACCCAGTTCTTCAGCTAGAGAAAAAGCAGGTCAAACTTCATGTAATCAGCACTGAAGTTTGTATCTCTCTGGGTTTTTATCCTGCTGCTTTTAATCTCAGTAGTCTGTTTCTCCTGCTTCATCTCAGGGCTTCTGAACGCTCTCCTCTAGCCAACAATATAAATACAATAAGCAGTGTAACAGTCAAGAACCTTGACATGGAAGTGGAGGCATCAGCACCAGGTCGTCCAAGGGCACTGAGATAAAGAGAAAATGTAAGCAACTGGTGAGTGGGGCTCTGAACGAACTTACCAAGGTGGGGACAGACCTGGGTGGGGAGATGCTGAGAGAAAATCCAGTGTGCAAAATTTCTGGGGGTGAGCAGAACATTAAATAGGTTTTTCTTGGTAGGCAATTATTAAATATAAGAAATGCTTAGAATGGTACTTCACACAGAATAGTTGCTAAATAAATATTACCCAAATGACTGGATGAAAGTGGAGAAACCAGAGATTTGCAGTCATTGGCATGGAGGAATTTGATAAGTCATGAAATCGTAGAATTTAAAAGGACTCATGAAGTGTCGTGTCTGCTCTCCTTACAGGTGGTTTCATCTTGAATACTTGAGCTTCAGGTTCACATTTGAGGCCAGTAAGAAGGAGAAGAAAAGGTGGCAACACTGACGCATGGATTTTTTTTTTAAAGTAGTACATAGCTTCCTAGAATAATGGATAGCTGAAGGATTTTTTTTAGAAAAAAAAATAAATTAAAATTTGGGAGAATTGGAAATGATCCCAAAGGGCAATTTATCATGTCATCTCTCCTTTGGCTGTGACGTACAGAAATCACCAGTTGATAATAACAATACATTTGTATAGTTGTACTTCTAGGTCTCAGAGTACTTTCGAGTCGTTATCTCCATTTAGTCTTACAAGGATGTGGCCACAGTTCTGTGTTGCTGAAAGCTCGGAGTAAGTTCTGAGAAATGCATTGTTTGGCATGTTCATTATTGTAGGAAGACTGCAGAATATACTTATACAAACCCAGGGGTACAGTCTACCACACACCCAACCTATGTGGGACAGCCCTTTGCTCCTGAGCTACAAACCTGTGCAGCATATTACTGTACTGAATACTGTAGGTGATCGCATCACAATGAATAGTAGGCATCTGTGTATCCAAATGTGCCTAAACATAGAAAAATACTAGGTGTCAGGAATCTTTCAGCTCCCTTGTAAACTTATGGGACCATCATCTGTTTTGGACCAAAATTTTATGTGACTCATGACTGTTTTTTGAGACTCAAATAAAGTTACTAGTGTAGAAGTAATGGTTGCTTATTGACTTACAGAAGTTCAGGTACCTTAAGACAGAAATATGGCAAGTTCTCAGAAAAAGTTCTTCCACTAAAACACACATTTATTCATTTAGTAACAAGGGAAGCTATTGAGAATTATTTTGCACTTTTCTTTTCAAAGCTGTTAATTTTTTAGTATTATTTCAGAAAGTATTTTTTCCTCCTCCTCCCAAGACAGTTGCCACAAAGAGGGGAGAGGGGTTGAGTTTGTGTGGAAAGTGTCAAGTAGTCCTGTCTGGAGGGGACTTCTCAGGGACTGGGAAGTGTGGCCATGTGTTCTGGGCTTCACCTTGCACCTGGGTACCACTTGCAGGCAGTGTCAAGAGCGGGCAGGATTCATATGGGAGCTGCAGCTATAGAGGAGTCAGAGGGGTTTCTGTGAGAGGCACAGCTGTAACGCCCACTGCAACTAGCCCAACCTGTAGCAGAAGACCAGAGCTTAACCTCCCTGAACAAGAGGCAGTGGTAAGGGCCACAGTCCTTTCCCTTCTGTTTTCCTCAACTGCTTATACCCTGGGATTTAGGTATGATCCACACAGGCGGAAGGAAAATCTTTGAGTAGCTTGTTGCATCTATCAGGAAAGAATTAAAAAAGGGATAGTGACACAGTGAGTGGAATGTTACAAGGAGGGAAGTATAGGGATCTGAAACACCAGAGAATAGGGCATGTAACTCTGGTCTAGTGGCCAGGGCAGCACCTCCCTGGAAGCCACATTTAAGCTGAGATCTGAAGTATTCTGTCCTGTATCACACAACACTTTATTCTCGCTGCTACTGTGCTAAGTATTAACCATGGTTACGTGGCAATTGCTATTTTCAAATCTCTCTTTCACTTGGCACTGAGCTCCCAAAGGTCTGAAAGCATGACGCAAATTATTATTGTTTTTTTAATCTTTGTATCCTTACTGTCTGAGTGCCGAAACATATTTGCCTTCATTACACGGCTGCTAAGTGACACAAAATGGAAGGAAAGAATGAGTGAATGAATGATGGGAGTCCTGCAGAGGTGACGTCTGCAAAGGGCCCAGGCTAGATGGTGTCCTAGGTAAGCAGTGCTATTACTATGTCCTCCTCCACAGCTTTGATAAGCATCTGCTAATTGAGGCTACACTGCCACCGTGAGGACAGTCTGGGTAGTACCAGGATTAGGACACCTGCGTCTGCTTTGGATCTCAGCTTCAGGCTGGTGAGAACATTAGCAATGAAGCCTCCTGGGTGAAGAAGGGAAGGGTCCCCCTCCCACAAGGTTCCTCTCACTAAGGGTGCCCCCAGCCTTGCTTCAAAGCAAGGGCTTACAGACTTCTCTTAAAGTGCAGTCCAGATTAAAACGAAACAAAACACAACAAGAAAATTTGAATTGCACTTCTATGGCACAATTTTTTGGGACACAGAGAAACACTGCACATTCCTTTCTTTGTGTGTAGTTAGGAGGACTCTGGTCCACCCACTCCTCCCATTGCCCTGGAAGTGACACCCTGGTTGACCCCCTTTGCTGACCCTGAGGCTGACACACTCACCTTGCAGGAGGAGAAATGCTTCCACTGGAACACCTCCTCACTGGCAGCCCTCCTCTCTCCTCCAGAGTGCTTCAAATGCTAGTAAAGTCTGACTAGCATCCCTGGAAGCAAATAATGTGCTTGTACCCAGTACACCTTCCTCACTGTTCTCCTGTTCAGTCTTTTAGTCAGGTGTCCTGGCCATTACTGTGTAGTCCAATGAACTTGGCGACAGAAAACCTGACTCTGCTGATTTCCATGCATTTACCTCAGTTAAGTTCATTCTTCTTTGAATTAGTTAGCTTATCTACAAAATAAATATTAATATAGCTGATCTATCTTACAGGACTGCTGAAAGAATCAAGTGGTATAACGTATGAATGCCTCTTGTAAACTTTAAAGCACTACACACATGCAATGTTTTATCTTTAAGTTCTGTATGTCCGAAAATATTGTGTGAAGTAATGATTCCATTAGGAATCTACTACGTTGTCGAATCTCATTGATTCCGTTTGTTAATCCACAGCCACGAAATCATTCACCAGTGTCCTTTTTACCTGATAATCTTCTTTCTTTCATTGATTTATTAATCTGCAAAACAGTTATAAGCAAAATTTGGTGTAAAGAATGTTTACATAGTGCTTAGTATATGCCTGGAGCTGTTCTAGGTGCTAGAGATAACACAGAGATTGAGAGAAGTCCCTGCTCTCAAGTACTAGAGCCACAACAGGGAGCAAAAAGACAGTTCTTGCACTTTGGGATTGACATGCTAGGGAGGGAGGTGGGAAGGTGTCTCTGCTGCGTGTCCCCTCCCTCTTCTGGCCTCCCTGAAGTGCCTCATATCCTGCAATGTACAGTGAAGTCTGCTTTGTGTTCCTCAGACCCTGCTCTCTCTCTTGTCTCAGCTAGATCCTGGGATTAAGTCGGTGGACCTGACCTCCCCTCTGCATCTGCTGGTTGCAGAACCTAGGCCTGTTAGCTTGAAAGTCACCTCGCTTGTTGTCTCTGACAGGCTAACCTTCCACTCAGCATCTGACCAACATGGGAACTGAAGGGATCCTGAGAAGTGAAACCTTAGGGCCTTTTTCTGCTTGAGCACACTACACCATTAAATCTGTGAGACTTGTCCCAGAGACCTAAATGTGAAAGGGTGGCAAATCTCTTATCAACCTAATGAGTTAACCCAAATCCAACCCAAATGAAGCATTTTGGGACACATGAGTCTGGCTTCCCTGCTGCTCTCCACCTTTCCCTCTTTCCACCAATGCCTAGGTTTGAAAAATGGGTTGGCATTTCTTTTAACTCCTGTGCATGGTATTTGCCTCCTTGTAACACTGGTTGGTCTCAAGGCTTCACTAAATACTCTTCAGAACCTGGATGTCAGTTCCTGTTCCCAGTGAATCCTCTAGATCTGTTCCCTACCTGAACAGCTGCTGAGCTTTCTCCTCATTGCCTTCCACATGCCTGGACCTCATCTCTAGTGTCAAAGTGCAGAGCATGGAGAGGCATGGCTTTCCCTGAACTCTCCTACAACTTTCCATGAAGGTTGGAGGATGATGAGGAACTGCAGTAAGACACAATATGGGAAATGATGAAATGGAATGGCGGAAGGCCCTGGCCTTAAAGGCCTTCCACCATCTCAACCACTGTGACTATCTCACGTGACATTCTCAGTGTATTCACAAAGCCCTGGCCTACCATCATGTCCCAAAACATATTTTACCTCCTTATAGGCAAACGTTTCTCTCAACTCACCTAGTACAGAAATAACCAGAAACACTTCCCACAGGATGCTAGCCTATAATTCCATTAAGGAGAGAAATTTAGTTTGTTTTTATTGAATGCTGAAGGAAGAAATAGTATAGAGTAATGGTTAAGCTCTTGGGTTTTAAAGTCAGTCTGCTCAGGTTCAAATCTAGGCTCCCCCATTTATTAACTGTGTGATTTTAAGAATTTTCTTATGTTCACTGTACCACAGTTTTCCCATGGTAAACTTGATCACAGCTCCTACTGGCTGGGGCTGTTATGAGGGTTATATGAGAAATACATACATGTAAGATATTTACAACTGTCCTACACAAAGTAAGCACTCAGTGAAAAGTAGGTAGTGTTCTCTCAACTTCTTCCTTCCTTGACTAACCAAGACTAGTAGTTCTAAAACATTTAGACATTGGAATTGTCTAGAGGTCTGGTTGAACAACGAATTACTGGGTGTCACCCCTACAGTTTCTGATTCAGTAGGTCTGGGGAGGTGTCAAAGAATTTGCATTTATAACAAGTTCCCAGGTATTTCAGTGAAGCTGGTCCCAAGATGATACTTTGAGAACCTCTGGTCTAGAACATCTTTCCTATTATCAAAAAGCATTATTAAGGTGTTTTTCTTGGCTTTCTACTTTTAGGAACAGGTGGAAGCTTAAAATTGTGCTTTCTATGGAGATTTCCTTGATCAAATCCCATAGGCAGAAAAAAAATATTATGCTGACTATTCTGAAAGAAAGAGGAAATAAGAATACACACATGAATCTCCATTTTCCCCACTCACTCATACATGAAAAGAAATACAGAAAACACAAACCAGAAACTAATAGAATTTCTTACCTGTAATGGAGTAGAAAGGACAGGAAAAGAGTGAAAGTCTTCTATGTATATGTGTGCCTATGTGCTTGTGTGTGTGTGTATCATTCTTAATGATACTGATAGCCTCACATTGAATAAAAACAGAACAAATTAAACTAACAGCATATCAAATGGATGGTAGAACTCTATAGAAGGAAAAGAGAGAGAGAGAGAATGAATCCAAGTCACTTTGAACACAGTACTTATATATATACTCCCAGTCTAAAGCCAAAAATAAGTACTAATAAATATTGTTTTGGTAGCAATATAAATCTATCAATTATGAAGCTATTTTATGTAATTTAGGATTAATCAAATGAGTAGATATAGTGACTCTTCTGGGAACAAAGTTTTCTGTTGTGGGAAAAAAGATATGTATTTTATGGTATGAGGGAAATAAGAAAGAACATACAATATTGGCTTAGAATAAGAAGGGTTGGTACCTACTCATGCTTTCTTAAAAAATTGAAAATAATATAGGTACATGTATATTTCTTTTCAAATGCTGTCTACTGAAGGAGGCTGGAAGTAATGTACCTCAGAACAATGAACACACCCAGCACCCAGATCAGGGTGTCTAAATGTCATTCTCCATTAAAGATAGCTGATTCTAAAGTACATGATAAATATGTAATGAGACTAGAACACTTTATTGTATTATAAATAATAAAACATGTTTTTAAAAAAAGATAAGATGTGTTTAAATAAAAGGGAAGAAATTCGAACAGACTTGTACTGTTAAAATCTCTGACAAAGAAAAAAGAATAATGACAATACTGGATTATAATATGTGGGCAGGGGACCGGCAAGAACCCATGGGTTCTTAATGATAGTACAATAAGGAAAAACAAACAATTAAGAAGAACGTCACAAAACTTTTCTTAATAACAGAAAATCAACTAATAAATGTAGAAGGGAAGACATTACTGTTTTGCAATGATCATAACAATATGTGGTTTGGGTAGGAGTCTTCAAGGAATGCTAAAAATAGTGGGTGAAAATTTATTGGGGTGAGTATATTTATACAGTTTGAAAGTTTCTCCTTAAAGATTATGTATTAACTAGAAGAGGAAATAGCACTCTTATGGTGGACAGCACAACGAGACAAACTAGTATCCTGTATTTCCTGATAAGGTATGCTGAAAAAGATTTAATATCATTTATGTAATATTTCTACCAAAAATGTATAACTTGAATTTTATTATGAGACTATCAGTCAAATGCAAATTGAAAGATGAGCCACAGAAAAAATGGCTTCCTTTTTTTAAAAACAGTGTCAGAAGAGACAAAGACTGGGAACCATAAAGGACATAAAAACAATGATAAGTAATTATAAGATATAATTCTATTTTAAATGCTGGATGAGAAAAATCCCATGTTGCTAGGAAGGACATCATTGGGATAAGTGGTAAAATGTGGTTATAGTGTGCATATTCTATAACTGTACCATCATTATGTAAAATCATAATTATATTGTATCATCATTAAATTCTCTGAATCATCATTGCCCTGTGTAAGCGAATGTCCCTGACCTTAAAAGATAAATGCTTAAATATTTAGGAGTGTAGGTCTGCAACTTGCTCTCAAGTGTTTTAGTAACAACAGCAGCAGAGATGGAGAGAGATGAAGCAAATATGGGGAAGTATTAGCAATTGGTGAATCTCACTGAAGGATACATGAGAGTTTATTGTACAAATTTTGCAACTTCTCTAGATTGGAAATTTTTACAAAGTAAAAAGCTAAAACAAATTTAAAAATTCTTTATGTGAATCTCTCCCCAACCAGATAACATAAAAAAGTTATTCTCCCTTTCAGCCTGGGAATCTTCCACTATTTTTTTTTTCAGTTACATTTTTTCTGTTGATAACTTTGAGTTTCCTGGCTTGGGCAACTGGTGGAGGAACAAGTTTGGGCAAGGGTGGTGGGCATGTACGAGGTGTTGCTGAGAGGTCCCATGAGATCTTGAGGAGAAAAGCAGACTCCCAAAAAGTCCCCTGGTTGTGATAAGTGGTCCTTGGATAACAGAGCAACTTCCAGGGCCAGAGGGATGGAACTGGTAAAGAAGTCATATGTAGTAAATTAAGGAGTACATTTTGGGGAATGAAATGTGATAAGAACCTGCTCTTCTGATAAGTCTATTTTGAAGAGAAAGAGAGCAATATGACAATCTATGGGGATAGTTGGATGAAGGCAGAATTTTGGTTTTGGTTTTTAGAGTTGGAGGGGATTTTACTGTGGAGAGGGAAGATTAGAGAATTAGAAAAGGCAGATGCTTAGATTAGCAAAGTCCAGGGGAACCAGTGAGCAGTGGGTCAGGGGCCATAGTGTCAGGACTGGCCCTGAGCAGGGGCAGAATAAATCTCCCCACCAAGCGGCATGGGAGCCCTGTGGCTTTGCCTTTCAGCTTGGCTGCCCTTTCCTTCCTTATAGGGTTCTCCTATGTTCTCTCAAAGCAAAACAAATCATTGCCTTCCTTCTTAATCTTTCTCCTAACGATCTTGTAAGAAGAGTACTGATTTGGGAGAGGTCAGAATGTAGTCAGAAAATAGCAACAATTCTCCTGCTCCTTCTTCCTCTTCCCCACTGTTATCCTTTCAGCAATTAACTTCATCTTTAAAATGAAAAAATACTCTAGCTCATAGATTTTTCTGGGAATAAACTATATATATTAAAAACACTTTAGAAAGGGAAATATGATTAAATAGCTTATTTTTTCTGTTGTTTTGTATTTGTTGTTGTTTTCTGTTTGTAATTATTGTGGAAAAGACTCATGCAGAAGTTATTTATCAAAAAGGCTTTCCATGTGTCAGGTCCCCCACTTTTAGGTTCTGGCCATGTTGCAGTGACCAGGATACCTGGAAGTGGCCAGGAATCTCTGTAGATGTTGGTTTGTGATTAAGCATCTCAAACAGTATTTGTTCTGTATTTTTAAAAAAATATAACTCCACATAGACACAGACTCTATCATTAGAGGCTCGATATTGTAATTAGTGCATGTAATGGAAGCCAATTGCCAATTACAGAAACCTATTTGCTTAGTTCACAAGTATACTGAGTTTATAATAATCTAATTTCCCACTAGGTGACAGCAAAGCCCATAGCATTCTTTCAAGCATGTTCTCAACAAAGGGTGTTTGACAGTCTTCTGAAAGCAGTGGATCCTGCCATTTTGGAGAGAGTAATTATTGCTAAGACCTTCATATATGGCCTTGAAATGTCCTCATTTATCATCAATTTTTAAAAAAGGATTTCAGTTTTAAACATTCAAAGTAACTTGAATGTATAGAGACATCTACAATAATAATAATAATAAAAAGGTCTAATGTTCACTGAACATTTTCTATGTGCCAGACACTGTCACAAATGTGCGAGGACTATGCTACTTCTTAGAGGATTGACAAGGACCACAAATGCTCCTCCAATAAAGAGCTAAGGCTCTCCCAGGGCGACTTCTGCAACTGTAAAACTGACTAAGTACATGTATGCTCAGGGCCTAACTGCCCTGCCGGGAAAGGAGGAGTTTTTAGTTAAGAGACCTTTAGAAGGTTTTATGAGTGATTTGCAGTTATAATTAATATTTTTCAATAATGTTATTCCCTTAGATTCATGTAATCCCTTGGTTGGGTTCTGTGTTGGTGGTTCGCTGGTCTCAGGAAAGTCTGGCGACTTTCTGGGTGATCTGCTGAAGTCTTTTTTGAGGGGCTGGGGCTGAGGAGCCAGAAAGGATGAGTCTGATTCATCCTGGAACAAAGCCTTTACCATCAGAAAGAAATGGGATTTGTAAGTGCTGTTTGGTACTTGACTGTCCCTAGGCCCGGCCCTGAATATTATTTGCCTTAATCTTAATCAGAACAAGGACTGAGAAATGAAAACAGCAGGGCTGTCCTGGAGCACATGGATGCCCAAGATGACAGCTTGACTTACCTTTTTCTTTTTTCTTTTTTCTTTTTTCTATCAGGCTTAACACAGAAACCAGGGAGACATTCCAGCTGCTCCTGTACAGCCACCTACACAGCCTTTTTTTTTTTTTTCCTTTTTCTTATTTTAGTATCTGAAAGAATGCTAAAAATACATGAGATGAAATTTCAAAAGGCACAACAAGGCATACAATAAGAAGTGTTTTCTCTCCCACATCTGTTCCCCATAGGAAACCTCTGGTGGCTGCAGTTACCAGTTTCCAGTGATGCTTGACGTGGGCACCTGCTTTGCAATACAGTAGGGATGCTGATCTTGAGGGACCAGCTCAGAGAGTGGAGTGACATCCCCTGATGATTCTCAGGGCAAGGAGTTCATGGCTCATGGGAAGCGAGTCATTAAAATTTGGGAATTAATAACAAGATGGCTTTATTTGTGCCACAGGCTGATGAGGCCTATTCAGTACATTATTGTAAAAATGACATATGTTCTCAGATGAAAATTTAGAAGTATAGGTAAGTGTATCTCCCTATGTAAGGGGTGTGTGTGTGTGTATCTCAATTCTTCCTAGAAGCTCAAGCCCCATTCTCTCTCATAGCAACTGAAGAATTAAAAATCTTCACAAGAGAAGTTGTGAAGGCACTAGGAATCTTATCCCATAATATTAACTGGATCCAAAAGAAGGAGCAACCATGGCAGAGTGGCAGTAGCATAGGCAAGCTGCTGCAGGCAAGCCATTGCTCCCTGCCCTGGGCACTGGCCTGATAGGCATTCACAAGAATGAGCACATTCACTGATGGACCCAGGACAGAATCCATTTTCACCTGCTATAATTATTAAAAGGGTCCTGTTCCAGTCTCAGAAGATGTCCTAAGCTTGTCAATAAATAATCTGATCACTACAAATACAGTTTTCCCAGTACTGCTCTTCTCAGGGTGTTGAAATGATTATAGACTCCCGAGCTAGGAAGAGCACAGGTGTCTACCACGTTACAGAACCAAAGCTACGACCAATTTCTCCTTCTAGGTTGTTTTAAAGCAACCCTCTCAAGAGAACTAGTTCAATCCCACGAGATCTGACCCATTCCTGAGAAATAGCATTAATCCATTCGTGAAGATGGTGTTCCATGACCCAGTTATCTTCACTAGGCACTAGCCACTTCTTAAAGTTTCCACTACCTCAACACTACCACTCTGGAGACAAGTTTCCAGCACATGAACCTTTGGAGGGGGATAAAGTATTTCAAACCCTATGGCAGAACTTAAAACTTAAAGGATGTTATTAAGTAACAATAATAATCAGATGCTTGCTTCTTCCTAACTTTATTGTGTGTGTATATATGTAGGTGTAGATGCCTCTAATAGGACCAGAGAGTGGGAAATCTCCTTTGAAAAGAATTGATTTAATAAAAGTGGCCATCCTAAGGCTATTTTAAGTTCATTGCAATCTTTTCTCTAGAGATGGCAGGCTGACTAACTTCACTGTTTGCCTAGGATTGAGGAGTTTCCTGGAATGAGAGACTTTCAGTGCTAAGTCAGGACAAATAAGCCACCTAGATTGTGGTGATATTTGGTTCCTTTCCTGTTTTTATCTGATTAGGAAGACTTCTCCAGAAGACAAAAATGGCATTCAAAGAAAATCATTAAGGATATTCTGATTGAAGATTGAAGAGGTGTTGACACCATCATCATTGTCATAATAAACCATATTTAGAAGGAAACTATCTCTTTATAAAGCACTTTCTAGCAAATCAAGAAAAATGCTACTGAGATGATTATAGCAGATTTACTCCTTGAGCAGTGAGAAAGTGGTAAGAAACTGGCTATTCCAATGAGGAAGAAAGAAGGTATGAAAGAGAAGCTGGGTACTTGACATACTTCAGATAGCACAAATCTGGTGCTCCTGACCCCCAGAAGAGTGTGGAGGAACCCCACATTAGATGTGAGAGTAACAGGGAGAGGTGCAAAAGTGAGGTGTTGGATTTCTCTCTACAAGGCATGGGACAAGACTGGAGGGATGCTGGCTTTATGGGCTATAGCCTGGACAGTGGGTATACCCACCAGTGTCATGAGCTGGATCCAACTGGGTCATCACACAGGCTGCTTTGGTGGTGGGAGAAATCATAGCTGAGGAGAACATGGAAGGATCAGGGTGAGACCTAGAATCCCTGAGTCATGACCAACAGGGTCAGAGTGAGGTAAGAGGTGAGGAAAGATCAGGAACACAGCAGAATAAAGGTCATAGCTGGGTGAACTCAAAGGACTTAGGACATAGCTGTAGACATGCTTGAGGTATCAGGAGCTTATTTTTACTGGGTACTGGATCGTTGTTTGTGGGATTCAGTGAGATAATACATACAAATGTCACATTCTGTTCATGGCACATAAGTTAGAGCTTATTATATGTTAGCTATTTTTTACTTTTTACAATTCAGAAAATCAATCAACTGATTTTCCCTGATATAGGAACAGGTGAAAAAAGTCAAGAAATGAATTCCTTTTCGTGAAATAAAAATTGTGGAGGTTGTATTTGTTTCACTAATGTTTTTCTTTGGCCTAAGTGGGTAGTATAGAAAGATAAACACTAGTGTCTACAGCAGTTATTGTAGAGAACATTCAATGATGTCCAGAATATATCTGGTCAAAGGGGCCATTAATGATCTCTCATGAACCTCCAGAGGGAGCATGATGATCTGAATGAACCCATGCAAGCCAAGAACCCTAATTTTAACTATACATGGAGATAAAATTTATCTAGTTGAGTTCCATACATTAAATCAAACTTATATGAGTAATAGAGCAACCAGTATATCTTTTACTTATGGTTTTTAATTGTTTTATTTTTATCTGTTGATGGTACTGTTACAAACCTGGTGTCTTCTGAGAAACTAAGGCAGCACAAAACACTCTCCACCCCAAACCTCAATTCTTGTGATCAAGTCAGAAAGATTTCAGACATGTTGCTCAGAGTAACAGGAATGAGTTTATTGAAGAGATAGGAAAAGGGAAAGGGGACACTTCCAAGGAACAGAATGGGTCATCTCAGAGAGGAGAAGGACAGCGTGCCTCTACTGCACTCCAGTTTAATAAAACTGGAGAAAAACCCCAGAGAAGTTTTCAGAGAGTCCTGCCCTGGTCCATCTCTTGACTTTTGACAGCAAGATGACATCAGACTTTCAAGTCCCCACTGCCATGACAACTCTAGGTCACCTTGGCCCAGTTCTAATTGGATTCTTTCTTCCTTCCTTCCTTCCTTCCTTCCTTCCTTCCTTCCTTCCTTCCTTCCTTCCTTCCTTCCTTCCTTCCTTCCTTTCTTTCTTTCTTTCTTTCTTTCTTTCTTTCTTTCTTTCTTTCTTTCTTTCTTTCTTTCTTTCTTTCTTTCTTTCTTTTGTACCACAGATTGAACGCAGGGGTACTTGACCACTGAGCAACATCCCCAGTCCTATTTTGTGGTTTTACTTGGAGACAGGGTCTCACTGAGTTGCTTAGCATCTCGCCGTTGCTGAGGCTGGCTTTGAACTCGTGATCCTCCTGTCTCAGCCTCCCAAAGTGCTCAAAGTGCTGCGATTACAGGCGTGTGCCACTGTGCCTGGCTCTAATTGGATTCTTAACCATAAATTCTTATAGATTTTATGGTTAGGAGGAATTAGCCTTATTTCTCTGAGTTTTAAGATCTGGTATATGATCAAGGTCACAAAAGTATCCCTTTTCAGGGTAACTTGGGTTCCTCTTATCAACATTAATTCAGGCCTATATTTCTCCTGCAGATAACAGTTTGTGAGGAATGTAACACAGCCTGTCCAGGTAGGCCAGGCAGGGATGCAGGTAAATCTCTTCTTGGAAAAGAAAGCACGTGGGGAGTTAGTACAGTTGGCCCATTTTACAGAATTATTCTCTTAACCTTGTGTTCCCACCATTCACATCTGTCTGTCTCCTAATCGTATAATAACATGAATAAATGAGAATATAAGAGAGTTTATGTACAGGCCAATCATGATGGTGTGTCACTAAACAAGGATATTGGGTAGGCAATTATCAGAGTCCTCCCCAATCAGGCCACTGGTTTATTAATTTTCCAAGAGAAATGACTATCAGAATATGGAGTCCTTATGATGCATGCCAAATTCCATGGAAAGTTCAATCAAATCAGAAGTAAGTCAATTCAGCCACTCAGAAGAAATTACTGTAGAGGGACAAGAATACAGATCTATTGGACAAACATAGTGTTCCTTAGAGAGAGCTTAACCCTAATCAGCAAGAAAGTTGTTTTGAATTCAGAGTACAGGCTCTAAGATGGAAAGTGACTTACTGGCATCAGGTTAAGAATGTTCCTCACCCACAGAACCAGAAGGCCAGGTCCCTGCATTTTTTTTGGACAGTGCTGAGATATGCATAATTAATATTCTCCTCAGTGACTTTTCCTGTTTTTTCTACTCTTGACTGACTTATTAAATTAAAGGCTGGGGTTGGAGCTCAGTGTTAGAGTGCTTGCCTGATATGTACGAGGCCCAGGCTTCCATCCCCAGAACTGCAAAAGAGAATCTAACTTGCAAAATTACTTTCTTACCTATGCATTCTTTGCTTAGCTAAAGTAATGCATTCATTTCTGTTACAGATAACTTTTGTAGGCTCACAGTCTGTTTATTTCCTCTCTATAGATATTTTAAAAAATATCTCCACTTTGATTTATAGATGGTCACTTTTACAGATTATCCCTGTGCAATAATTTCAAGTTCTTTGTGGCTACTTCATTGTCACTCCTGTGTACACACAGACAGCAACTAACCTGTCTCTCCCTTGTTGTGACATTCACCTTATTTTGTATAGAGTATATCAAGGTAATTCCCCAACGCTTCTTAAGAATCCTTCAATCCAGCCTGTTGTTGACTGAAATATTCAGGCCATCATCTAGGTCTCTGTGTGTCTCCTTTATTTCTTGTATCTTAGTGTCTTAATTCCCTCCTTTAAAAGCCTGCTTTCAAGCCCTGTTCCTCCTCTTCCTCTCACAGTCACAGGACTAGAAGCAGTGTTGTAATATGCTGTCGCTCTCTCTCTTATCAGCACCTTGCAATCTGGCTTCCCCAAATTTCACAATTTAGTGGAACCTGGAGCAGTGCTACCCTGTGGTGACCTCTTCACCACAGGTGACCTGAGCTTTGCTGGCATGGCTCCCTTGGACAGTGCTGATTGTTCCAGGGAAAGAGATGCAGACTCAAGCTGGTCAATTAAACTTCTCTCTCCTTGAATTTGGAGCTTGAAGAGACACAGAAGTTACTGGAGTACAGCTGTAGTGATACCACCTATAGAGAAGGGTCTGGTGAATTCTAGGAGGCCCCTAAAGCTGCCTTGGTTTCCCCTCCCTGAGCTTTGGTTTTCGTCTTACCTCTTGGCTGTCTGTGAACTTTCCCAGAATTCTTCCTCAAGCACTGGCATGAAATCACTTGTTTTATGTTTAAACTAGCCAGAGTTGGCTTCTATCCTTTACATCCAAAACACTGAGCCAATTTATCCTCTTAACTTCTTTAACTATTCAAAGCAATGGATGCTGAGGAATACCTTTCCTGATGAAAATCTTTTTTCGTGTGTCCGTGCTGCCTTTGTTTACTTGAGGTGCCTTGTCCTGAAGCATCTTCCTGGGCTTCAATCTTGATCCTTTTCTTCCTCCACACCTGAATGGGAAGATTCCTAACATTTTATTCATGGGAATATTTTTCACATTCTTATCTATTCAGCTCAGCAAAACAAAATTTGAATGAGCCAGACACCCCATTACTATAATTCAGAAGACTTCACATAGACATAGTCAAACACCAAGACGTTTGAGCTCTAGACAAGTCTGTGTCCACCTAAAGCCACCTAGTGCCATTTCAGGATGTTTAAAACCAGATTTATGACTTTAGTCCTCAAATATAATCTTTTATTTCTGTTTTTGGTCCTTGAAATTATTTTATTTTCTTTTTACCACATTTTTACTGGTGCTTTGTAATTATACGTAATGGTGAGTTTCATTGTTACATATTCATACATGCACATGAAATAACAAAATGATTTGATCTTTTTCTATCTTGATCAGTACCATCTTTCCAATGTGGGCACTGAAACTTTTAGGTTTTCTTATTCTCTGCTCCCATCTGGTCAAAGCACAAGCCCTGTAGATTCTGACCTTGTCACACACTCACCTCAGCAGAAGATGGCATGGCCACCTCCTATCAGGCTTCCTCCCTTCACTTGGTATTGCAGGGTCTACTAATCCAGTGCCCTGTGGTCTGGCTGTGTTCCACTCAATCATCCTCCACATTGCTCTTAAGTCTTACTAAAATGGAGCTCCAACCATGACAGTTCCCAGAAGAAAAGCCTTTAATTTAGTGGTTCTCAACTGTGTTGTCCATCGAAATTGCTCAGGTGTTTTGAAAAGGTGCAGATTTCTGGGCTGCATATATGATTTTCTAAATCAGTTTCTAGGGGTGAGGCAAGAACATATATACTTTGAAAAAGCCCCCAAAGGGATTCCAATGTAGACTCCTCCATGGTCAAGAGTCATTGTTTTAGTGAAATCTCATTGCCTATTGAGCAAATCCCACATTTCCTGCTGTGATATTTAAGGCACCCATTTATTCTTCAAGCCTTATCTCCTTCATTCTTTACATATTTCAAAGTCTGTCCAAAAATGATTGCAATAAGTACTTTTTCCTGCATGCCTCTGATATCATGTCTTTCATTAAATTGTTCTCAACATCTGGAATGTCATTTTTTCTCCATTTCTGTACTTCCCAATTATGGCTTTTCTCCAATATCAAGCTTAAATGAGATGAATTCAGATAAAAGTGCATTTCAAGTATCTAGAATAGCACTTGAGTCATAATAAGTCCCCCAAAATACTTGTTAATGTTGTTATTGCTAAGATGATAAATAATGCCTTCTACCTCCATGAAGTCCTTACCATTCCCAAAGAAAGAACTTCTTTTTTTTTTATATTACTTTAAATAATATTCTTTTTTTTTTTATTATTTTATTTTTTTTCCCAAAAGTTGCATTTTAATACATGTTGGCAAACATAACAGAAAAAAACAAATTATCAGAAGCTGTACACACTATTCACTGAAA
>CM053399.1:70549000-70627133 GCA_028644305.1 Xerus rutilus | reverse complement strand
CATTTCTCTAATGGCTAGAGACGTTGAACATTTCCTCATGTATATGTTTATTGATTGTACATCATCTTCTGAGAGGTTTCTATTCAGCTCCTTAGCCCATTTATTGATTGGATTATTTGTTTTTTTGGTGTTAAGTTTTTTGAGCTCTTTATATATCCTGGAGATCAGTGCAGAAAGAACTTCTTTTTCCTTTGTGTTTTCTTTGCACTTTGTTTCTCTCCTGTTAAGGTAATTGCCAGGTTCTGCTTTTCTTTACAATTATTTTTGTACATGATTTATATTTCTTGATGAAGTACAATTTTGTTGGTGAGCTCTATCTTGGTCAGGAATGATATCACACTCAAACCCAGTAAATGCTCAACAAATTTTTAGTCCTTTAAATTGAGTTCTAAGTGATTTATGAGAGCTGTGACCCAGCCAGAACCAGATGTTCAGGGGCATTTCCTGCCTTCTTGCCCAGCATGTTTTGTCTCACAGGTGAGCAAGAGAGAAGCCCGACTCAGAGACCTTTAAATTAAAAGTACATTTATGTGGCAAGAGAATTTCCAGTTAGAGCTGGGGCAAAGGAGACATTAACATTTGCTGAGTACATGCTGTCTACCAGGATGCTGTGGTCTGTTTGCCCTTGGAACAGCTGTGTAGCATGGGGCCCTTCTGACTTATATTCTTTGCTTCCACTGTTTGCTTAATGTAACATTTATGTCTGATATTTGCTTAGTGCACCTCTCCAGTCATTTCTGGGCATTGTAAAGAGGAAGCTGTTCATGAGGTGGCGTTGCCAGGCACTCAAATTTTCCTCTGAGTATTCATGACTAGAAGAGTTATGCAGGGCAGAATTTGTGACTGATATGTTAGAAGTGCCATTTGAAACATATAATGTACCACTCTAGGCATCATAATGTCTGGAAAATTGGCTGTTATTGTCAGCCAAAATTGGCTGTTAAAACCACTGTTCAAGTGGTTTTAAAAGGAGAATGAGTTTCAAAGAATTTGGGGTCTTCCTTAAGTCTGTATTCCTTAAGGAGAGATTAGGGTTTTGGCCCATGACATTATGTCCTTGTGAACCACACCAGAAATGTAGGTTTGCTTCATTTGGATAAGGGACAATGGCGGCTCTCTGACACATGCTCCCATGTTAGATAGCAACTACTGCTATGAGAAGGGTGATTGTATCACTTATTGTTTTAACTGGACATTCAGAGCAACAGAGGACATTGAGACTGTCACAGGCAAACTGGGACCTTAGTTATCAGTATAGATCATCCCATTGGGAATAGAATTGGTGACAGCCCTTTCTTTTAACTCTTAATGAAGTGGCCAAAGTGAAGGTATGAACCTTAAAAACAAATACTAAGACACTCTAGATATGCTATATTCACTCTGAAATGACTAACAAACCAACGGGATCAGTTTAATAAATCCCACACTACAACCTAATATAAGAATGGGCTTCTAAGTCAAAGGAGCAAGTTGTGCTTTGGGTCTACTGAAAAAGTTAGGTCTTTCTTATAAGTACTGCCCTGTGATGATGAATAGGTGTGGATTCATCAGACAATGAACAACTGTGTGTTACTATGACAACAAACAAAATTGACAGAATAGTGCCATATAAATAGAGCATAACAGGATTGGCTACTAGCCTGGCCCTAAGGGAAACAGGTTGGTGACATTTTCTTTTTAAATGATATCCTTCTAAAGGCTTCTTTCCAAGTCTTAAAAATTTCAAACAGTATGAGCTGGAATATGACTTTCTAGCTGGAACTTCTTCCTGAATGGAAGCTTTCCAACTTCCGTACCACTTCTTTTTATTACCAAAAAACAGGCTGTGTGTTGGTGTTTATTTTCTCTAATCAGATCCATCAGGATCTGCATCTCTTAGGCAGATTCCATAATGAGGCCAGGTTGTATTCCAACCACTGTGGCTGATACTCTCCACAGTGTTATTAAGCTGTGAGCAAGCTCCTCAGATCGCCACAGACAGTGTCTCAGATAGCACGAGTGCCAGGATTCCTCATGCTTAACATGGGTCTCAAGTGACCTACTTACCTTAAATGTTTCACACACTCCCTTTGAACTCTGATAAAAGAGGACTACACAAAAGCCGACAGGTACAGCCTATCGAATTAAATCCCAAGCCAGTCCTTGATGTTAAAAACCCCCAAACAAGAGAGGACTTACCAAGTTAAATTTACATGTGAGGATCACGAGTTCTTAGTATCTAGAGAAAACCCAGTCTTTTGTACTCAGCATGACAACAGTTTCACTTGAAGACAACACAAGTAAAATAATTTTCTTGTAGGTTAATATTTAACCAATACATAATACTTAAAGTAGAAAAAAGCAAAGCACTCTTTCTCTTCTGAGTCTTTGGAAGCACACTTGGAATTTATTAATATGAGCTTTAAAGCCTTTTGCCATTTATGTTAAATACCGTAAGGAATAAATAGCATGCATGCTTTTAAATAACAAGCGTGTGCTTTTCAGCACTTGTCTTAAGTCACTTTTTCTCTTTCCCTTCAAAGAGCAATATTTTCAGAGGACAATGTCTAATATGTTAGTAGTGACATTTACGTCAGAGTTAAGCCCCAAAAATGAAGCTCAGTGACCTTATTTCACAGTGATCTTCCTAATCTTTCATTAGTTATATGATAATCATAGAAAGAAATGAACAATACTGCAATGACTAAATCATGCACCAAACAGCGGCTGGTAGTGTGGTTGACATTCACCTGCCAACTCAGGAACTCAGGTCCTCAAGTGGCCTGAGGCAGGGTGGTGAAGGGCACATGTTCTAGAGTTGCAAGTGGACTTGCTTTTCAGTTGCGCAACTTCAGGTAAGTTGTTTAGACTTGTTTAATCCTCATTTCTCTCCACCCATGTTTCACTGAAGTATAACTGACAAATAAAAACTGTATCTATTTACTGTGCACAGTATGATATTTTAATATGTGTGTACATTGTGAAAAGTTTACTATAATCAAGCTAAGTCACCTGCCACCTTGTATTGTTACCCATGTTCATTCTGTGAACTTTTAAGATTTACTTTCTGAAATTTCAGGTATATAATTGTCTTAGTCATCTTTTTCATTGACGTGACCAAAACACCTCATAAGAACAACATAGAGAAGGAAAAGTTTATTTTGGCTCATGGTTTCAGAGATCTTAGTCCATTGATGGTCAACTCCATAGTCCTGGACCTATGGAGGCAGAGCACCATGGTGGAAGGGCATGGCAGAAGAAAGTAGCTCAGAATGTAAAACTAGGAAGGAGAGAGAGCTCCACTCACCATGGGCAACATATAAATTCCAAAGGCACAACCTCCCAATAACCTACTTTCTCCAGCCATACCTTACCTGCCTACAGTTACTGCCTAGCTAATCCATTCAAGTAAATTAATCCACTGATGAGGTTACAACTCTTATAAACCAAGTATTTCACCTCTGAATGTTCTTGCATTATCTCACACATGAGACTTTGGGGGACACTTCATATATAAATCATAACAACAACATGATATGATTAACTATAGTCACCGTGTTATACATTATAACTCAGTCATCATGCATAGTTGAAATTTCATACCCTTAGAGCAATATTTCATCATTTCCTCCACCCCCAGCTTCTGGAAACCACCAAGCTAGTGTTTGTGAATCCAACTGTTTTAGATTCCATATGTTAATGAGATCACACAGTATTTGTATTTTCCTGCCTTGCTTCTTTCACTTAGCCTAATGACATGATATCATTTAGTCATCTTGTGGCTGACTGAGACTCTTTAAGATGATTATTTTGACTTATTTGTCAGGTCACAGATCTCCATTTCTTTAGAGTTCAACTACTGGTGATTTATTTTATTTCTTTGATGATTTTAAGTTCCCTGGTTAATCATGATTCTGTGACTTTGTGCTGGTGTCTGCACATTTGCAGAAGGAGTTACTTCTTCAATTCTTTTTTTTTCCCCCAGTATTGGGGATCAAACCCAGAGATACTTTACCCCTGAGCTATATTCCCAGCCCCTTTTTAATTTTTTTAAATTTTGCAACAGGGTTTTGCCAAATTTCTGAGGCTGGCCTCAAACTTGTGATCCTCCTACTCCAGCCTCTTGAGTTGCTGGGATTATAGGTACATATCACCACACTCAAATCTTTTAGTCTTTATAGATCAACTTCAGCAGGAAAAGCCCTTCACTAGTCAGCCCATCTAGAGTTTCTGACTGGAAGAGTCTGTAGTCAGGCTTGCTGCTGGAGTTCTCAGTTTGGCTGGCATTATGCCTGGGCTTGTGGGTGGGTGGATCTACAGCCTGGATCCATAAAGTTGAGAAACCTGGAGTCTTTATCTGCAGACCATCGTCTGGCTCCACAGAGGCCAAGCTAGTGCTGAGTGGGTCTTGAGACTAAGTTTGCAGAAGCTAGCTCTCACTGTGAGTAGGCCTGGAGCCTGGGTTGTGGGAAAGCCTGGTGCTGGTGCTCACTAGATTGTGCCTAGTGCTGGTGTCCAAGGCAAAGTTGAGTGCTTACCTCATTCTCCTTCGTCCACACAGTGGGTATCTTTCCCCATGCTGAGCTGGTAGATTTGGAGAGGGAGGTATGGATAATGTGAAATTGTCCTTCCTACCTTCTTTAATCTTTTCTTGTCTTTTGTGCTCCAGCTAGGGGTTAGAATGTCTCACCTGGATTCATTTGCTTTTGTGAAAGTATTTTTGTGCGTGGCTAGTCATTAAAGTTGTTGTTTCTGGAAAGGGATGAGCACTGGAAAGTACTATTCTGCTATCTTGCTGATGTTATGCAAATAAATCCAAACTTCAAGTTTCTTCTATTAAAAAATAGAGCAGTACAACACCTACCATATTGTTGTACCAGATAAAAGAAGTAATGCTGAAAGGCTCTTAGCATGGAGTCTAGCTCAGTAAAACTCAGATTTCCTTGTTATTATTATTTATAACTGTTAGGTTGGTTCAGGGTGTCTGGTTAGGGGCGGCCAGGGCAGCCGCAGGAATGACGGCATGCGCAGAGGAGCAGCCAGCCAGACGCTGACATAAGCAGTAGTGGCGCCTCCTGTCAATCAGTGGGCTTTTCCTGACTCATCCAGGAAGGACTCTGACCTCAGCAGGATCCCCTGACCTTCTCTTCCTGCCTTAAGTCTTCCCCTTCCTAACCCGGCCTTTTAAAATTTTCTGTACCCCAGAACACGTGTGCGATTCTCCCAGACACATTCTGATGGATGGGAGAGTTTAGCCCAAGAGCGTATTTTTAATAAAGCCTTGCCCAGCAGTTTTAATTTGCCTCCTTTTGGTCATCTGGCTTTACAATAACTATTATTACTTTTTATAGAATTATCTAAACCATTGTGGTATAATTATTTTTATATTAAAGATATGACTGATCTCAGATACGACTAACAGAAGAAGAAGTAGAGAGCAAGAACCTAGTTAAGGGACTAAACTGAACTAAACTAACCTCACATGATTTTACCCCTTGCTTTTAACCTCTCTCCCTGCCTTACTACCAAATGATAGAACAATGGAATCTCTACAGGAAAATTTTCCAGAATAAATTACAAGCTGGTGGCCTAGCATTAGGCTAGTATATCCTTAGTAGGGCCCTCCCAGGACTGGTCAGTGGGAAGGTAAAAAGAGGGAGAAGGAAGAGATTGAAGATTCAGAAGATTTGGTCCCTAATTAGCAACCTGAAGAAAGGAGGCAGAGACTGGAGATGATGGATAGAAAGGGAAAGAGCACAGCACACTAGAGGAGACCCTTGCTTGGCACCTATATACCAACTATCTAGAATTCTTAATTTGAGGGGTGAGAGGCCTAGGTGTTTGGGCCAAAATCAAGATAATGACTATTTCAAAAACTACTGTTCTCCTACCTATACAAATAGGCATCTACAACAAAGTTATTGAGGTGATAATGAAAGCCCATAGGATTTCAAATTTTGAGAACTTTCTGGGATGGGGATGTGATTTTCTATTGCATGAATGAATGTTTTTAGAGACTGTAATAGAGAGGAAAATACGTATTTATACCTGTGTTAGAATCTTGACTCTACTATTTGATTTTGAGTAAATTGCTTTAACTTCTCTAATATCATTTCTTTTGTAAAATGGAGATAATACTTGAAGTGTTTTTTTTTAAAAGAGAAACCAAGAAGATTGTGTATGTACATTCACAATCACTAGGAAACAGGTGGCACACACACACACAAACTATAAATAAAAGGGAGTTGAGTAAAGGAACTATTTACAATGGTATGGGCAGGTGCAATGGACTGAGTGCCCCCATCCCTATTAATATGCTGAAGCCCTACCCCCAGAGTGATGGTATTAGAAAGTATGGCCTTCAGAAGGTGATTTGGTCATGAATTTGACACCCTCATGAATGATATTAGTGGCCTTATAAAAAGGACTGCAGAGAGCTGTCTCGCCCTCTTTCCACCATCTGAGGTTACAATGAGGAGTTGGCAGTCTGTAAGCTGGACGAGGGCCCTCACCAAACAGAGTCTGCTGGCACCCTACCCTGATCTCAGACTTCCAGTTTCCAGAATGGTGGGAAATAAATTTCTGTTGTTTATAAGCCACCCATACTCTGTTACTTGTTTTGGAAGCCCAAATTGACTAAGCTATCAGGTTTTTAGGAAATTCAACAGGGATGACATATACCTTAATCAGGCAATGGGGAGGAAGAGTGTTATTATCTCTAGGTCTGGAAAGACAATAGGAAGGAGAAGGCACCTGACAAATGCTATGGCCATGAGATGCAACCAATCTATAGTACTCCATTAACAAGGTCATGGGAATGAACTCCTAACCCATTTTACTTCTGCTCCCTGATCTCCTTCCACTACATCCAGTGGTCAAACCTAATGAGCTTAGGGAGCCCACTGAGGAATTCTGTTCAGGACAGCATTCCAGGGCACTGAGAAAGAGAGAAAAGGAGGAAAAGTGAACATGGAGGAGGGGACAGAGGACAACTGGAGTAGGTTACAAGGTACCTAGTCCGTTGCCTGACATACAGATAGAAGTCATAATTATTATAACAAAGAAAATGGTACACACACCAGACTTTTGGGGGTTGGGCAGTAGATAATTCAAGAGTGTTATGGTTTAGATGTGGTGTCCCCCAAAATCTCACATGGGAGACAATGTAATAAGGCCTGGAGGAGAAATGATTGGGCTATAGCCTTAAGCTAATCAGTGAATTAATCCCTGATGGGATTAACTGAGTGATAGCTGGAGTCAGGTGGGGTGTGGCTAGAGGAAGTGGTTCATTGGGGTTGTGGCTATGAGGCATACATTTTGTATCTGGAGAGTGGAGATCTCTCTTTCTATTTTCTGATCATAGTGTGAGTTGCTTCCCTTTGCCACACTCTTCCACCATGATGTTCAGCCTTACCTTGAGCCCCAAGGATTGGAGACAGCCTTCTATGGACTAAGACCTCTGAAATCATGAGCCCTTAAATAAACTTTTCCTCTACAATTATGCTTGTTGGGTCATTTAGTCATAGCAGTGAAAAAGCTGACTAAAACAAAGAGCTTTTCAGAATTGTTCAAAGGTTTATAAATACAAACTTTTTGAACACTTCAGAAATATGTTTTAGTCTGCCTATTGTCTAGAAGATTTTCCCAATAATGTTGCCTCATATTTGCAGTTGTACAGGTTGCAATTACAAATTTAATACCATTGCTGCAAAATTCTGTGAAAAGACCATAAGTGAGGTAGTGGTAAATGGGGAAAAGGCAAATCCAACTGTTAACTAGTTCTTCAGCTTGGACTTCCTTTTTTTCTAGAGTGTCATGCTTTTTTAGGAAATGCTTCTTAGGTCAATAAGTGACTAGCATTTTAATTAGATTCTTTCAAAAGTTTTCTCAATGTATGGAAAATTTACCTTTTCGCAACTCAAGAAAAAATGACTTATAATTTGTGTTTGGTGACACAGTTTTACATATAAACAATTTAAAAGAGAGAAGTATTAGTTGGACAGATTAGTATTGTATTAAACCTATTTCTTATGAGTCAGTAGTGTTTAATTGGAAGGTTTCCTTTGATTTTTAACTATAAAATTTCAAAAGACTTCAGACAATTCACTTTATTCACCATTTTGCCAGTCATTAAAATTTTGAATCTGAAATTGCTATGTCCCCTAGCATAAAGATGATTAGCATTAAAAACAAAGCATTTGAAAACAACTACATAGCCGGAAACTGTATGAGTTTAAATAAAAAACTTCATATTATATATGACTTTTTTAGATATTTATCCAAATAAAAATTAGTAATTGGCTGAGATTGTTGACTTTTCTTTTAAAAATTTAGTGTTTAATTTTATTATTCACCTAGCTTAAAGAATTACATAATATTTGTTGTAAAGCCAGATGACCCAAAGGAGGCAAATTAAAACCATGTAGCAAGGCTTTATGGATGTACACTCCCGGGCAAGACTCCTCAGTCCAACAGAACAGACCTAGGAGAATCGCACATGTGCTTTGTGGTATAGACATTTTAAGGGCTCAGGGCAGGAAGAGGAGGACTTGGGGCAGGAAAAGGAGGTATTTGGAGTCTCATGTCCCCCTGGGGTTGGTCAGGAGATCCTGCTGAGATCAGTGTCTTTCTAAGATGAGTCAGGAGAAGTCTGCTGATTGGTAGGAGACACCATTACTGCTTATGTGTCATCATCTGATTGGTTGTTCTTTTGCACATGCGAGCTGCTTGATGCTTCCTTCTCTTAGGCCTCCTTAAACCGACCTAACATTTATAATGAAAAACAACTGCTTGTACTCTATCTTCCTACAATTTCCTTACTTAAGACACAACCTCTTTGAACTTTTCAGTAGATTTATTTGATATTTATCTCTCTATTTTTAAATAATAGTTATTATTAACTTTTCAGGTTTATTTACTACCATTTTCTTACAATTATGAAAAGTGAAAATTTAGCTTTTTTATATCAACCTTCATGAAGAATATTTTTCCCACCTCACCTATATTTTCAGAGATGTAATACATTCTCCATTAATTTCATATCTTGTTTGATTATGATTTTGTATGTATTATTTACTATGAAAGCAAATGATATACTGTACTTTTGTTTTTTTGATCAATATTTTGTTAACTGAAGTTTCCTCCCCACTACCCACATCTGCTTGCTTTCTTCATATTTGTGGCAAAATCTTCTCACACTCTCCAAAACCTCCGAAAAATGACTGTGTTCAAATTTATACACTTTTAAGATTATGAATCAGTTTCTTTTGTCCCTGGAGGTATACCTTCCTTGTGCCTTCTGTTTTCCTGCCCAGTTTGGACTAGTTACTCTCTCTATATCTGCCGAAGAAATGTAGTTCTGGAACTTCCTTTTGGCATATTCTTAGGATTTCCTCTCTCCTATGTTGAATTCCTGGTTTTCTGGATCTCATGTCTTCTTCTTTCTCGGTTTATTTCTTAATTTTGGTGGAGCATTCCTCCAGTATGTTCTAAGAAGGAGTACATGGAATGTACATGTCAAACTTTTATATGTTTTAAGATGTGTTTATCTTACTCTTACATTTGATAGTTTGTTTAGGTGCAGAATGCTAAATTGGATGTGTTTTCCTTCAGAAGTTGAAAGGCTATGTTCTATTGTACTCTAGCTTTTGATGCTGCTGAAGTCAGATGTGATTCCAGCTGAATGTGATCCCCTCCCCCATCATCTTTTATTTATTTACTTTTTCAACTAGGGAAATTTTTAGGACTTTTCTATTATTCTCGGAACTTCAAAAGTTTTGTGTCAGTATATGATGGCTTAGGGCAGTTTTCATTTGTTGTATTGGGGATCCAATGGATTCTTCAAATCTAGAAACATGTCTTTCAATTTTGAGAAATTCTGTTGTATTATTACTTTGATTTTCTTTCTTCTCTTATCTTTTTGAATTAAGACACTGGATGTTCTGGATAGCTCATTTTATTTTCTTATTTTTTCTGTTTTCTTTTTTTCTTGTGTTTTTCTTCACTTGCCATGCACTAGTTATCCCTTTTTCTATAGCATTCTATTCTTGATTTTTAGATGCAACATTTTTCAACTATCCTAACAATTATTTTATTTTATTGTATGGTGAAAATGATAAGTTATGTAGCTTATATTCAAAATTATACAATTACATAAATTGAATATAGAGACAAATCTGAATTTATTACAGAAACACATTTACTCTTTCTCAGATTATGGCACAAGGCATTTTGTAGATGCAACATATTTTTAAAAAATCTATTGGAGAGGGCTTGGTTCAGTGTACAGGTCTATCTGCATCATTTCTCTTTTCTCTAGGCACTTAGTTTTCAGTTTTTTGCCATCTGCTAAATAGTCACAATTAGTTAAATAAAACAAAGTGATTGGTAATAAAAGTAAGATTATAAATAATGATCACCTAAACAAAGGACATTCCAAGAGAGCAGTTTTGGTCAGCATGTTTCCTAGGCTCATTAATAGAACACCAAAGTCACTGAAGCAGATGTTCATTAGAAGATGGTGAATCTCTATTTCCATTGAAAACATGAGAGGGTAAAAGAGCCTTGAGATAGAAAATGAGTAATATTTTATACGGTAGAGAATCAAAATAAAGTGGATGCCTAGGATTTGGTCTGCTCAGCCTCTCTTCTCCACACTCTTATCTACGTGGTTCCATTAGGACATACTGTAACATACAACTTTGTCCACTCCTCAATGAGACCAGGAATGGGACTCTGATCCAAGATGACTCTATCACAATTCTTCCTTGGGAAATTTTTAAATTGTAACTGAGAAAAAGAGATCAGCACCTTTCTGGACACCTAAGCTATAAAATATAGACATTGAGAACTTTTAGGAAACATTTCTTACCAGGTGAGCCTGAGAAACAGAGGGTCTGCAGTGAAAACCTGCACAGATGCATAAACAGATGCACAGATAATAGCAATCACTGGAGAATGAGACATAGTCTCAGAGGAATCAGGATCAGTTGTTTCTAAGCCCAGACTCATCTCTGCTTTGGGGAATCTCAACATTCTCATTAAATTTCCTTTTTGATTTAAGCTAGTTGGACCTGTCCATTGGAATAAGAAAAAAATCCCTAACTAATATGTCCAATTTATTTGAAGCTTTCTATGAATTGGGAAAATTGTGAATGCTTTACATACTTTATCTCATTTAATTATCTCAACGTGTAAGGTTGGGAATATTAAGGATGAGAAAAATTTATTTTTTTAATTTATTTTTTAAAATGCATTTCAAGTCATAGTACACATATAGAGCTCAATTTTCCATCTCTCTGGTTGCAAACAAGACAGAGACACATCATTCATGTCTTCATACATGTACCTAGGGCAGTGATGTCCATCTCATTCCATCATTTTTGCTACTCCCATTCTCCCTCCTCTCCCCCACCTCCCCCCTTCCAATCCAAAGTTCCTCCATTTCTCCAATGCTCCCCATCCCCACCCCCCTTATGTGTCAGCATCCACTAATCAGAGAGAACATTCAGCCTTTGTTTTTTTGGGATGGGCTCACTTCACTTAGCATGATGTTCTCCAATTCCATCTATTTACCTGCAAATGCCATAATTTTATTCTCTTTTATTGCTGAGTAATATTCCACTGTGTATATATACCACAGTTTCTTTATACATTCATCTATTGAAGGGCATCTAGTTTGCTTCCACAGTTTAGCAATTGTGAATTGTGCTGCTATAAACATTGAAGTGGCTGCGTCACTGTAGTGTGCTGTTTTTAAGTCTTTAGGGTATAGACGAGGAGTGGGATAGCTGGGTCAAATGGTGGTTCCATTCCAAGTTTTCTAAGGAATCTCCATACTGCTTTCCAGATTGGTTGCACCCATTTGCCGTCCCACCAGCAATGTTTGAGTATGCCTTTGTCACCACAAGGGATGAGAGAACTTTAGTAGAGCTCCATTTACTATATAATAAACAACTCTATCAAGGTGTTCTACAAGTGTCTCAAATCAATATGTCCATAACAGAACCACTACTTCATCTTTAAAATGGGACAGGCTATTCCCACTGCCTGAAATACTCTTCTTACACATGCTGGGCCAACTGCTTCTCATTTTGAGATGTCACTTAAATGAATGTCCTCTGAGATGACTGTGCTGCCACCCAAGCTAACGAAGGTTCCCTAACACCCTGTTATTTTCCTCATCAACAATTTTAAGTACATAATCAGTATTTTGTTTATTTCTTTTCTTTTACATACTTCTGCATTGCATTATGAGTTCTATGATGGATGAACCTAATACCATTGTTTGCTATTAGAGCTCCTAAATCTAGCACAGTAGCTGGCATAGGGAAGATGCTCCATTATATGATTGAATAAATAAATTCTCCTACCATGCTTCCTTTTCTGTATCTCTGAGGCTGTGCTCAACAATTTCAATTTCTATTTATTGAGTAACTAATATGTGTAGGGCACTGTACTAGGTCCTACTGAGACAAAGACAAATATAATATAGCTTCTAGACTGCAGCAGCTTACAGTATGGCATAAGCCCCAGACAGGAAAATAATTACAACACAAAGAAAGAAGTCTAATAACAGAAATATGAACAAGGTGCCATGGTTGCAAAAAAAGCACTAATTAAGATGTTCTAGGAAGTTAAAGTCAGGAAAAGAAAGAAGGGAATTTCCAGGGTTAAAAATCATCAGATTCTGTGTATTGTCTCTATTCTGAATAAGCTTTACCCTGTACAGTATTCCCTTTTACTGTAATATTTCTATTATAGTAGTCTACATGTTCAGATAGATTCGAGTGAATATGGGCCCCAGTCTACATGCCCATACCCACTCAAATCTATCTGAAAAAATTTTTAGTATATTTTTGAGAAAGAACATAGAGGAACTACTATAACCATGATGGTTTAGAAACACTGGGGTTCCTTTCTCCCCACCAACTAACTACATAATGGCTTAAGGGACAAAAAACATTTTTAGGAAAGTTATTCTAATTATTTGGGTTAATGAAACTGTATGCCTTCAATTTCATACGGATTAGAGCAGTAACAGTCCTACATTTTTAACTGTAACAGTAATAGTATTTGGTAAGGTGTAATCAATCAGTGCGGGTATAATTGTACACTAGTCCTCCCTTACCTGTAATTTTGCTTTCTGGGGTTCAATTACTTCCTGGTCAGCTGTGGTCTGAAAATATAAAATTGAAAATTCAAAAAAATGAGGAATTCACAAATTTTAAATTACATGTCATGTTCTGAGTACCTTGAAATCTTGTGCTGTCCCATCCCTTTCAGTCTGGAACATGAATCATCCCTATGTCTAGTGCATCCACACTGTATACACTACCTGCACATTAGTCACTTAGTAGCCACCTTGGTCATCAGATCTACTGTTGTAGTATCATAGTGCTTGTGTTTAAAGAGCCCTCAGGTAGTAGCATAATGCTATGTCAAAATGCCTACCTAGGTCATTCACCTCACATCATCTCATCCTGTTAGCACTGTATCATCTCACATTATCACAAGAAGAAGGGCAAGTATAGTACAAGAAGACATTGGGTAGGGCGAGAGAAAAAGCATATTCACATAATTTTTATTATAGTATGTTTTTATTATTAGTTACTGTGTAATCTCTTACTATACCTTATTTACAAATTAAACTTTGTCTTAGGTATGTATGTGTAAGAAAAGAACAGTATACATAGGATTCAGTACTATCTGCAGTTTCAGGCATCCACTGAGGTTCTTACATATTCCCCTTATATGAAGGGGACTATTGCACCCTCTTTTAATTTATAAGACCTAGTGTAGAAGTCATAGTAAATATGTTCTCAAGTAATGATGTCTGAAAAACATAGTTCTCTTGAATCTTTTGATCATCCCAATTACTTCATTTATATCTATACCACTTTAAAGACACTGAGCCTGGCTGCCTCAATCCAAGCCTCTTCAAAGAAGTCCAGGCCTATGGTACAGTCACACAGTCATGCCAGATTTGCTTTCCCTGGTGCTGAGATTAGAGAACAATGGCTTTTGATCCCTTTTAACATGCACATGATAATATTTTTTCTTTGGAGAGTCCTAAGTGTTCTCATTACAATAAATGGTTAATGGACAATTACCTGCAGAAAGTCATTTCTGATACTTTCTTTCTTGCAAATTTTCTAACTAGGTGATCCACCCAATAAGAGTGCAGGACCATTACTTCAGTTATACTCCAGGATAGTTTTGTTTTTTCTCTGTTTCTCCTATATACTGGATATTGGTTAGGAATGCTTCAAATAAAATCTCCCTTTGGGATTTTCCAGTGCATTGTGTGTGAGTGATTGGTGTTGATTTCAGGGGGAGAAAAGGGTTTTGGCAAAACATCATTATCAACTGTTATTTAGTGAAAGCCTACACAGGATGCAATAGGAGGAAAGATGTAGATATGATGTAACTGTGCACCTTTTAAATCTGGAATGTTTAAATATTTAACACTTTCACTATGTAATTGTTATCAGTAGTCCCAGATGCTTGCCCCAACCCCACTAAAACACACACACACACACACACACACACACACACACACACACACAAACTTCTAAAACCACCCTACTGAATGAAAGAGAAAAAACTGACGCCCTAGTCCTGACTTTAAAGAACTGTGTGATGAAAAAAAAGACAGCAATTTCAGAATTAAATATTTTCCTTTCAAATCAAAAGCATGCTTCATTTATTGATTCAACAAATATTTACTGGTACCCACTGGAGAGGCCAGTTTTGCCTACTGATTGAGAGTCCCAGATCTAGGGGCAGACAGTATTCCATCTTTGCCATTTACTATTTATTGTACTTGGATGAATTACTTATGTCTGTGTTTTATATGGTTACCTCATCTGTAAAATGGATATAAACATTAGGATTTCTCAGAGGGTTGTCACAGAATTTAAAAATAATGTGTGAAAATAGATGGAAGTTAAGTAGAGTGGGAGGAGATTGAAGGGGAGGGAGGGGGAGATGGGAAAAGAGAGTAACTGCAGAATAAAATTTTCCTAATTTTGCTATGTACCTATATGAATATAGTACAGTGAATTTCATCTTTATGTATATCCATAAAGCACCAGTTAAAAAAAAATACATCAATAGCAGGAATACCAGTAGCATACAGAAAGAGGAACAGGGCCAGGCAAGGGAGGGGAGGAAAAGAGGAAGTACTTGGGACTGAAATGAAGCAAATTAAATTCCATGTGTGTGTGATTATGTCCAAACAAACCCTATTATTATGTATAACTATAATGTATGTATAAAAACATTTTAAAAACTGGATATATTTGAATAATAAAGAGCATAGTGTCTACTTTTTGTTCAAGTAACTTCTCCAGGATTCTATATAAATCCAAAAATAAAAAAGAAGGTACTTTTCAGTTTCAAAGTGTTACTTTTCATCCCTAAGATTTCGTTGTACTAAAAATTTGCTTGTATTTACATAAACAATGTTTATATAAAGTTTAAGAATTTTTGACACATTAGTATAATTAACCTTAATTTTCTTTCAGCACCATGGTTAACGTCAAATATATTGAAGGACATTGAGACATCCTTAAAGTGAAACAATATGGGACTAAATTAAATTCTACTTGAATGTATCCTGTATCTCTAAATAGGGGCATAGTAAAACGGATAATCAAAGAGTATTCCAACATGGATAGAGGACTAATTTCTTTGTATTCTTCTAGGTAACTTAACAGAATGTTAACAACTTGCAAACTGATGATCATTTAAGAGGTCATCTTCAATTATCCCCAGGAGCTACAGGCCTGGATCTCTTCAAATTCTAAGCACCTCCACTCCATCCCTTTTATCTCCAAAACATGTGTCCTGTAGGGATATCCAGCGGTTCTCCAAGCGGACGCCCCAGTAGGGCTTGGCTCCAGCCCTTGGATCTTCAGCCCCTCCGCCCCTCCCTGGCAGCACCCGCCCACCGCGTGTGGGGAGCCGCTGCGCTCTGCGCCAGGCTGGGCCCGGCAGCGCCACTGCGCATGCTCCTTGCGCGCGGGTGGGGTGCGCCGGGACAGGAGGCGGGTGTGGGGCGCGGGTCCCGCGGGGCTGGGCGCCTGGGCTTGACGCCGGCCACGCAGCGGCGGGAGAGCGGGCACTCGGGCGGCGGCGTCCTGGAGACCGCGGAGAGATGGAAGCGGCGGCGCCGGCGGCGGCCGAAGCGGTGGGGCGCGAGGAACTAGGTGGGTGTCGCGTGTGGGCAGGACGCGGGCGGAGGTGGGCGCGGAGCCGCGCGTCAGCTGGGTGCGCCCCGGCTTCCCGGCTGGTGCGCGGCCCCACGCCGGCTGCCGCGGGCATCCGAGTTCGAGTTGCTTTTCAGCGGACTGCGAAATTCGTGGGCCAGCGTGGGACGGTGTGTGTGTGTGTGTGTGTGTGTGTGTGTGTGTGTGTGTGTGTACGCTATTGAGTTTTGTGTGTGTGTGTGTGTGTGTGTACGCTATTGAGTTTTGTGTGTGTGTGTGTGTGTGTGTGTGTGTACGCTACTGAGTTGCGGGCCTGGCACGGGTTTGAATTTAAAACCCAGCAAAGCATACCACCTCATCACATTTGGAATGACTGGTTACTCACTGATCCTAGGGTCAGCACCCGCCCAGGGACCGGGTTTCTGACCAGAAAGCTTGGTCAGGCAAATAGCCTGGGCCTGCAAAGGGGTGTGTGTGTGTGTGTGTGTGTGTTTATTTAAGGTCGAGGGAGGTGCTCTGTGTATACACGTCAAAGGCAGGCGGGAGCCTGCGCTGTCTCTCGTGGTTTTTCCCAATGATGCTTTAAGGAAGTGTCGTTGTCTTGCCTTTCAAACGCGGCGGCTTATTTGGAGTCTTCAGGGGGATCCTTTACCCTGTGCTGACCCAGGAGTTCAAAACGGAGTTGTTGACTAAAATGAACTGAAGAGACCTGTAGCTGTCACTGGGCAACGTTTGTTTACTGGCTTTCCTCTGGTCTGTTCTCTTCTGGGCACTAGGAATGATTATTGGCAAACGAAAACAAAAGTAGGGGTGCGGTGGTAAAATGATTGTCTTTCCAGTTACATTTAATTTCTTTTGGGATATTTCTAATTCCATACTGAATGATTAAATGTCATCTTCAAAGAAGAGGTTGAATTAAAAATACTTTAACCAATAGGCAAGATGTTCCTGTAATGTGCAGAACACTTTGCAGCTGATTTCTTTCAAGTCACAATAATGGCAGAAACAACAAACTTAACATTTTATTGAATGTTTAGTGCATACAAGTAGTGTGCTAAGTGCTTTACTTCTGTATTGTCTTCTTTAATCCTCACAATTGCCTGTAGCAAGCTCTATTATTCCCTTTTGTAGATATTGAAATTTTAAGCTCATTAATGGCAGAACTCAGATGTGATCCAGGTTTAAATTCATTAATAACCTTAGTGAAGATGTGAAAAAAATGGACATTCTTATACATTGTTGGTAGGAGCCAAATAATATATTTATCATTAAAAATTTACATATCTTTTCTTCCAGCAACTTCTGGAATATTTTGCAAGGAAATAAGTCACAATAAATACCTATATCAAAGCTGGACACAGTGACACATTCCTGTAATCCCAGCAATTTAGGAAGCTGAGGCAGGAGGATTGCAAGTTCAAGGCCAACCTCATCAACTTCAGTGAAACCCTTAGCAACTCGAACAATACCTTGTCTCAAAATAGGAAGTATGTGGGATATAGCCTTGTGGTAAAGAACTTCTGATTTCAATCCTCAGTACCAAAAAATATGTGTATTTATACATACATATATATTATACATATATGTTTATAATATGATATATCAAGAGATTTTATTTACAGTATTTGAAATAGAGAAAAGCTGGTAACTGTCTAAATAACCAGTGAAAGAAAATTAGTTGGGTAGGGGCTAGGGTTATGGCTCAGTGGTAGAGCGCTTGCCTGGCATGCGTGAGGCACTGGGTTCGATCTCAGCACCACATATAAACAAAGTCCATTGACAACTGAGAAAATGTTAAAAAATAATAATGAAATAAAAATAAATTACTTGGGAATGATTTATTAAAAAAAAAGATTAGTTGGGTAAATTGTGATTTAACCATATAGTCAGTCATCTACTCCCTAGCCATTAAAAGTGATAAGGAAAAATGTTCACCATATACATGTTTATTAACTGAAAAAGGGTTTCAAATTATTTCAGTTATTTTTTAAAGTTATGTGTATTCATAAATTCAGTATACTCATTGAACTTCTTCTGGGCACTTAGAATACATTGTGAATAAAACAGATCAAAATTCTTGCATTCATGAAGTTTGTACTTCGTAAGGAGAAGCAGGCAATAAACAGCAAAGACAATAATCAGTTAATTACATAGGATTGTAGGTGAAAAGTGCTATGGAAAAAAATGAGATAGGTAAGGGAAAGCAGAGTGAGGGTGAGGATAGGGCAGTTTCCAGTGACAGGACCTAACTCAAGTTTTAAAAGAATCTCACTGGTTGCTGTCAAGAATTGACTGTAAGGGGGTGAAAGTAGAAATAGGAAATTATTTCAGTAATTCAGGAACCACATATACCTGTCCATTAAAGCAGTACAGTAGCAGCAGTTGAAGTGTAGAGAAAGGGTTAGACTTTGGTTGCTTGAAAAGTATAACCAGGATGGTTTCCTAATAGATTAGATGAGGATTGAGAGTAAAACAGAAGAGACTAGGATAACTCTAGGAACCTGAGTATCTAGAAGAATGAGATTGCCATCAGCTGAGGTGTTATGATGGTTTTTATAATGTGTCTCCAAATTCCTTGATGTTTCTGTTTAAGAGGAGGTACTTAATTTCCTTTCTTTTGAGTGTGAGCTGGACTTAGTCACTTGTTTGTAAGGAATAGATAGAAGAAATGATGTATGACCTCAGTCGTAGGCCATAAAAGCCTTATGCCTTCCTCTTTATTCCTCCTTTTAGGCTCACTCTCTTGGGTGCAGCCAGTTTCCACGTTGTGAGGACACTAGAACAGTCCTAAGGAAACACCTATGTTGCATGAAAGTGAGGCCTCCCAACAATAGCCATAAATTTGTTATAAAGCAATAGATAACTAGTAGCGATGGGCAGAGTAACAGGAAGAGCAGTTTGGTGAAGATGAGTTCAGTTTGGAGCATAAGAAATTTGAGATGTCTGTTTAGACATAAAAGTATAAACATTGAGTAGGCAATTATAGTTATATCTAGAATTACTGAGGGATCTGCTCTGGATATAGTAATTTGGAAGTTATCAGCATATAGGTAGTACTTAAAGCCATGGGACTGAATGAGAATCTATGGGGAAGAGAGCGTGTGTGTGCGCATGTGAGCGCACTTGCACGTGCACATACACTATAAAATGTTAACAGTAAGTTTTGGTGGTGAAGTAATTTTTAATTTAAAAAATGTTTTCATCTTTTCTGATTTTCTACAATGAACAAGAATTTACCTTAAAAAAGTAATTTAAAAAATTGCTGTGTATATCCAAAGCAGTGGTAGAGATGTTAAAGTACAGGTCCTTAAGCTTTATTTCATAAGCCTGTGGGACCTCTGGAAGGATGCTTGTTGTGCATATTTTCTCTACTTCAGAAATGAATACTCTTCCCATTTTATATCTACATAGTAGATTAGAGTTTTAGGTGGCAACATTATTTAATTCTTAAAGAAACTATTTGTACTTTCTTTTAATTTGTCCATTGCCAAAATATGATTTTCTTTGTTTTGCTATTGTAATAAAAATAATGCAAGTTTATTACTTCATTCTTATTTTTTATATTTTCCAGATAAAAGGTCACTCATAATCCCACTGTTCATTATATCCTTGTTAATTATTCACATTTTGGTATATTTCTTTCCTTTATTTCTATTTAACTTTTAAAAGTATTGCAGCCATACTGAGAATGCATGGAGTTTTACCCATTCAGCATATGATAAACTTTTTATTGTTATGTACTTTGTAACCATAATTTAATGTCAGTGTGATACTTTACAAAGTGGATTGCCTTAGTTGATTTAGCAATTTCCTGATTTTGCACATTTAGTTTGTTTTAAATTTCAAAATTTGTAATGTTTCAGTTAACATCTTTTTTGCAGAAATTCTTATCTTCATCACTAGCCAGAAGTGTAATTTCTAGGTGAAAAAGTAATAAATATTTTGAGGATTTCATACATATTGATAAATTGATGTGATATTTATTCAGTGACTGGGAATGCATGTTGATTTTTAGGTTAGGAAATTGATGTTGAAACAATTGTCTGGGTGATATAAGAGATCATATAAGCACTGCCTAACTTAAGAAAATCTACAAATATATACATATGACATATACATGAAATGTATGGTATATAATATTGAATCAAGCTAGTGTTTCTTATTCATCTATAAATTATCCACTCATAAATAATCATGTTTAGGTAGTTCAATATCTATTGCTTAAAATTATTTTATCTTATAAAGCATTATTAGTCTTTATTTATAGTAATCACGGAGCTGCCCTATTTATTAGTTGGCCAAAAATTACAGTAGAACATTGGCAAATAATAGACTTTATGTGTAATGTAAGTTGGATTGTGTAATTTTTTAACTACTTTGGGGAGAGTATTCAGATTTTATTTCATATGTTCTTAACTCTGTTAAAGCTTTTACCATATTGGATTTTTTAAATTATTGTCTCCTCCACCAGTTTTTATTTCCTTCTGGCTGGCATAATATATTTTGTCCATGTTTGCATACTCAATCTTAGAGCACAATTTGGAACTAAGATAGTCTCAGAATTAATTATTATTATTAAATTAGTTCTAGTTTCTTGTCAAACTTTGACATTTAGAAATGTCAGTTTTAAAATTTTTAAATAAAGCATATCTTTCCTCTAATCTCTCATTATGTAGCAAAGGGAAGAAGACTAGTATTTAGCAATTACTTACACACCATGGACTTGGCTCTTTGCTTTGTACATTCTACCTTATTTTATTATCACAAAACCTCTGTGACGTAGAAGTTATTAGTCTCATTGTATACATGAAAAAAATGGGCCCAAAGGAATCTGATTAAGATGTAAATCAGATTATGTCACGCCTCTGGTCAAAACTCTCCTGTATTGTGCTGTCCAATATAGTAGCCATTAGCTATGTGTGGTTATTGAGTATTTGAAATGTGATTTGTTTGAATTGCAGTGTGTTGGAAGTATAAAATACACATTGGATTTCAGATACTTAGTATGGAAATAGAATGTAAATATTTTAATTTCTTTATGTTGATTACAGGTTGAAATGATAATATTTTGGATACACCAAGCTAAGCAAGATATATTATTAAAACTACTTTCACCTGTTTTCTTTTTCCTGTTTTTAAAATGTGGTTACTAGAAAATTTTAAATTATATTTGTGGCTCACATTATATTTCTGTTGGACAACACTGCTCTAGTGGCTTTTTTTTTTTAATATTTTTTTAGTTGTAGATGGACACAATGTCTTTATTTTATTGCTTTGTATGTGGTGCTGAGGATCGAACCCAGGGCCTCACGCATGTGAGGCAAGCACTCTATCACTGAGCCACAGCCACAGCTGTCTAGTGGCTTCTTATGTCAATGAGAATCATGGTCTACAAGGCTGTGTGCAATTTATTTTCAATTTTTGACCTCATCTCCTACTTGTCTCCTCTCTGTTCCCTCCTTTCTAGCTGCCTTCCTAGACCTTAAAGATGCCAGGCTCTGTACATCCTGAGAGCCTCTGCTTTTGTTGTTGCTGCTTCCTAGATAGCTCTCTCCAGTTCTCTACATTGCTCACTTTTGCACCTGTTTCTCCTTCAGGTCTTCTTTAAAATGCCACCTTCTTGCCAGGTATGGTGGTGTATGCTTGTAATTCCAGCAACTCTGGAGGTTGAGGCAGGAGGATCACAGTTTAAGGCCAGCCTTGGCAACTTAGCAAGACCCTATCCCAAACTAAAAAAATAAAAAGGGCTGGGGATGTAGCTCAGTGGTAGAGTACCCCTGGATTAAATCCTTAATAACACACACACACAGCTACTTTCACAGTGAGGCCTAGTTTGGCTCACCTAAAACTACAGTTATAGGCTATTTCTCCCAATCCCTATTTTTTTTTTCTCCTCTAGCACTTAAGCTCTATTTTACTTGTTAGAGTTGATATATATGTGTATATATATAATTATGAGAAGAGCTGGATGTGGTGGCACACACCAGTGAATTGAGCAGCCAAGGCAGGAGGATCACAAGTTTGAGGTCAGCCTCAGCAATTTAGCGAGGCCCTAAGCAACTTAGTGAGGCCCTGTACCCCTCCCCCCAAAATAAAAAAGGGTTGGGGATGTTGTTCAGTGGTTAAGCAATCCCTGGTACCAAAATAAATGAATAAATAAAGTAGTGAGAAAACTTAGCTTCTTTCTGACTTTCCATGGCTGCTGTTATCTCTTGGGCAGTGTACTTGGAATAATAGATTGTTCAGTTTTTGAAATGTTGGCAATGGTAGCCGTCCTTATTGAGAACAGAAAGAGAACTTGTTATAGCATAGAACATACAGAACATAGTACAGCATGGCCCTAGGAAAAAATAAATCAGAAAGTTAACATAACTGACAGTTTGGATAAGTTGAATTAATGAAAGTAAATGAACTCAAGAGGCAGCAACGGCAATGGAGTACATTTAGGAATAAAAACAGTAATATATTTCTGTTTGAAACTGAAGCTGATGCAACTAAGGATGATTGTTATGGGTTAAATGTTTCCCTCCAGATATCATATGTTGAAGTGTTGCTTCCACTACTTCAGAGTATCACCTTATTTGGAAAAAGGGTTATTCAAGATGTCATAGTGATGTAATGTAATTAGTGAATATGAGGCCATGCTGGTAAGCTTGGGCCCTAATTCAGTGTGACTGATATCCTTATAAAAAGGGTGAATTGGCAGAATATTATGAGAACATGAAGATGACCATCTATAAGGCAAAAAGAGAGGCCTGAAACAGAGCCTTCCACCCAGTATTCAGGAGGAACCAATCTTCTCAACACCTTCATTTCAGACTTTAAACCTCTAGAGCTTTGAGACAATAAACTTTCATTAAGTCACCCATTTTGTAGTACTTTGTTATGGCAGACCTAGCAAACTAATATGATGGTTTTGTAAGGTAAAGTATCAATTTACTTTGTGTAATGAATAATAGAAAAGGACATAGTATTGTTCAAAAGATGAACATAATTTATATTAATAAATTTCTAGAGTAAATATATTAGTAACTATTTTGGTCACCACTGTGACCAAAATACCTGAGAAGAACAACTTAGAATAGGAAAAGTGTATTTTGGGGTCATGGTTTCAGAGGTCTCATTCTGTGAACAGCCGACTTCATTGCTCTAGGCCCCAGGTGAGATAGAACATCATTGGGGAAGGGCATGACAGAGGAAAGCTGCTCAGTTTATGGCAGCCAGGAAGTGGGCCAGGGGGCTGGGAAGTAGATAAACCTTTCCAGGGAATGCCCCCAGTGACCTGCTTTCTCAAGGTAGGACCTACCTCAAGGTAGGATTAATCCATTGATGAGGACAGAGTCCTAACCACTGCCTAAAAGCCCTACCTCTGAGCCTTGCTGTATTGGGAAGCATGCTTCCAAAATATGGAATTTGGGAACACTCCAGATCCAAACCATTACAATAACTAAAAGGAAGTACATATCCCAGGATAGCTACTATGGGGAAAACAATTATTTTCACTGTGTACAGGTATAGGCTATTCCAAATTTGATACTGGAGATCATGAAAACAAGAAAATTCTACCAAATAATATATGGAGAATATCTTGAAGATTAGTTTTGTCCCAAAGACAAAAGTTGGGGAGTTTGAATTATAGAAAGTTTTCATTAATTTGGATACCAGGAATTTGTAACTTTGGATAATTTGGTGAACTTTACTTTCTTTATATTGGTTATAATAGAAGAAATGATTTAAGAATAAACTATTTGAAGAAATTTCCACTGTCTTAAAGCATCACTTGTTAAAAACTGACATGCTGAATTCCAATTGGCACTAGGCTAATAGTGGCTGTCTAAATGCTAATCTCTCAATATACCCTCTCTCAAAACCTGTAAAATCAACAAGGAGCACAAGTAAACCATTCATGAGATTACTCTTTTAGCATTGCTTGTAGATCAAGGATACCCCAACCTTTAAATTACTTATAGGAAGAGAAAGAATCAGCAAATTTCCAGAGTTCCTGTTGCTCCTGCAATCATAAAGAGTGGGCAGGGGAGTCTTTGGAGAACAAGGGGAACAGGAGACTAGGAAGCAACACAGTGAAATCGTTTACAGATAGTCTAAATGTGTAAAAAGTCAGAAATCAGCAATTCATAGCGTTGAGGATGGGAATGTGAAAGTGAATATGAAAGCGAGCAGTCCTGAAGGGAGCAGTCTTGGCAAAACATTCGCTTCTCCAGGAAGGAAATAAACATCAGTGGAGACTCTGCTCAAATACCTGGCAGTGAGGGAAGAAGGAAGTGATGGGGAAAATTAGATATTCTGCAAAAATGAAACAAAACTGGAAGACATGTCAGTTCCTCCTCCTCAATCCTAATTTACTCAATCTCATGTGTGAGAGAAAATGAACTTCACAATACTGCTAGAAAATAGGATTTTTGGTGCATGAAACACTTGGAAATAGGGAAAAGTCTCAAACAGAAAATAAATTATGAGGTGACCAAGGAAGAATGTAGTGAAATGAAAATTTAATATGTCATTGAAAAATGATGACAATGAAAATGTGGTAAAGAAGGACATCAGAAGAGTCAGAGACAAAGTGGTTAAAAACAGAAGACAGGCAAAGAAGATCCAACATGCAGGTGATTAGAATCTTTAATGAAGAGAAAACACTTGAACCAAACAATATTTGAAGATATTTCCAGGAAGACTTTCAGAAATAAGAGAAAACCTAAATCAACATTCAAAAGGGCCTACTGTATTCCTGGGAAAACTGACTCAGAATAATAAGCTCCAAGGCATATCACAGTAAAACTATTTTTAGACTCTAAAGAACATTTGTTAGGCCCTCCAGCAAAATACACAAATTACTTAATGGCTGAAAACATTAGCCTGGCATTAGACTTCTCAAGGGAAGCATACAAAGTCAAAGCAAGAGTGGAATAATTTTTTTTTTTTTTAAGAGGATGTGGGAGAGTAGTCTGAATTGGATTATGAGGCCCCCCGTGTAGGGTACCTCACCTCAGCCATTGAACTCACTTCACTGGCCGTGAGTTTGGGCTAAGGAGGCATCCGCCAGGCCCTCCCCAAGGGCAGAGTCCACAGCATCTCTTGCCTAGTCTGCCCTTGCGTAGAGCCTCGGTCTCTGGGAACTCACCTCCCTGGGGTTCAGGGAGGGCCCTGTTAGGGCCGCAATTTGGCCCTAGTCTCGGACCTGCAATAATAAGTTTTAAGAAAGTTAAGGATAGAAAGTATGAGCCAAGGATTTTATATCTGGTGGTTCTTTCAGATATCCAGGCTGTAGAAAAACAGCTTGAAACATGCAGAAACACTCAGGGACACTGCCCACGAGTCCTTCCTGAGGAATCTGTGGACTATAGCTTTCACTGTGTAGTTCCCAGACGAGCAGTATCAGCATCACCCAGACACTGGTGAGAGATGGGTATTATCAGGCGCAACTCGGACCTATTGAGTCAGAGTGCTTGGGGTGCAGTACATCCAGTTTTTTTGTTGTACAAGCCCTACTGGTCATTCTCATGCACACATTACAAGAGAATGAACTTTCTCCAGCCAAGTGATAACTTGGAAACTGGTAGAAAACTGACAGTGAATATTGTTATTGATTATAGACATTAATCTAAGACATAGGTAAAAATATGATTGGGAGAACAGTATGTAAAGCATCATATGTATTATCAAAATAAAAAGAATACAACAAAAAAGAGGATAAGAAATGGACAGGAGAAAGTGGAGTAAGGTCATCATTATACTAAGTGGAAATTGGAAGATACCATTTTAAGCAATCAAAATAGTGAAAATTAAAGGGAAAAAAAGATGGTTAAGGGCATCATGAAGGACATAATGGTAAAGGTAGCCATTGGAATAATTCAATTAAATGCAGTAGTACATGGTCTGGGATTGGGGAAAAACATTGCTTAGAGAACTTTATTGGTACAGTTGATGAAAGTAAAATGTAGAATATAGATTAAAAAGTAATAGCTGGACACGGTGGGGCCTGCTTGTAATCCCAGCAGTTTAGGAGGCTGAGGCAGGAGGATAACAAGTTCAAAGCCAGCCTCAGCAATTGGGAGGCTCTATGCAACTCACCAAGACTCTATTTGTAAAATAAAATAAAATAATAATAAAATAAAATAGGGCTGAGGACATGGCTTAGTGGCTGAGTGCCCGAGTTCAAACCCTAGTACCCCCCTCCCCCGCAAAGAAGAAGAAAAAGTATTGCATCAGCTTTCCTATGTACATATATGAATGCACCACAGTGAATATCAACATTGTCTACATCCACAAGACTGGGATCCTACTTAGAATAAGATATATTCCATATATCTTGTATAAATGTATAATATTATGTATTGTATAAATATATCAGAATAGATTCTACTATCACGTATAAAACGAACAAATAAAATAAGTATTGCATCAATGGTAACTTGATAACTATAATGTGAATGTTTTTGGAAAAGGTTCTCTTTCTTAGGAGACATGGTTAATAGAGTGAAGTCGCACGGTATGTGTAGCCTGTTCTCCGGTATTTCGCAAAATGCAGTTATGTGAGAGAACAAGTAAATGTGGCAGAATGTTAAAAATTAGTCTGTAAATAATACACAGAAATTTTTGTACTACTGCAAATTTAATGTTTGGAATTATTCCAAAATAGTTAAAAAAAAAACCCAAAACAAGGTCAGTTAGCCATTCTCTGTTCAATTATTTGTTTAGGTACTGCAGTTCCCTATTATGTCAGTTTTTTATAAATATTTGGATAAAACAAACTTTTTCATTTCTATACTAAAATCTGTACTTAAAGCTGTTGGTTATCTCAGCTAATTTGAATTTGTATAATTATAAGGATGAGAGAGACAATGGTGACTAGTGTCCTTACCAAAAGGAACAGAATCCTTGTTAGAATCATGTTAATGTAAGAAGGGCAAGTTTTGACACTAAAATTTTAGATTTTGAAATGGCTTTGTTCTTAAAGTATTTAAAAACATGATTACTATTTATCTACGTTGTGTGATTTGAAGTTAGTCAGAGATGAAAACATATTCAATTATTCTCATTTCTCATCCTGTAATTTTGTTATCATTTAGTGTAAACCTCATGTGAACAAAGTAGAAAAACTTTTGCATTGAATATGTAAGCATTTCACTCTGTACTACATAACCCAAACAGAAAACCAGCAAATGTCTAATTGTTTCTTTTTAATAGGCCAAACTTAGGGAGCTAAGGCGAACTAACTTAAGGTGGAAGTAGTAAAGATAAGTACAAGTGGTATTTTCTAATGTTTTAAAATTTGTTTATACTAGCTAAATTTCCAACTTTAAACAGTAGGTGAAGTACTTGGTATTTTTCTTTTTTCAAGATATGGATGTAATGAGGCCTTTGATAAATGAGCAGAATTCTGATGGGACATCAGATGAGGAGCATGAGCAAGAGCTCCTGCCCGTTCAGAAGCATTACCAGCTTGATGTTCAGGAGGGCATTTCGTAAGTGTGATGGCTCATGTATCTCCTTTTCTTTTCGTTCATATTCTGTATCTTCTGTAGGCAAGGCATTTTACCAGATACCACAATGATAGAAAGATGAATAAAAGGTAGTCTTTACCTTCAAGGAATTTATAGTCTATTTGGGAAAGAAAAAATACATTTAAACCACAAAGTAGTGTATAAGAATGACTATAATAATGTCAGTTGCGATGGGTGATGAAAGAAGGGAGATCTGATTGAGGCCTCTTCTGATATGGTTAGGAAATTAGATAATGGAAGGCAGTAAACACTATCAGTGAGAGGTCTAAAACAAAGTTAGAGGAAAATGGAAAGGTTTTTCAAAGCCTTTTTCAATTCTTGGTAACCATTCATAAGTTCATATTCTAATAATAAGTGATTAAACAAATAACATGAAATTTGATCAAAAGAGTATCTGCTGAAAAAAATTTTAAGCAAACATTTTTGTTTTATAGTTTGAATTTTATGCTCTTCTTCCTAGTTTCAATGCATTTCTTCTTAATCAAGAGATCTCCTTCAGTTGCCTCCTAGAAACTGTTTTTAGGCTAAATCTCTTAGATGATTCATAATGTCCAAATATTAATTGTTAGCTTACCTGGTGATACGTATAGTTATAAACTTGTGTGTTTGCTTTAATTAACTTTATCTTAGATTGATAATACTATGCAAAATATGTTTAGTACCATGATTACATAATAGTGCCCCCAAATTGCTGTCTTATAGCTTAATCTTCAGCATTGTTCTGAAAATTGTAGCAGCTAAATATCTTAGGAGAAAATTGCTGTTTCTTTATTAATTTAACATGTGCAAACTACTTTCACTTAAATGTCTCATTTAATCTCCACAATAACTCTCTCTTTTCCTCTTTTAAGTAGCAGAGATAGGATGTAAACCACGTATAACTAGTGGTGAAATGGAAATGTTATTTGGTTCATTGCTTAGATTAATTTCCAATTCTCATCTAATAGTAAAATCATGATCATGTGATTTTAGTAGTTTTTCTTCAAAAATGTTTAACTCCTACATTTTTACTTTTCAGATTTTTACAAACTCTTATGCATCTTCTTAAAGGAAATATTGGAACTGGCCTTTTAGGACTTCCATTGGCAATAAAAAATGCAGGAATAGTGGTAAGTCTTACCTTTGTAAATCTCCAATTAAGATATAGTTGTCAGCAAAAATTACTGCAAGCTAAAATCTAACCTCGGAAAATATAACCTGGTCAAGTCAAATTTAACTGATCATTTACTTGTTGTATTGATAAAATTACATGAACTAAAATAGTGAGATCTAACAGAACCAAGAATTACTATTTTCATTTCTACTTAATTACTTATTTGTAATATTTAGTCAATTACCTGCCCCCCAAAACATAGCACAGATCTTTCCAGATATGGTTATGTCTTATTATTATTTTGGATTTTCAGGTATTTAAGTAGTGTCTGCATGGAAAAAATAGAGCAGATTATTTGTATCATGTCACATCATTAGTTTTTTAGACTCAGAAAAAAGTATGCAGTTTTCTGATTTAAAGAAAAATAATAAAGGGAGACACAGTCTCTTAGAACAGATATATAGATAGTGTTGTTAGAAAATTATTATAGTTTCAAAGAGCTTTGATGGGGAGAATTCATTTTTGAAGTAATAAAGTGATACTTAGCTTTTAAAAATTTGAGTATTTTCTTAAAAAGTTTTAACTATCATCTTTCTCTCAATTTGACTGTTTTTGTGCATCCTAATTTCAAGTAACTAAATATTTCTGATTATAAAAATAAACTTTGGCAATAGTGTAGTAATGACTCAATATTCTGGACATCACTTTAATTTTAGTAAATAAATACTTAAAATTTTTAATGTATCACTTTTTAAAATAACTATTTGATAATCACAATTCCTGACACATAAAGAAAGGTTTTAGAAAGCAGTCTTCAGAAGTTGATCGCCTAACTCTAGTTCTATATTGATCATCTTAGTTATTTAGATAATGATGTGTAATTACATGTAATATCAATGGTGGGACGCTAGTAGTTGTAGACTTGCCATCTGATGTTAAATGTGATGTTGTATTCCATTCTCCTGTGCTACATATCTATATATTCATTGGCTTAAATAATCAAGTCCATTAGATGAAATCATACATGATTGTCTTAAATATTGCTTGAAATGCTTTCTATATCAAGTATCTTAATTTACCTTTATGCGAATGACTTGATTTGTTTTGTCCAACTGTTTTTTTATTTAAGCAAGTCCTGTTAACTCATTGCTTATAAGATTACTCAACTTTTTAAAACTTCAAATGTTTAAGCTTTATAAATTTTCTCTCCCACAGCTTGGACCAATCAGCCTTGTGTTTATAGGAATTATTTCTGTTCACTGTATGCACATATTGGTACGTTGCAGTCACTTTCTATGTCAGAGGTAAATGTGGATTTGTTAAGTCTATTTAATTTATTTTAAAGCTATGTGTTTAGAGCATCAGATTGTTTTATATTTCTACTATGTTTTGAAACCAGAAGTTGTATTCTCTTTAATCTGTTTTAAAGACAAATCTAAAATAACAAATATGGAAAAGGGTAGCATGTTATATGATGTAAGTGTGGTCAGAATCTGTTTATAGTCATGCCTTGGTGTTCCTTATATAAAATGACATAGTATTTGCATGTAAACTCTGTTTATCCTCCCAGATACTTTAAATCCTCTTTAGTTACTTAATATCTAATACAATGTAAATAGCATGCCAATCATTGTACAGTATTGTTTGAAGAATAATGATGAAAAAAAGTTTTTGTTATAGATGCGTTTTTCCATGTATCTTTCATTCATGGTTGGTTGAGTGCTTGGGTGAGGAATGAATGGCTGTGGAGGGCTGACTACCTTGTTAGTGAAATAGACTCTTCTTAGTGAATGGGTTCTTTTATATAGATATTATAAATGGGAAAAATCAGGAAAGATGTAGGCGAAATGGATACAGTACAAGTTTTCATTATAGCACAGTGGTCTTCAGTTTTTTAATAATTCAATTTTGGGTACAGTACCTTTTGTGCTCTTTATTGATGATGTGTAGGTTTGTAGATAGTCAAGAAAGTCATATATTCTTTTTGAAATCTTTGTATTATGAAATACTTCTACTGGACAATAAAGCAACTTTTAAAAAGATTTTTTTTAGCTGTTGATGGATCTTTATTATTTATTCATTTATTATTTATATGTGGTGCTGAGGATTGAACCTAGTGCCTCACGCATGCTAGGCAAGCACTCTACCACTGAGCTACAGCCCCAGCCCCAATAAAGCAACTTTTTAAATTAATATCTTCTTGTAGACCAGTATTTTAGTCTTGAATTGCTCATTGTTGTTGTTAAGTGTTTTTTAAACTGGATAAATAATTTATGATGTTCAAATAACAAGGCATACTTGAAAAAAGAGAGTGGGAGAGACTGGAGAAGTAATTCCCACCTTGTGCAGCTATATTGAAGATTAAATGAGATAGTTTATGTGAAAATATATGGGATGGCTCTGTACAGATATATTATTAAATAGTGCTGTTCTAAAAGTGTAATAATTTAGATATGTATGATATAGTTGATGTTTTTAGGTATTTGAAATATTTAAATTATCAAAATACTAATAATTCTGAATTCTACTGATAACACGCACACATAGACACACACACACTCTTTAGCCATAGATGAAAATTTATATGCTGGTGAAAGGACAGATCAGATTTTAAAATTTCATGAGGCATGTTTAGGAGTGTACAGTTTTTCACATTTTGAAAATGAGCCTGTCAATACATAGCTGTACATGTATTTTTTTATTTTTATTTGTTTTATTTATTTTTTTGGTACTGGGGATTGAACTCAGGGGTACTCGACCACTGAGTCACATCCCCAGCCCTATTTTGTATTTTATGTAGAGACAGGGTCTCAGTTGCTTAGTGCCTCACCCTTGCTGAGGTTGGCTTTAAAGTCATGATTCTCCTGTCTCAGCCTCCCAAAGTGCAGGGATTACAGGCATGCGCCACCGTGCCTGGCTTAGCTGTACATTTATTAATTCCCATTTATTTGATGTTCTTTACAAGGAATGGTTTTATAGACTAACTTAATATTTTTCTTTTTCTTGTGTCTGTATGTTATCGGATTACAGGTTTAAAAAGTCAACATTAGGTTACAGTGACACTGTGAGTTTCGCTATGGAAGTGAGTCCTTGGAGTTGTCTTCAGAAGCAAGCAGCATGGGGACGGTAAGTACTTGCTATGTTTTTGGTGTATAGTTGTTGAAATTATATTCATGTTTAAGTATTTCAGTCTGTTAAAACACATGAACAAAAGTATAATAAAAGTCAAAGAATCAAAATAAATAACCTTTAGAGTAGATTTGGTTCAAATCTCAACTGTGCAATTTTCTGTTTTATAGCCTTGGTCTAATTACTCATATCTTTGGTTTGATTTTTTCACTATGAAGTGAACTTGTAACAATACAGGATTATTGTAGTAGATTAAATAAAATTATATTTACCAAGAATCTGGCCAGCCAATGACATAATCATGTTCAATAATTTTTTCAACAAAGAAAAATAAAAGAAGAAAAATATGGCAACCTCATTTCAGATGAAGTTGTGTTTAGCTTTATGCTTGTAAGACATCTCATGTTTGGATACATTTTAACATAAACTTATTTTATTGTTTTATTATTTAAGTGTAACTTTCTCATTGGCGGACACAGTGAATATAAGCCAGATGAATACAGGAATAGAGAGTAAGGAAGTGTAACCTATCAACAAAGTGCTTACTATGGTACAAATGAGTTGTAAGAATTGTCAGAAGAGAAAAAGCAGTGTTAGTAGAGTAGCTTATGGTTAATGTAGCCTTTCTGGAGATTTTCAGGAAGTTAGATTTGTTTATGAGGTTCTCAGTATTCCTGATTTATAAGTAGAAGGAAGAAACAATCTATCTACCTATGGGCTTGGCCCCAGAAGCTAGAATACCAAATAATTCTTTCTTTTGCCCCTGACTAGGGACAGGTTTTTCTCCCTGTTCTATGAAGAATGGCTTTTAGATAGAAGTGGCTGAAATGATTGTTGGTGGGACACTAAAATCAAAAGTAGATGAAAAATATTAATGTAATAATTAAACATTTCCATGTAATTCATGGTAGAAAAAAACTTGAATCATTTCATAGTTACAAGATAAATTACAAATAAGATTCCTGAAGAACCATGGAGAATGGTAGTTATAACAAGAATGAAGACATACAAAGGCCTTCCAGTTTTAGATGGAAAATCTATAGATTTTATAGACCACATTGTTGACAATGATGGTCAGACCGGAGACTGTAATGAGTTAGTAAGTGCATGCTATAGTAGTCACTCATTATTTCTAGACCAAAAATGAAATATGGGGTGTATATTAACAATATGTAGGTAAATTTTACAAAGTAAAAATTTCTAGAGCACCTCACTAAATAATAAGAATGGAGAAAAGCTACTGAGAAGGTTTCTTATGTTCAGGACTCCACTCCCAATCTTCTTACATTCTGCATTCTTATTAGTAATTTGGATAGTAAACAACCATGTTTATCATATTTTCAAATGACATGAAGCTGGAAAGGGTAGAACGTACTCTAGGTTAATCTGAGAAAGATCTTGAGAAGTAGGAGAGATGGGCTTAATTTGAAAGATTAAATATTTTCATGAAATCATTTTATAAGCAGATTTCCTTAAAAGATTGAAAAAAAAGAGATAATGATGTAATTACATTGGGCTTTTAACTTAATCTCATCAGATTCTATAATAACTTGAGTGATATACTGATCATAAATAAATGATCTGTGTAGGAAATAAATATTTATTTTTTTAATTTAAGAAGGTAAAATATATAAAATATTTTAGAACAGTTTAAAAGAGACATAAAATATATTAAGTTGTCACTAGCTCTTACTGATACTTATTTGTGGATATTTCTTTTAGGAGTATGGTTGACTTTTTTTTGGTGATAACACAGCTGGGATTCTGCAGTGTTTATATTGTCTTTTTAGCTGAAAATGTGAAACAAGTGAGTATTTTTCTTCAGTTAGTGAAATCTAATTCCCTACTGATAGCAACGTATTTCTTTTGTAGGAACCATGATTGAATATGAAAATGTATTTCTTTCATAAATGATCGTTTGAAAATTTTTCCTTAGTCTTCTGTTTTGCAGTTTGAATTTTTGCTATTGTTGCTTTAGTCAGATTCTTTGCTGCTTTGACTAAAAGATCTGACAAGAACAATTTTAGAGAAGGAAGAGTTTATTTGGGCGCTCATGGTTTCAGAGGTCTCTGTCCCTAGACAGCTGGCTCCATTCCTTAGGGCTCGAGGTGAGGCAGAACATCGTGGCGGAAGAGTATGGTGAAGGGAAGAAACTCACATGATGATCAGAAAACAGAGAAAGAGGCTTTACTTACCAGATACAAAATATATACCCCAAAGGCATGCCTCACTTAATGATCTACATCCTCCTTACCTACCTACATCCATACCTTACCCACCTTCATTTATCAATCTGTTAATCCCTATCAGAGGATTAATGCACTGATTAGGTTAAGGCTCTAATAACCCAATCATTTCTCCTCTAAAACTTCCATTGTCTCACACGTGAGCTTTTAGGGGGACACCTAATATCTAAACCATAACATTGATATTACTGTTCTTGTCATAATATAATGCCTGTTCTTTCAAATCACAACATGATATGATTTACTAATTCTTAGTTACTTCTAACTTATATCTTAAAAGCATGTCCATAGGTACTTTGGGAGCATATTCTTTTTTGGGGGGGGTATTGCTGAGGATTGAACCCAAGGCCTTGTGCATGTGAGGCAAGCACTCTACCAACTGAGCTATATCCCCAGCCTCCTGGAGCAGCATATTGTTTATGTTCATATTCTGTAAAGAATATACAAAGTTTTAACCAGCAGCCTAACAAAGGAGGTAGAAAAGTGAGCATTCATTTCTGTTTTAGTCAGCTTTTTTACTGCTGTGACTAAAAGATCTGACCAGAAAAATTGTATGGGAAGAAAATTTATTTAAAGGCTCACAGTTTCAGAGGTCTCAGTCTATAGCCAGTTGGTTCCATTCATCAGTGCTCAAGGTGAGGCAGGACATCATGGTGGACAAGTGTGGTAGAAGGGAAGCAGCTCACATAATGATCAGAAAGCAGAGAGAGAAGCTCTGCTCAGTAGATATAAATATATACTCCAAAGCCACACCCCCAGTGAACCACCTCCTCCAGCCACACCCTACCTGCCTCTACACACCGCTCAGTTAATCTCATCAGGGATCAATTCACAGATTAGTTTTAAGACTCTCACAATCTAATCATTTCCCCTCTGGACCCTCTCATATTGTCTCGCATGTGAGCTTTTGGAGGATACCACATCTAAATCATAACAATTACTGAAATCCAGTAATTATGCCATTGTTTAAAAAGACGCTATCTAAAACTGTATAGTTTTCTGTAATTTCCCCATAGTATGAAGGTTTATTTTAAGAGGAAGTGTCTTATAGCCTTTGTGTGGAGATTGACAGTTTATTTGAAAAAACAATGCAAAGTACTGAAATAAAAATTCGTATCAGAACAATGCTAAAACGCATTTCTTTTTTTCTTTTTTATGAGAACATAATGCTTTTATGTAGTAGTTGGGTTCATTTTGACAAAATCCTACATGTGTGGAGTTTAATTTACTGTTTCAGTCCCTGTTCCTTCCCACTTTCTGTCCCTTCACCTCCTCCTATTCTCCTTCCTTTACTGATCTTTCTTTCCCTTATTCATTTATTTATTTGGTACTGGAATTTGAACTCAAGGGCACTTGACCACTGAGCCACATCCCCAGCCCTATTTTGTGTTTTATGTAGAGACAGGGTCTCACTGAGTCGCTTAGCACCTCTCAGTTGCTGAAGCTGGCTTTGAACTCGCGATTCTCCTGTCTCAGCCTCCCTAAGTGCTGGGATTACAGGCTTGCACCACCATGCCCAGCTCTTATTTATTTATTTTTAAATGGTGCCAAAGCACATTTATTTATGATTGATATTATTCCTATGTTACCCTCTGCTCTACTTTAATCATTTTTAAGTCAATAACTTTTATAATTATATAGTACAATAAACATTACACATAGTAATATGTAGAATTGTATTTTTATGCAAAATGATGATGCAGTTGTTTTCTAAAGAACCTTTATGTACATATAAATATATATTTCACTTTTTCTAAGTATAAAGTATGCCATTTTATATTAAGAGCAAGAATTTGCAAACTTTAAGGATCATATAATAAGGATTTTCCACTTTGTACATCATATGGTCTCTGTGCAACTGCTTAACTTAGCCACAGAGGACAATGTATAAACAAATAAGTGTGCATTCCAGTAAAGTTTTATTTGAAAAATATATAGTAGGCCATATTTTGTCTGCAGGCTGCAGTTTGCTAAACCCTGATTTTGATTATCTCTGTATATTATATTCAAGCCACATGTTTAGTTCAATGTTGAAGAAGCAAATGGAGCTCTCTTATAGAAATAAGAGATTTCTTTTAAAGGGTCCCAGTTATTTAGTAATTGGAATTTGGATCTCCAGATCAGTATTTTGCCAGGGTATCATTTTTCAGTATTTACAGAAGTTTTATTTGTATTTGGAAAAGTTCTTAACCTAGCTTCAGTGTTAAGTGTTCTGTGAAACCTTCAGCTATTCCTCCATGCCATCCTTTTCTCCATCTTTTGCTAGAATTTATTGATTTTTTTTCTTTTGGCTTCTATAACACTTTTAAAAATAGTCTTAATCACACTGTATTAAAGTTAATCTATAAATTAATTTTACCACTAGACTGAATGCCTCATGAAGGAAAGGACCACTAGATCTATTGTGTTTACTGCTGTAAACTTGCTTCTTAGAGTGCCTGGCTTCTAGGTACCAGTAGGGTTATTGGATTGGAAGGGGAATAAATTCACAACAGACTGAGAAGGATTTTAAAATTTTCCTTCTCTTTATTTCTTAGACCCAGTATTGTACCTGTTTTTATGAGCAAGTGTTCAATAAAATTTTGTTAACTGAAAAGGTTTAGCCCTTCTGTTCCATTTCTCCCATTGATAGGGTCTCTGCCACTTATTTCCATCCTTATTCATACACCTTTCACTCCCATTTTCTTTGTCAACTTTTTTTTTCCAGTCCATTCATGACTGTTTTAGCTTGGTTTCTTGCTTAACTATTTCTTCCTACATCTATGAGAATGGTGTCAAGACATTAGTGTTGTGACTGCTGGCGGTTTTAGCTAGGAGGGTAATCTTAGATGTCTCTATTTGAGAGCTCTAATACATTATGTAGTTTCTTTTTCTGGCCTCATTTTACTATTTATTTTTTCCATATATCCTGCTTCCAGGATATTTATTCTCTCCTCTCTTGCAAATAATTCAGTTCTTATGAAATAAGCTTTTCTGAAAGATAAGTGTGGTAATCTAAACCATTGCTGTTCCTTTAGATACAGGTGTTCTCTCAAACATTGTAATTATAGAATAATGAGTGAAAGACTAGTGAAAGCAAGTAGAGATGAGAAATATGGAGAAGATAGAAAAGAACAATAACAATTGGAGTTAATTAGAATTCTATTTATACTCATTTGTTTACCAAAACAAAGTGTCAGTGATTTCATTAGCATTACTATTATAAATGATGTGGATTAGATGTTACAAATATTTAACTTCAGAAATTGCATATTCCTAGGACTTATAGTCCATTATGAGGCCATTTATGGTCAGAACTAATAGGACATACCATATTACCAATCATTTACATAGAATGTTGTGGGAATAATACCTTTCTAGGATTGTACAACATAGTAGCACTGTATCATTTATGATATCTCCTAAAAGAAGCACAAACAAGCTGTTTGAATCTAGGAATAATGTTGATAACGCCTTGTAATTTTGTGTTTATAAGCTATGGCATAAAATCTTAGCAATGGCTCTGTAAAGTATTATGCTTTTTTTTCTTCCTGTTTTGTACCAGAGATTGAACCCAGGGGCACTTAACCACTGAGCCACATCCCCAGCGCTTTTTTATATTTTATTTAGAGACAAGGTCTTACTAAGTTGCTTAGGGCCTCAGTAAGTTGCTGAGGCTGGTTTTGAACTCACAGTCCTCTTGCCTCAGCCTCCCTAGACACTGGGATTATAGGTATGAGCCACTGCTCATTTTATGAAGAAATCTCAAAAAACATGAGTGATATGCTCTAAGTCATGTGGAATTAGGCTGAAACCTAGGTGTCTGTCAGAAATTGATTATTTTTGGACAGGATATCATCAGATATTAAGAGTGTGTATGTACATACTTGTGACATGAATAGTGGAAAAAATGGAGACAGTAAATGTCTAGAAGCTTTGAGTGGCTTATGAGTTTCTTCCAAAGTTGAATAGAAAAGTTTAACATATTTGTATATTTTCTAAGAAGATACATGGAAAACATTCTCTCTAGAAGGCAGAGAGAATACCTGCTGTGGATAGAAAGGTGAAAGTCTTCAGCAGGCATTAAGAGCAGCATGGAAAAAGACAAATAATCAGGCGTTAGAAAATAGCTAAAATTAACAATGAACACATCACTGGGCAGAGCAGGTAGATGGTCACCAAAGCAGCATGAGGTTAGAGATTTTCATTGTCTCTCCAGAGGTGTTCTTTTTCATTTGATAGCAGTATACAATAGTACACACACTGGTTAATTAAACCTTACCAATTTTATTACTGCTGTTATAATTAAAAGCTGTGGTATTGTTACTCCCTTAATGTACATGAAATTGAAGGTACAGTATTTCATCAACACTAAGAAATAAGGGTTTTGTTGCCATACAGATGTGGAAACCTGCTCTCTAGCTGCCACATGGTAGTTCTTGTTCTCATTAAGCCATTATGGAAGGTCAGTGGAGAAAAATAACACTAATGCTTTTGATTGTAGACCATGATGTTTCTAACCACTCTTCCCTTCTTGCTCTAGATACTATAGAAAATTTCAGATAGGTAAAATAGTGTATATGGCCATGGAGGGTGAGGAAGGGATATTACAGTAAGAGGGAAAAAATGTAATGGTGCCAGATTCATTGACAACAGTCAGAAGATACGAGTTCACATCTTTGCTCTGTTTTAACTCACCCACTGATCAAGATGCCCTTATTTTTGACCAACCCTCAGTTTCCTTATTTGTAAAATAGGAATAATAATAAAATTTTCCCTTGTTCCTCATAAACTTATTGTAAGGCTTAGATGACAAAAAAGGTTTGTGAAAGCCTTTGTAAAATGTAAAACAGTATTCAAATGTAGAGAATTATTTAATACTGTATTTAGCTTTACTAAAGAACATAATCTGCCTTTGGAATTTTAATGATAAAATTACTGAGTCATTGAAAGTTAAGTAGTGGGTTTTAATAAATTTGAGCTCTAAATGAAAAAAACTGAATTTAGTAATTTTATTTTATAATATTTATTCCAGTGTTTTACATTTTGGTAAACATGTGAGACCATAGGAAGTCCTATTAGCCCATCTCTGTCTCTAGAGGGCACCAAAGGACTCAAATGTTTACCTGAATCTTGCTCTAGGTATGTATCTACATTTTTTACGTATTTTTTTTTAATCCTGAGAAATTTTATAACCATCTTTCTGCTGAAGAATGCTAAATTTTTATTAGATATTGTGATAGAACTAATTTTTAAATTTCTAAGCACCTGATAATTTAAACAGCCCTTTAAAAATTTGTTTATGTAACTGCCTTTCTCTTGCTAGGAATTTTTGTTAGAGCTGAACTTTGATCATTACCTAATTTAATTATCAGAGGCACTGCTTTGATAAGAAGTACTTGGCTCTAAAGAATTTGGTTACTTAGAAAATTATGTCATCAATTGAATATCTTCTTAAAAGCCAAGTAATGTAAATTAATAATTTTGTTTCAATTTCAAATTATAAAAAATAAAATACAAAGTTTTGATGGCTAGTTATAGGAAAATGGTGAGCAGTGCATTTCTTAAATGGTACATGGTATAATTTGAGGGTTTGTTAGGTCAGTGTGAATTATAAAATGCCTATATAGCTTAAAAATCTACTAAATTCCCTATCATCTAAGATGACATGTGTGTCCATAGTGATATTAAACAATTCTTTTTGTGGATTTTAAGTATAAAACTAAAAAAAGAAGCGTGAATTATGAGCCATATCAGAATTTTATTTTAAATGTCTGATTTGTTGGCCCCTTAACATTCGATACCTCTCAAGAAAGATGTCAGAATGGAGGTGGGTAGCTTCTTGGACAGAGCACCCCTCTTTGGGTGGTATTATTTTGGTCAGGTTAACATCTTGGACTGAGTTTGCATCCTAGAACCACCACTCATTGGCTTGATACTATGCAAAGCTTTTTTTTCCTCTTCTGTAAGCCTCAATTTTCTCTAGTTTAAATTGAAATTAATACTGTAACCCACATCTGAGAATCATTTGGAAGATTAAATGAGATGTTTATAAAACTTATAGTTCAGGATCTGATACATAGAAAGTACTAAAAAAATACTAGCTGTTACTATTATAGGATGTTTCTTAAGAATATAACCAGACCCTTGAGGATATCAGTGTGTTCAAAGGAAGTTTGGGCGCAAGTAGTTTTTCATTGGTATTTAAATTATAGTCTGATTTGCCTGGGCTATAAGTTTTGAAGATTGTTTCTAAATTCTACTATAATTTTGTTTCTATTTTAGAAAGTTGGATTACATGATTAACTGAATTAGAGACAATTGTAACATATGAAGTTTATAAATCATTGTACTTCTTTTGAAATGTAAAAATTGGGTTATAAAAGCCGGTGAATAGGTTTTTAAGTGAAGTTGATTTATACTGTAGAAATTTTCTAGCAAAAGTTATCTATTGTCTAACATGGCAGTGTGAGTTTTGTGGATTCTTAGTAATATTTATTGATAATAATGCTAATTTATAAATGTTGCTTTATACACATTTAAAAGTTAGGCTATGATTTTTAAATTCTTGACTTCCATTTATTTCTGAGAGATACTAAGTGTTTGTTTTATATTCTGAAGAAAGTAAGCTGGAGCAGAATACCCCTGGTCATTCTAGACAAATGTGCTCCCAGTTTCATGATCTCAGAAATGGATCTTTGAGTCATTTCAGGGATCATGAACATCATGGTTACAAAGCTTCAGATTAAATTAGTAAACCCACTTTTATAATTTTCTAGTGAAATTTTTTACAGTACAAAAACAAGTTATCTTGCAAAGAAGGTTTTCCTAGCTTAATTATTCTTTTACTTGATATATACATTTCTAGGAAGCCAGAGTATCCAGAAAAATGTAAATATTTTGCTGTACAGTGTGTCATAGGAATTTATCATAACGTATGTAGATTGTAATTTTCTTCATTTCTCTTTTGTAAGTTGATGTGTGTCTTTCCTCCTTCCTTATTTCCCTGGTAATCCTGTATAGGTTCATGAAGGATTCTTGGACAGTAAAATTTTTGTTTCGAATAGTACAAATTCGTCAAATCCATGTGAGAGAAGAAGTATTGACCTAAGGATATACATGCTTTGCTTTCTTCCGTTTATAATTCTTTTGGTCTTCATTCGTGAGCTAAAGAATCTATTTGTACTTTCATTCCTTGCCAACATTTCCATGGCTGTCAGTCTTGTGATAATTTACCAGTATGTTGTTAGGGTAAGTATGACGTGTTTTTAACTAAATGTCATATATTTCCTACACAAGTACAATTTTAGTTTACTTTGGAGTTGAAAGTAATGATACATAAAGACTGTTACTGCACATCCTGGCCACTGCAGACAAGTGATAAACTTTGGGTTAGTATGTGCTGTAGTGGTATCAAGTACAGGCTCTTTTTAGTCTGGCCTGGTTTTGGGTCTTGGTAAATATGCTTCTGGGCTTTGTGTCAGTGCTTCAGAAGATAGTGCTACCTACCCTATAGAGTTCTTGTGAGATTTAGGATTGTGCTGTCAGTACAGTGGCTCACAAGGAACAATTTATTAAGTATATTATCTTTTCCATTAAAATTTGAACCAATCACAATGGATGAGAATGTATGTAATTCTATAATTTTCTCTCACTTCTACACATTTGCTGCCACTGCTTCAATCCACTTCTACTGTATAAGTCTGTAATCCCTTTATAAGAAATATATGCAAAAACCTGAGCTAATTTTATTATTCACTCTGGGGATTTTCATCCCAGTTTCTTTAAAACCTCTGAGGGTTCAAGGAATCTGCAAATCCCTTAGAATTGTTTTAAGATTCAGTATCTCTCCCTGTTTCTCCATCCTTCCCCCATAGATATATGGAAAAGATTAAGAATCCCTATTCTATTCTTCCTGATCTAATCCATCTTATATGTTGCTTCTAAGGTAGTTGTTGCAAATCTCCATTAACAATCCAATTGCAAACTCTTATGGTGGGTCTTTGGTTTCATTTTCCCCTTCTCTGAATTCCCAAACCTATATTCTCTCTTACAGTACTTAAGAGTGTAAGGGGACAGGAAAGAAGATCACATAAAGGCATTCTGGAGTTCATGACCCCTTAGCTGAACATGTAAGACTTGTTAGGCAGAAAGGTGGTTCTCTGGGTAGAGGGAAATGGCATGAGGTCATTCATGAAGAAGTGAAATAGCATCCTGCTTACCTTTACTAACAGTTTAATGGTACAAATAATCTAGACCCTTCAAACCTCTTTTATTCTAACACTAGCCTATGTTTTTGGTACTGTATCACCTTTATATCATATAGTTCTGCCTATGTTTCCATTGTTTCTGCCCTTTCTATTCCCTAAATTATCCTGTGCTTCATGCTTCACTTACTTTGTTCATCTTTTTTTTTGGTCTGAATTCTGCATCCCATCAAGTAAGGCAGAGAATGCAGGATGGTGAGGAAGTAGGTATCAGATTTGGGTATCTGGAAGAAGTGATTATTGTAGAGCCAGAGATTTTGAACAAAATATGCCTTTTGTGAGTTTGTCCAGATTGTGAGAATTGGAAACAAGGCTATGTATCAGTGCCATGTAATCAAAAACCAGAGATAGATCACATATACATAAATAAGGGTAATAACAACTATCAGCTCACTGAGTAAATTCTGAAACCAGATGACAGTTGTACTGGGGAGCAGCAGAAGTGTGAAAGAGAAAGCCAGATTCAGGAACCAAGTATCTCAGAGGCCTAAAGGAGCAGTGACGGTAGAGTGGAGAATGACTTTCTGTTGAGTACCAACAGCAGTGGTTGTTAACTGAGCCTCTCAGCTCAGACCTGAGTGTGCTTTTGTATTTTCTGTTGTGGCAGTAGCCACACCCAGTGTGCACAGGCTGGAACTTACAGGTGGAAACAGGTAATCAGGAGCATTTTGCTCAGACAGAATGTGTGGCCATAAAGAAAATAGTTGCTTTGGCAATTAAATCCTAACGGCTTTTCGACATTTAACATAGGATGCTTGAAGTGTTTATTGAAAGAAATATTTACTATTATAACCCACATTTCCTGTTGTGAAGCTCAGGAGAATAGGATTTTGCTTTTTCATTCAGAAGTATTTAAAATAAATAAATACATAATCTGTTTTTTTTTTTCCCTTTCTGCAGAACATGCCAGATCCCCACAACCTTCCAATAGTGGCTGGCTGGAAAAAATACCCACTTTTTTTTGGTACTGCTGTATTTGCTTTTGAAGGCATAGGAGTGGTAAGAATTAGTCTGTTTGTTTTTAGATATTGTAAATCACCCAAAGACTAATATTGTGAAGCTATGTAAAAATGCATGTTTATTTTTTTATTTCAGTTTTCTTTATGTCTGGAACATGATTTCCAGTTTGGTATAGTAGATTTGTATTATAGTATAGTTCTTCCACTAAGAGTTTGATCTTAAACGTATTAGCTGCTTCTTTTTTTGTAAAAGAAGGGAATTAAACTAGATGATTTTAACATCCTATTATGTAATTTCAAACCTATACAAAATTTGGAGAATAGTAATGAACTCCTGTGTAGGCATCACCAGCTTCAAAAATTTGACTCAATTTGTCTTATCTATGTTCCACATACTTAAGCACATCCCAAACATTTTATAGACTAGATTATTTGAAGGATATTGAAATTGTTACTATGTTATTGTTATAAAAAAGTCAAATATAAATTTTTACTTTAAATTTTTGTATGTTTGTTTTAAAAAATAGTGTCAAAAAGCTAATGCCAAGAAACATAAGCATCCTGAGGGTTTAGAGATCTTAAATTTTCCACTCAAGGTGCTTCCAGTTTATTTATTGCCTAGAATATGTAGATGTGGTGAAAATAAAATATTACTGTCTATTCTGTTCCATGGTTTATGTTTCATACTCTCATGGACGGGCATAGGAACAGAATTATTGCAAATACCTGTTTAAATGCTCTCTAGACAGAATCAGTCTAAAAGACAATTTTACAGTGTTTTACTTGCTCTCTGAATTCTCCTTTAGATAATTCTTACAAATTCTTACAAATTTGCACACCTCCAGTTATCACTACTGCAAATTTACTTGACTGTATTTTTTAACTTCTTTCTTTAGGGAGTTCTAGTATCTAGTTAATTATTGGACATTTTTGTTTAAGTGTTTTTTCTCTGATCATCTCAAATTTAGTGACTTCAGTGTCCAGTGCATACTTTCTTACCTCAAATCAATTTCACTCATTTCCCTTTTTTCTTTTAGTTTTATCTTCAGTTGCTTAAATTTGAAACATTGGAGTAATTTTTACTCACCCTTGGTTCTCCATTCCAATTAACAAATTCAGGCATGTTGATTCTTCTTTAATATGTCTTAAGTCTGTCCCATGAAGAAGATTTTTATGTAAATCATTTTCAATGCTGCATGACACAGAGGAGGCCTCAGGAAACATTAATTTTCTCCCCTTTTTCCTTTATTAGCTGAAATGGTACCACTGCTGGCCACAGCCTAATATGTCAGGTCTAAATGACCTCAAGTGCATCAGCACTGTGCCAGAGCTAGAAGAATAGAACTCTGTTATACTCTTAGCAGTTAATATTTCCATATGGAACAGACTTATTCACATGAAAAGTCAGAATAGTAATAGATATAGTACCTTATAGGGCTATTCTGAGAACTATCTGAGATGCTGTTTGCAAAGCTTTTAGAATAATAGCTTCTATACTTAAGCACCTCATAAATACTTGCTATTTTTATTACAGTGTCTCACTGTACAGCTAAATTATGTTTTGAAGATTAACCTAAAAACTTTGATTTTTTTCAATTAGCCTTTTCTTTAAGTTATTTTAATGAAATGAAAATCATTTACTAGCTTTAATGAAACTGACAGACAGTAGATACAAGTGGATGGATACAGAACCAGTTACAGTTGTGTGCATACATTTGTTAGTATACATGCATTTCCTAGCTTCATCTCCTGATAGGATGTACAAGCAGTGACACCTAGAAGAAACAAGCACACCCATAACCCAGGCCTGAATTTCTAAATACACTTTCCCAATGAAAGAACTAAAGTTCTTTAGAGACAAATGACTGATTTTAGGGCTGAAGCAAATAAGTTCAAGATGAGTCTGGGATACCAGAAAGTAAGGAAATTCTCAAAAGCAAAAGAATGGAGACAATTAAAGGGACACAGGAGCCATCCTGACAGAATTCACAATGGCCAGGGTTGAAGCAATGTCTCATCAAATGCATAACAAGAATGTTTGGTTATAATTTCATGTATTAAACAAATCTATGTAAGTCCATACTAATATGAATAAATAATTAAGCAAATAAATACATGGGACAGAATCCCAAATGATTTATGTGAAAACTTCTCCCTCTAGGAGGTGTAGTTAATTTTCCATTAGTCTTTGGAGTATGGGCTCCATTTAGAACATAAAAAGAACATGATGAAAGGAGTAAAAAATAACTTTGTAGCAGAGAAGCCTGGCAAACTACCTTAATGAAGTCATCAAAATGAACTTTACCAGGCATAAAAGCATGTATGATGACAAGGGCACTCCCCCTTTGTGATATTCTTCTCTAAAACCTATAATCCCAGACTAGTCACAAAGAAAATGTTGGGCACACTTGAATAGAAGGATATTAGGCAAAATAGCTAACCTATACTGCTGAAAAATGTCAAGAAAATGAATAACAAGGAAAGATTAAGAAACTACCATGAGACCAGAAAAGACTCAGGAAGAAAGGTGGCAAAATGCAATGTTATCCTGGGCGGGACTCTGGAAGAGAAGAAGGGCATTAATGGAAAACCTAATGAAATACAAATGAAGTTTAGAATTTAGTTACTAGTAATGCACAAATTTTGGTTCATAGTTGTAGCAAGTGTAATGAGGTAAGTAATATGTTAACACTAGGGGAAACTTTATGAGGGATATATGGAAACACTGTCTTTGCAACTTTTCTGTAAGTCTAAAATTCCCAAATAAAAAGATTATTAAAAAAACAGACAAGTTTGCCTGCCAAGAACTGATTTTTAAATATGTAAAAAATGTTTTAATGTGTAGTGTCAAAAATATAGGACATGGAAAAATCCTTTAATAATTATATGTGTTATTTGAAATAAAAGGATTTTGTATGTAAACTATAAAAAGACCAATTTGTATATAAGAGACCTTGTTATTCTTGAAACATACTTGTACCACATTCCCTTTAAAAATAATTACATATTTTTATTTTAGGTCCTTCCCCTGGAAAACCAAATGAAAGACTCAAAACGCTTCCCTCAAGCACTGAATATTGGCATGGGGATCGTTACAACTTTGTATGTGACATTGGCTACTTTAGGATATATGTGCTTTCATGATGAAATCAAAGGCAGCATAACTTTGAATCTTCCCCAGGATGTATGGTATGTGAATATAAGTTAATTAATCTTAGTTTTTGTATTTTATAGATATAATTTACTGCTTTCAGTAGTAAAGGTATGTTATTGGATTTATGATTCAAGCATTTAAAACTTTCATTGTTATTTCTTTATTTGTGTAGCCTGGATTTTTTTCATTAGTCTCTGAGGAGACCATCTATGAATTTGTCAATCTCTGTGGGATTTTAAAAAAAGAAAGAATTAAAAAATTGTAAGTGTTCCAAACATGAGTTAAGTGTAAGAGCAAAACATGAATTATTGTTATATGGACACACTAATAGAAAAATACTCATCTTTGCTGCCAACAAAACAGACACACTGGGTTTTTGATAAGATAACATATCCTATCATTTATGGTCCTTCATATTCTACTGCTCAGCTTTATAGTGTATGTACTTCAAATTCATTCAGAATCCATTTGGGACTCATTACTAATAGTGAAATGATGCATCTTAGTGTTTTAATATTATGATCATAGTCTTGTAAATGAAACAATATATATGATTTTTCCTCTTTCCAAAGGTTTGTGTTTGGGAATTTTACTATTTTTAAAAAATTTTTTATTTCTTCTTCTTTTTTTTAAGTTCTTTTCTTAATTTAATTTATTTATTCTACTTAGTTACACATGATAGCAGAATGTATTTTGATTCATTGTACGCAGATGGAGTATAACTTTTCATTTCTCTGGTTGTATGTGATGTAGAATCACACCATATATGCAGTCACACATGAAGCTAGGACAATGATGTCCATCTCATTTCACCATCTTTCCTGCCTCCATACCCGCTTCCCCTTTCTTCCCCTTTGACCAGAGTTTCTCCATTCTTCCTATGTCCCCTCCCCCATTATGGATCAGCATCCACTTATCAGAAAGAACATTTGGTCTTTGATTTTTTGGGATTGGCTTACTTCGCTTAGCATGATATTCTCCAACTCCATCCACTTACCTGCAAATGCTATAATTTTATTCTCTTTTATTGCTGAGTAATATTCCATTGTGTATATATACCACAGTTTCTTTATTCATTCATCTATTGAAGGGCATCTAGGTTGGTTCCACAGTTTAGCTATTGTGAATTGAGCTGCTATAAACATTGAAGTGGCTGTGTCGTCGTAGTATGCTGTTTTTAAGTCCTTTGGGTATAGACCAAGGAGTGGGATAGCTGGGTCAAATGGTGGTTCCATTTCAAGTTTTCTAAGGAATTTCCATACTGCTTTCCAGATTGGTTGTACCAATTTGCAGTCCTACCACCAATACATCATAATCACTGTATTGGCAGTGATTATGATGTAGGCTTAAGCTGTTACTTATAAAATGGAAGATAATACCTCAATTTTGATAAATGAAAAGAATAAATGCTCAGTTGCTGGTTTAATAAATGTCACACTATTCCATCAGCTACTTGGCTAGATGTTTGTGCAACTTTATTTTTTTGAGTACCGAGGATTGAACTCAGGGACACTCAACCACTGAGCCACATCCCCAAGCCTTAGTTTATATTTTATTTAGAGACAGAATCTCATTGAGTTGCTTAGCACACCGCTTTTGCTGAGACTAGCTTTGAACTAGCGATCCTCCTGCCTCAGCCTCTTGAGTTGCTGGGATTACAGTTGTGCACCAAGGCACTTGGCTGGAAGTCTGTGAAACTTTACATTTCTCACCAATATAGTGAAAACCAGCAACAGCAGAAATTGTATTTTCTGAATGGTTTCCTGATGAGAGTTTGTCTATCATTTACATTCAGGGCATTTATTGGATTAAATATTTTGTTAGGACGAAAGCACATAGGAAGCCTTTCAAATCAAAGGAATGTAAGTAGGCTAGTTTCCAGGTGTCAAAGGGCACACATTCAGTGTGTTCATCTTATCTTTTAAATCATAATTTTACCTTAGTGACATTTCATTAATGTATTTCAAGGTGGAAACATGTTTCAAATGTTGTGAATGTATTTCAGGATGGAGTCATGATTGCAAAGAAGATATATAGTTGTTTATATATATATATTGTTTAGCATTTTTATTTAATTTACCCATGTTATAGTTAATTATATACTTTGTTTCCTTCAAATGTGTTTTTACTTTTTTAAAAACATAAGAACTAGAAGCTTACATGGCTTCGTTTAAGAGAATTAAGGCTAAAAAATAGGATAGTATAGTTCATCTTTTGAAATACTGTAAAATATCCAGAAAATAGATGATATTTTCTCCACTTAAAACCCAGTAACATTTAGACTAAATCTTAAAAACAGTAATTTAAATTTGACAGGTATATTTTAACTTTCTAGTTGACACATAATATTTGTACATTGTTATGAGGTAAAATGCCATGTTTTCATTCATGTGTACATTGGATAGTAATCAACTCAGGGTAATTGCACATCCCTCATCTCAAATTTTTATCCTTTCTTCATGGTGAATACACTCAAATTTCTTTCCTCCAAGTTTTTTAAGAAGAGATTATGCATGTTTGAGAAATTCTTTTTTATAGCTTTATTGAGGTAAAATGAAGTACAATAAAATGCACATATTCAAGTATGCAGTTTGGTCAGTTTTGACATGTATGTGACCAATGCAGTCAATATAAAAAGCATTTTCATTCCTTTTTTTAAAATTTGAAATCATGCGGACTGTTTCTCCTGCATGCTTTATACATTAGAATGCGATCATCTTAAGATATATAGAACCCCATCCCCACATGCCATCTATTTCAAGATTAAATGGGACACTTATGAATATCTCAGAAGTCAAGGAAGAAAGTATAAGATAAGTAAATAAAAAGTGCTTTGAATTGAGTAATGATAAAAACTTAAAATATCAGGATTTCTAGGATGAAACAGTACTCAGATGAACATTTATAACTTAAAGTACTTGTATCAGAAAGAAGCTAGAATAGCAAATTATTTTCAAATTATGTAGTAGGAAGAAAAAATAAGAGTGGGAACAAAAATATATGAAATATAGAAGAAATAATACGGGTAAAATTTGATAAAAATCAGACAATTCTAATCAAGCAAAAAGCAAGAACACAAAAATTAATATTAATGGTAAGGAGCTATCAAAATAACCTACAGATGCTAAGAATATATTAAGGTAATATTACAGTTGTATGCCAACATATGTGATAGCTTACATAACATGGTCTATATTAAAGAAGGATCCGTGTGGTGCTGAGAAGAAAGTGTATTCAGCCATTGATGGATGAAATATTTCATATATGTCTGTTAAGTCTAAATTATCAATTGTGTTTTTTACTTCTTATAGCTTCTTTATTTAGTTTTGTTTGGAGGATCTATCCAGTGGTGACAGAGGCATGTTAAAGGTACCCAGTATTATTGTATTGTGGCCTATTTGGTTCTTGAAATTAAAAAGAATTTGTTTAATGTATGTAGATGCTCCATTGTTTTGGAGCATAATTATTTACATTTGTTTTGTCTTGTTCTTGAGCAGTATGAAATGTCCTTCTTTGTCCCTTCTGATTAACTTTGGCTTAAAGTCCACTTTATCTGATATGAGGATAGAAACCCCTGCTTGTTTACATATTCCATGTGAGTGAGAGATCATGCATTATTGTTAATTATATTCACCTTGCTGTGCCATGTAACATCAGAACTTACTCTCCTATCAAACAATAACTTTGTACCCATTGATCAACTCTCTCCCACCTTATTTCCTACTTTTCTCCCCAGACCCTAGTAACCACTGTTCTACTGTCAGTTTCTAAGAGATCAACATCTTTAGATCACATCTGTGAGTGAGATCATGCAGTTTCTGTCTTTGCCTGATTTACTTTATTTAACATAGTGTCTTCCAGGTCTTAGCATGTTGTCACAATTGATAGGATGTCATACTTTTTATGGCTGGATTTTATTCCATTGTGTGTATATATATACCACATTCTCTTATCCATTTGTTTGTTGGTGGACATTTAGGTTGATTCCATATCCTGGATGTTGTGAGTAGTGCTGCAGTAAACATGGAGTTTTTCATCATGTTGATTTCATTTTCTTTGGTGATGTAGCCAGCAGTGGGAGTTGTGGATGATATGGTAGGTATAATTTTAGTTTTGGGGAAACCTCAGTACTGTTCTCCATAGTGGCTATACTAATTTACATTTCCATCAACAGTGTATAAAGTCTCTTTTCCTCTAAATCTTTCCCAGCATTTGTTATTTTTTTCATCTTTTTGAGAAGAGCCATTTTCACATGGGTAAGATAAGATATTTCATTGTGTTTTTTCTTCTCATTGAGCATTTTTTCATTTACATGTTGGACCTTTGTATGTCTTCTCTTGAGAAATGTGACAGGGAGTTTTAATGTTGAATATTAAACAGGTAGAAGCAATCTCAAAATTCTTTTCTGCTCTTATTCACAAAGCATTTTAGGAAAATTTTATGGGAGAAGGGACAGAAGAGGGAATATGCACACATTCAAATTAAGATGTTCCTATTCCAAGACAGGTAAGAATATTGTGAAGGAACAATGGGCAGGAATAAGAGGGAATGCTTTTAGTATTCACAACTCAATCTTGGGGCATGACACTGTCTGTGCAGTAGCTCCAATTAATCTTTCTCTATTCCCACAGCCCCTCCTCACCCCCTAATTGTTATGGCTCTCTGGTTAGAAGGGAACTCATTAAGGACTCTTGATTAAAAGGAAGCTAATAGATTGATCATAGTTCCTACTCAAGAAAGTCTAGCAAGTCACTTGCTTTTCATTTAGTGAACCTACAATAATCCAAAAAAGTTCAAAAACAGAAAAAATAGGAAAGCATGTCAAGATGAATATTTCCTTTGAGGGAACTTCTGTTGCTTCATTTCTTTTCATTGTGGAAATATGCTTTAGGTGGCCTGCAATCTATTTCCTTTTGATTGCTACACTTGTGGGAATGTTAAAATAATAGTCATACCCAAGAATACAGGAAGAGTTTTGTTTGTCTTTTACAGTTATAGTCTTGTATAAAGAGAGGAGTTCTGATTAGTATAATTTGAGAATTATATCTGAGATTCCTTTCTTAATGTTCTTTCTTTCATTCTTTTCTGTGTTTAATACAGAAGGTACAGAGTGTGCAGTGTACTTGGTGGCTAGGTATGAAAGCTGATGACTATAGCAAGAGCATTTCAGGAAACTAATAACTATTAGCCATGAGAAGATATAAGGGGACTTTGATGCCAAATTGATGATAGTCTCAGAGAGTATAAGGCCTATTTCTTCAAGAAAAGGTTGAATGGAGAGAGACCCTAGGATAAAGCAAGTGTGGATTAGAGAAGTTCTAAGTTATTTTCAAATATTCCTGAGGTGTCATCTGTAAAAGCTGCTATGAGTAATGCTTTTCAATGTAATACATTTGATTTTGAAGCAAGGAGTGTATTGTTTTATTTGTTCTAATTAATTATATGAATGTTTAATTATATGACAATAGAATGCATTTTGACACATTGTACACAAGTGGATCACAACTTCTCATTCCTCTGGCTGTACATGGTGCAGAGTCACACCAGTAGTGTAGTTATACATGTACATAGGGTAATAATGTCTGTCTCATTCTATTGTCCTTCCAATTCCCACAGCCCCACCCCTCCCCTCACTTCCCTCTGCACAATCCAAAGTTCCTTCATTCTTCCTTAACCCCCACCCCCTGCCCCACTATGGATAAGCATCTGTTTATCAGAGAAAATATTTGGCCTTTGGTTTTTTGGGATTGGCTTATTTCACTTAGTATGATATTCTCTAGTTCCATCCATTTACCTGCAAATGTCATAATTTCATTCTTCTTTAAGGCTGAATAGTATTCCATTGTTTATATGTGCCACATTTTCTTTATCCATTCATCTGTTGAAGGGCATCTAGGTTGGTTCCATAGTTTAGCTATTGTGAATTGAGCTGCTATAAACATTGATGTGTCTGCATCACTGTACTATGCTGATTTTAAGTCCTTTGGGTATAAACTGAGGAGTGGGATAGCTGGGTCAAATGATGGTTCCATTCTACATTTTCTGAGCAACCTCCATACTGCTTTTCGTGGTGGTTGCTTCTCAGCAAAGGAAACAATCAATAATGTGATGAGAGAGCCTACATAATGGGAAAAAATCTTTATCACACACCTCAGATAGAGCACTAATCTCCAGGATATATGAAGAACTAAAAAAACTTAACATCAAAAAATGAATAACCCAATCAATGAATGGGCTAAGGAACTAAACAGACACTTCACAGAAGAAGAAATACAATTGATCAACAAACATGAAAAAATGTTCATCATCTCTAGTGATTAGAGAAATGCAAATCAAAACTACTATAAGATTTCATCTCCAGTCAAAATGGCAATTTTGAAGAATAAGTGTTGGCGAGGATGTAGGGAGGAGGGTACAATCATTCATTGCTGGTGGGACTGCAACTTGGTGCAACCACTATGGAAAGGAGTGTATTTTAAAGGTGATAATAAAGTAAATTCACAAAATACTATTGTAGGTTTAGAAGCATTTCTGATGTGGCCTAATAGTATAATCAAGACATGACTTCTAGTTCTTGTCTACCAGCATTTTTCCAGAAGAGTAACTATGTTAGTCAGCTTTCCATTACTCTAACAAATACCTGAGGTAATTAACTTATAAAATGATAAGGTTTATTTTGGCTCAAAGTTTTAGAGGTTATAGTCCATGACTGGTCCACAGTTTTGGCCTTAACTAGGCAATAGCACATGACTGAGTAAAAATATCACTCACTTACGTCATGGCTGGGAAGTGAAAAAGGGAAGAGAAAGGAACTAAGATCCCATTATTCCATTCAAGGGCATGTTCCCAGTGACCTGAGGATCTTCCACTAGATCTCACCTCTTAAAAGTTCCACAACCTCCCTAAAGTGCCAAGCTCAGGACTAAGCCTTTATAAAATGCACCTTTGGGGAATACTTATCCATACTATAGAAGCAACCCAGATAGAAGAAAGAGAAAAGCATGCCCTCGGGAATCCTGGGGCAGGTCCCCACATGGCCCAACTTCACAACAGTGTGTATTTTATTTTTAAAAAGTACACCTTTTACATTCTAGTTGATAGTATCTATGTTGCTTTTCATACAAAAATAATTTTCTTCCAAAATAATTTTTCTCAAAAATACTCCCATAGAGTAAAATCTATTCTTCAGAAAATTTCACCACACTTAACCTATAGTTTGGAAAACCCCAAGCACACTGCCACAATCCAGGAGGGAATACGAAATCCAGATTTAAAAAAAAGGTTCAGGGCAGTTTCAAGAAGAATAACCAAGAGGAAATAATCAACTGTCAAATATAGGACTTCAAAAATCTATGATTTAATGATAACATGGACCATAAAATGTTCATATTCATAAGGATTGATTTGAAGAGTTGTTTTGTTTTCATATAATTTGATGTGGATTGTTTTTTCACATAAATGTCAGGTTATGACATGTTACTGGTATTACTTGAAGTTACAGAATCTGCTTATCAACATGGAGGTCCTAAGTAGGAAGTGTTTGTATTAGTTTCATCTGGGAAAAAAAAACCCAAAATAGAATGTAGCAGAGGGGTTAAGAATTGTCTTTTGAGTGTGTGTTTGGGAGTTAATACCACATGATTTTAAAATCTTCTAGATGATTGTTTTTAAATTTCATCTCTCTCCAACTCCTCCAATAGTAATTTACAGAATTCAGAGCAGAAAATGGAGATTTTTAGCTTGTGTCTCTATTATAAGGAGAGTTGAAGGTGCAGAGTCTTGAGGGTAATCACTGAGTGCTAATGATGATTTATTAAGTTCTTGAGAGAACTTGAAATAGCAAATAGTAATATTTGTATTCCGTCTTGCCAAGTGTCCTCCAGTGATAGTATATACCTCGTAGGAACAAAGATCTCTTTTTGTTGTTAGTTTTATTTGTGTACTTTTATGGCTCTTTTTCTTACGAGTCAAAAGCACAAGATCTATTCCCTTCAGTGTTTACAGAAACTGTGCCTGCTTACTTTGTTTGAGTCAGTGACTTTTAACTTTTTGAACTGCAACCCATAGTAAGAAAGGCAAACGTTTTATAGAAAACCTAACTATGTATGTATGTGTATGTGAGTTTCTATGTGTACACATAAAAAAATTGAAATATTATTTTCCTACACACATAAAATAATTGAAATAAATGGAAGATTAAATAAAACCATTTTGAAATTTTATGCCCTGGTCTGCATCATTAGAAAAAAACTACTGACAACCCACAAACTGATATCATAACCCTCTAATTGGTCATGATCCAGAATTTGAAAAATACTTGCCTAAAATACATTTACATGCTAATCTTTAAATCAACACACATAACACTTATAGGAAATATAAAAGGTACTGAATTTTCATTCTAAAAATGAGAAGCAGTAAGGTGACTTATTTTGCCTCACTTGTGGTATTCTTTGTAAACTTTGTATTGAGTAGGAAAAGTAAACTAAAATATAAGAACAGAGAAGGGATGAGGTATTTTATAATTTATTAAGATAATTGTACTGGAACCCATTTTTAAATCCCCAAGTAGGATAAAAACCAGGTCTGAGCCCATGTTTGTAGCCTACAAACGAGGATCCTAAATATTTTAGGACATAAAGCAGATAAGCAGCAACAAGTAATCAAGCTGTCTTAGTTGATCCTACTGGTAGTTGAACGACTGAATTTTAAGGAGGTAGTTACCTAAAGTGAAAGTATTCGGCAAAAGTGCATTCACCAAGAGGCACAAGAATGAATGTAAGGAAACTGAAAAAAAAATTCATGTATTCCTCACAACTACCTAGTAATTTTCTAATGTTAAAGTTGCCTGCCACTGGGGATCTGGTCTAAACTGCCTCTGCCTTTTCTCATCAGAATGATTGCTATTAATTATATTAAATTTGAAATGAAGGCCATCTTTCAGTCTAATTAATCCAATAGATATTTATTGTATGTCTTCTATGTCCGAGGTACTTGCTTTTGCATGTCATAGAGGTACAGAGGGAACATATAAAAATCTCTTCTTCATGATGCTTGTTTCCTAGTGACCACACCATGGAAGTTCATTGGTTTGAGGCATTGGGTCTAGTGCTGGATGCTAGAAAAAAAATAAGGCATGGTTGCCTTATTTTTTTTTAGCTTAGAATGAAGTGAGGCTGTTATAAGGATTGTAATTAGTCATCAATGAATATGTCTTCTTGACAGAGCTAAGATGTTGATTCTCAACCTGAGTATCATGAGGGGTCCAAGAGGGAAAGTGAGTTATCTGAGTATTTTCAAGGGTGGTTTCTGGTACAACCTTGAGAAAAAGAGAATAAGCCAATGACTTATTTCCCGTGTTGACTTTTTAAAAAATTTTAATATATCCATACTTGAAAATTTAGGCAATTAATTTATTAGTCAGTATGGGGAAAAGAGTTAAAGCATATACACAATGGAATATTATTCAGCAATAAAAGAGAATAAAATTATGGCATTTGCAGGCAAATGGATGGATTTGGAAAGCATTATGCTAAGTGAAGTAAGCCAATCCCAAAAAACCAAATGCCGAATGGTCTCTCTGATTAGTGGATGCTGATGAATAAGGGAGGTGGGAATGGGAAACATAAGAGAAATAGAGAAACACTGGACGTGACATGGGGGAGGCGGGGGGCAGGAAAGGGGAATGGGTATAGTAAATTTTGAAATATTACATCTTCAAAACTAATTTTTTTCATTGAAACATTATCCTTTCCATAAACTGATTCCATGTATGGACTACAAAATAAATTATTAAAAATATACTTCTGCCCTTTACTGAGATGTTAAACTTTGTTTCAAGCATACTAAATTTTGTTTTAAAGTACAAATTATATTCTTTGAAATATTAATATTTGTCATATTGAATGAATGTAGTTTCTAAGAATTATTTATTATACCCATTTAATCATTAATATTAATTTAGCTAGTATTTAATAAGTATCAGTTACTTAAGTGCCTTGGAGGGATATACGGAGAGTAGTAAAACATGGTCTCTAACTTTCAGAAGCTTTGGCAGTAAGTTTTAAAGCACTATGTCCTGTATACTAAATGGTGTCTAAAAGTCATATCCTCAGAAAAAATTCCCGTTACTTTAAAAATATTTTTTATTCTTTAGAGAGAGAGGGAGGGAAGGAGGAGTGGGGAGAGATGAGTAGGTAGATCATTTCCTGGGTATTTTTTTCCTTTCAACTCTCTTTATTTCTAAGACTTAGTACATAAAGGACCCTTACCATAGATACTTGCTTGAAAACCAAATGAGGACAAAGGTTGATAACGTAGAAAAATTAAGTAGAGAAAAATAATTCAGTGTGTTGTAGATGACAAGCACAAGTGGTTTTTTAAAACAGAAAAGAGAGAAAAGTGAAATGATTAGTTTTAAACTGCAGCATTTTTTTAGATACTCTCTTCTTTCTATATTACTCAGAATAGAACTTCTTTCTATATTAACAGGAGTTGATGAGTCATAGGTATAATGACTTCTAAAAGATCTAAATCACTTTCTCATTTTTACTCTGTGTAATACCCATACAGTGATTGCATTTAGTTAATATTTTTGAATAATATTAACAATATAAGATTCTTAGCCTATGTAACTTCAGTTTTTTGTCAGTAATAAAGTATACATATATGCAAAATGTATATTTTTATTTTTAAGTTTATTATATACCATATTTTCAAATCATAAAAGTGAAAATATAATTAGAAAAAAGGAATGTTCTTTTTTTAAACTAATAAACTAATGAGAGTATACATTTACTTTTCTATAATTGCATATCAGAGTATATGAAGCTGCTGTCTTTTGGATATTTTGCATATTTTCAATAATGTGACCATTTGTATGTAGCCTTTAAGTCTTGAGCAGAGAAATACATACTTAGCTAATTTTTAAGTTAAGGTTTATTATTGCTGGCCCAAAGGACTTCCTTCTTTCCTAACTATGTTATTCGTAGTATTTTCAAATGTAATTCTTTCTTTTTTTCAGTAAGTTCATGATTTAAAATTTTTTTGGAAATATTTAATTTATTTATATGTTCTATTTAGGTTTATATGATATCAGAGTGCAATTTGATTCAGTGTACACAGATGGAAGATAACATTTCATTGCTCTGGTTTTAAGTGATATAGAATCACAACATACATGCAGTCATACATAAAACTAGGGCTTTATGGAATATGGCCATCATATTCCACCACCTTTACTGTCCCCATGCCCCCTCCTCCCTTACACCCCTGTGAATAGAGTTCCTCCATTGTTCCCATGTCCTTCCCCATATTATGGATCAGCATCCACTTATCAACGAGTACATTCGACCTTTGATTTTCTGAGATTGGCTTACTTCACTTAGCATGATATTCTCCAACTCCATCCATTTACCTGCAAATGCAATAATTTTATTCTCTCTTATTGCTGAGTAATATTCCATTGTTTCTTTATCCATTCATCTATTGAAGGGCATCTAGGTTGGTTCTACAGTTTAGCTGTGTGAATTGAGCTGCTATCAACATTGAAGTGGCTGTGTCAGTTTAGTATGCTGTTTTTAAGCCTTCTGGGTATAGACCAAAGAAAGGGATAGCTGGGTCAAATGGTGGTTCCATTCCAAGCTTTCTAAGGAATCTCCATACTGCTTTCCAGATTGGTTGTACCAATTTGCAGTTCCACCAGCAATGTGTGAGTGTGCCTTTTTCCCCACAACCTTGCCAACACTTATTGTTGTTTGTATTCTTGACAATTGCTGTTCTGTTCAAATGTAATTCTATTCAGCCTTATTTCCTCTTACCTTTGTGATGAATATGTTACAACAGGAAACTTATTGAATTCCTCCTTGCTTGGTCAGTTTAGAGAACTGTTTATAATCCTTACTACTTAAGTCTTAAGACATCAGAAATAAACTTAAAGCCTAATTAAACATTTTACCAAAAGTAGAATGTGTTATATCCTTTTTAAATGATTTGTTCCTAAGAAAGAAAATATGCTTCCCTGTGCTTAGACCTCTTAGGAGGGAAAGTATAACTCTCAAATGAAAAGACTGTGATTATAATCATGTTGCTACTAAAAGAGAACACATGTTAATCACTGCTCCTAACACCACAGCACATTCAGTCCCCTGCTTCCTCACTGGTTTGTTTCTTTAAAATCAAGAGTGGTTGGGTGTTTCTTTTGACTGTGGGGAAACATTGATATGTTAAAAATAGAACACATTAATTTTCTTTTCCTTTGTTTTGGTACTGGGAACTGAACTTAGGGGCACTCGACCACTGAGCCACATCCCCAGCCCTATTTTTTGTTTTATGTAGAGACAAGGTCTCACTGAGTTGCTTAGCACCTCGCCATTGCTGAGGCTGGCTTTGAACTCGCTATTCTCCAGTCTCAGCCTCCCAAAGTGCTGGGATTACAGACATGCGCCACCGCACCCGGCTACATTAATTTTATTTTCTATAGCCCAAGGGAGTAGGTTCTGTAATGTTCAACCATCTTTATTCATTGTCATTTTTAATATTCAGAAAAGTCTTTGTTGGGTGCTGTGGTGTACACCTGTAAACCCAGTAGCTTGGGAGGCTAAGGCAGGAGGATCGCAAGTTCAAAAGCAACTTAGGGAGACCCTATCTCAAAATAAAATATAAAAAGGGCTGGGGATGTGACTCAGTGATTGAGTACCCCTGGGTTCAATCCCTGGTACTAAATCATTCAATCAATCAATAAGTCTTTTGCCAGACAAAGGAAATTTACTAAAATTTTTATCAAGATATGCATATACTGAGTTTGATAGGAGGCTATTTACAATGTAGAAATCCAGAGATCACACATTTTACACATCTACTAAAGTATCATACTACAGTGGTATACTTTATAAATATGTACAATTATTGTGTACCTATTTTAAAATAATTTTAAAAAGAAACCTAAGAATATTTATGAAACTTAAAGTTTCTGTGCTATTTTGAAGTACTGATTTTCAAAGAGATAAATTTTTTTGGGCAAAATAATATCCTAAGAACTCTATTTCCTTTATTCCCATGATTTTAACACAGGCAGTGTGTATAATTTAGAAAGCTTTGCAAGTTGAAACTATTTATATACCTCCTTTTGGACTTCTGTTATTTCTGCCACGAATAACATCATACCAAGACTTCTGAGCAAGAAGAAATGATTATTAAGTTGATTGAAGTTTTTCTTCTAAATACAGATTGCTGAGTTATGAATCAAGATTTCAGATACACAAGTATGCTTAATTTTTCCCCCCTTAGGTTTTTTTAATTAATTTATTTAAATGCATTTCAAGTCATAGTACATATATAGAGCTCAATTTTTCCATTTGTCTGGTTGCAAACCAGATAGAGTCACACCATCTGTGTCTTCATACATGCACCTGGGGTAGTGATGACAATCTCATTCAACCATCTTTACTACACTCATTAATTTTTAAAAAGAAAGTTAATAAACATCAGCTCTTGAAGGGGCTGAGTGTAACCTCAGAACATTGGCTTAGCCCACATGAAGTCTTCCCAACAGTATGTCGCCAACCTTTGCATGCCACGGCCAAACCTTCCAGCTTTGTCAAAGTGAATAGTTCAAATATTATCTAGAAATTTAGTTAGTGGAGGTCATTTGCCTTTTTTACAAACAATGTTTTTAGTTAGTGGGTTCTAGTCCAAGTTTTTTTTTTCTGAATTTCTTGTTTATCTTATCAAAATGAAAAGGAGGTAAGCTAGATTCATATTAAGAAAGACTAAATTTTCTATTTTCCTCAACAGGTTATATCAGTCAGTGAAAATTCTGTATTCCTTTGGCATCTTTGTGACATATTCAATTCAGTTCTATGTTCCAGCAGAAATCATTATCCCTGGAGTCACATCCAAATTTCATGCTAAATGGAAGCAAATTTGTGAATTTGGGATAAGATCCTTCTTGGTTAGTATTACATGTAAGTATCACTACATATTTATGTTAAAATAATTTTTATTGTTGAATTTCTTAAAATTATATTATCAAAAATAAATTATTATAACAATAAGCATAAGGATGACTGTAACACTGAACTAGCCTGGGATTGCTAAAATGGTATCGGGGTCATAGTACTGGTATTCCAGGGAACAAGCGGTTTTTGGAAATTCTATGTGAGATGTTAATAACCATTTTGTCCCATTTGGGGTTAGAGGACTTAAATCTAGAACTTCTGGTCAACTCCATAAATCACATTGAGCAGTGTGGGATGAAGCTTATGCCTGTATTTAAAGAATTGTTTATATTATGTTTTGTTTGAAAGAGAAAAATAAAACTGGAAAGAATAGATAAAACTTATTTGTTAAAGTAATGATTTAAATGAATTATATCAATTTACAAGGGAAATCATATTGATAAATAGAGTTAATGAGCCCATACTCTGGTGGCTCATGAAACATCCAGTAGGAAAAATTTATTTTAAAATGCTAAGTGTATTTTTATACATTGCTTTCATTGACATTTTGATAATTGGACTAAATAAAAAGAAAAAATTCATAATTTCAGTAAAAGCCCTTTGGTCAATAGACATAAGATAGTCTCCTATTCTTCAAGTATATCCCCTTTAAAAATCAGTTCCTGAAAATCAGTTAGAGGAGCTTGAGGGCCGTATTAATAGGGGCCAGAATTTTTTAAAATTTATTTTTATTTTTTAGTTGCAGATGGACACAATATCTTCATTTTTATCTGTTTATTTTTATGTGGTGCTGAGGATTGAACTCAGCACCTTATGCATGAGGCAAGCGTTCTACCACTGAGCTACAATCCCAGCCGGGGGCTAGAGTTTTTAATATCTTTGTCCATTTCTGCACATGTGCAGAATAAGTTTATTTAGCACTTAGTAGATCTATTCATGATAGCTGTCTGTAGATGAGACAGGCCAATGTATTTGTAATAATCTCATAGTGAATATTTGTAATGACTAAACTATCCTTATCTTAAACATTCCTTAGATTTATTGTTTTTGCCCATTTGAGTTTTTGCATTTTAGATTTGTCTAAAGTATATGTACTACTTTGTCTACTAGTATCATTACCAAATAACACATTTAAAATCATTTTCAGTAGCAAATATATATTGGTTATATAAGATTTAAAATATGGCTTTAGCTCATTGAAATTATACTACTTAATTTTAAAGTGTTTGATAGAAATTTAGTCTATAAATTCTAACATATAATATTTTTCCACATGGTTTCTAATAGTAATATTTCACTTGAACCATATGTAGAGATATAGATATATCACAGAAAGTTTAATAAAAGCCAAAGAAGCTAGAAACAAGAAAAGTAAAAGGAAATGAACTTAGAGATAACAAAGAATTAGAGACAAAATGATGGCTGTTGGAAGACAAGTAGAGTCAACACTGGCATAATTGACCCCAAAAAAAGAACCGTGGTGATATGGTGACAGTAGGGGTGGTGTTGCTACAGCATGCATGGAGCAAATTCAGCTGTTGTTTTTGCTAGCAACCCCAAACTTGCAACAAATCACAATTTAAATATAGTCTGAAGAAGGACTATGACTTTTGATGTTCATAAACTTTTCTGTTGACACCTTTTGATAAGATCAAGAAAGCAACAGGCTACAAATTACAAACTTGTAAATGGCTTGGAAGAAAACTCTTTTGATAATTTGCTTTTATTGACATTTTGATAATTGGGCCAAATAAAAGCAAATAAATTTAAATAGTATTGGAGCATGCAATTAGGAGAAATAAATTCCAGTGTTTTACAATACAGTAGGATGACTATAATTTGCAACAACCTATTATATATTTTATGAAAGAAAAGAGAAAATGAAGTGCTCTCTATTCAAAGAAATGATAAGAAGATGGAATGCTAATTATTATGATTTTTTTTTCTTTTTTGCAGTACTGGGGATTGAACCCATGGATGCTTTACCACTAAGCCACATCCCTAGCCCTTTCTTATTTTGGATTTTGAGATAGGGTCTTGCCAAATATGCCCAGGTTGGCCTCAAACTTGAAATTCTCCTGCTTCAACCTCCCAACTTGCTGTAATTATTGGCATGTGCCACCCTGCCTAGCTTAATTATCCTGATTTGATCATTATACATTGTGTCCATGTATTGAATTACCACACTATACCCTATGAATATATACAATTAAAAACTGAGCTGAACTCAGTTTATTTAAAAAGTCATTTTAGTTTGAAGCAATTTAACCGAAAAGTTGTAAAAGAAGGTAGAATTCCTGTAAATCCTTTACTTAGCTTCTTCTCATGTTCATGGCTTATGTAAGCACAATACATTTATTAAAATCCAGAAAATTTACATGGTACAATGCTACTAGCCAATATGTAGACTTTATTTCAGTTTTCCCATTCATATCCTCTTCTGGTCCAGGAATCAATCCGAGGTCCAACTTGAATTTAGTTATTATGTCTTATTAGTCTCTTCTAATCTTGATAGTCCTTGTCTTTGTCTATTTTTGATTTTGTCTCCTTGTCTTTGAACTTGACACTTTTGAAGTGCCAGCAATTTTGTAGCATTTCTTCCAGTTTGGATTTTCCTGATGCTTGCTTATGCTTACAGTTAAGCCTTTTAAAAAAGAATTCCACAGGTGTGATGCTGTGCACTTCTCATTACATCATATCGCAGTTTCATATGTCTTACTGATGATATCAACTTTATTCATGTGGCTAACATGGTCTCTGACCCATATCTCCATTGCAAAGATACTATTTTTCCTTTTACAATTAGTATTCTGTAGAGAGATATTGTGAGACTGTAAATATCCTGATCTCCAGTTGTAATATCCTTTAAGTGATTCTTCCTGTTCAATGATTATGGTTGTATTTGGTTAAAATGATTTTCTACTTCCATCATTCCTTCCATTTTGATTACTTGGAATATTACGATAAGGACTAGGTGTCTCTTCTCTCTCATTTATTTATATTATACCACCCCCTATTTTGTGCATCATAGAATAATCTGTATGACAGGCAGAATAATTGAAATGCTTTGGAAATAAACTATCCAAACTTCCTTAGAGCAAAAAAAAAATGTTGTTTATATACAAAACTGTTAATATGTGAAAGTTCAGGAAGTATCACTCATTGTTTTGACTTTTCCTTTTTTTCCTGCTCAAAACAAATTATAGTATATTTTACAAAGCCATAGTTTAGTAGTCTGACTTCCATTAGTTACTTTTATTGTATTGAAAACATCTACATCTAGTATTCATGTACGTACCAGATATTTAAACGAGATAAATATGTATTTTTATTTTCAGGTGCTGGAGCAATTCTTATTCCTCGTTTAGACATCGTAATTTCCTTTGTTGGAGCCGTGAGCAGCAGCACATTGGCCCTGATTCTACCACCTTTGGTTGAAATTCTTACATTTTCTAAGGAACATTACAATATATGGATGATCCTGAAAAATATTTCTATAGCATTCACTGGAGTTGTTGGCTTCTTATTAGGTACATATGTAACTGTTGAAGAAATTATTTATCCTACTCCCAGAGATGTAGCTGGTACTCCCCAAAGTCCCTCTCTGAATTTGAATTCAACATGCTTAGCATCTGGTTTAAAATAGCAGAAGCAGAGTTATGCGTCTTCTACTTTTGTTTCAGTTTTGAAAGTAATTAAAACAAGAACAGTAAAATACACATCATCATATACTTAAAAATAGACCAACTTCCCCCTCCCATTTTTGGCACAGTGTTAATATTTCAGCAGAAAACTATAATACTTTACCAGGAGTGATGAACTATGACATGTTATTAAATAATACCAATAATGTTTAAGATACTTTGGACAATTGAAAAAATTAAAATATAAAAAAAATTCTATTATTCATTATTTCAGTCAGAAACACTTTAATCAAGATTTCTCTCTCTTGCCCCCATGCTACGTTTTTACTGCCAAGTTGAGGAGATATAAGACTTCAGAAGTTTGAGAATTAAATCAGGAAATACATAACAAAAGTCTGTCCAGACCATCCCAATGAATATCAGAATAAGCTTTATGTATAATGTAAGAAAATCTGGATTGTTTTTATTAGATATTTAGCCAGATACTTATGATCAGCTCATCCAGTGGAAAACTCACGCTTACCATGATGTAAGCATCAGAAAATCCCCCAAACAGAATTATTTTTACACTGTACTCTATGGTAGGTGATCTTCATACTAGCCAAGAGGCAATTAGCAAGATTCTGATTTAGTGTTTCAGTCAGATTTGGAAGGGACTTTAAAGGTTATCCAGTACAACTCCTTTATTTTTTATCAGAGTAAGTGAAGTCCCAGAAAGGTTAAGCAACTTGGTCAAGGCCACTCAGGCTTGAGAACAAGAGAACCTGATCTCTTGACTACCAGGCCAGGGTTTTTATTTTTCACATTGCATCCAAGAAGAATAAATTATGTTCAGTTTAATTTTATTGTTGAGTCTATTTAATTGTATTTTCATACTTTGAAAGTGGGTGTATGGTGTTTGAATAGTATACATCACCTGAGCAGAAAACCAGGAAACTAAGAACACTGCACAGTGGTTTTATACAACTCAGCAATGGAAAGAAGCAATTTCTTTTACACAGAATTTAGACCATTGCTGCTATGGCATAGTAGGCTAGAATGGGTCACACTGCAGTGTTCATGGCTTGAGCTCTACCTATGTTCCTTCTCTTCCCTCAGTCTCATAGGCACCATCTTCCTTAATGGCAGAAGATAGATACAAAATACAGAACTTGTGGACTCTTTCAGCCTAATGGCTTTCCTTCTTATAGTCTTTCATTAATCTGAAAGGGTAGAATAAAAGAACCATAAAATGCATATATAGGAAAAATTCAAACAATAATAATCTGTTAACTAAATATTGAAACACTCCTGGTATCTTCCAGAGGAATACCTTCTGTACTTCACTATTCTTCAAGCACATTTAATAACACAAAATCCTATTTGATGGAGAAGATGAAAATTATTAAGTTTAAAGCATAAGGAAAAGAATTTCTTCTGATGTTTTAAAAAATTCAAACTTTAAAACATGAGAATTTTAATTGGCCTGGTGGTTAGTCTAATGGATAATGCTGCAAGATGCCATTAAACTCACTGTAGAGAATATATTCTCTATTTTTGTATGTAAATGTTTACATAAGTATTTTTTGCTTATATCATTCACTGATCATCAAATATGATTCTAAAGATATATCAGAAGCTTTATTTTGCTACAGATTCATAAGAATCAAAACTTTTAAAAACATTTACATTAAGTATTGCCAATAATAGTTTTTGTAATACTTTTATATTAAATCTGTTACATTGAGTCTTTACTCATACTAAGGGAATATGGAAGAAGAAAAGTAATCTTCATTGAAACTAATGTTATATAGTCTTGAATCTAAGAAAAAAATCACATGTTTTAAAAATTTATAAGTTAGTGTAAAATGAGAAAATTTCTTAATGAAAAGTAGCATTAGTTTTTTGTCAGCTGTCTTCACAATATATTTCTAGTCTGTGTGTGCAATTTTATTTTTGTACTTTCACCTATTTATTTCCTTAGGGAATTAATCAAATATAAGGAAATTTTGAATAGTTGATCATAAAAATAAATTTTACATTTAGTATCAACACATCTTGAGCATATTATCAGCCAGGCTTTCGTACGCAGTGATAATGATGACTCAACATTCAATTTGAAATGCACTAAATTATCAAGATTCTACAAGAAAAAGTTGAAATTCAGAAAGGAAGAAGGGCTAAAAGGGGAGAAAATAGTTTCAATTCTTAAGATGCACTATTTAAGTGCAATGTTTCAGTGCACTCTTATTTAAGGATATTTGATAATATACCTTGTATTACCACATAATCATTACAGATTTTATGCCAATATTTTTTAAACTGGGGTACAACCATTATGTGAAGTTTTTTTTAAAGAAAAGAATTGTGCTGGTATTACTTAAAAATTATTTATCACTAACCTATCTTTGGAAGATCAGGATGCACAGAATGCTTATGAATATGCATTAGTTCAGTGACAGTGATTCTGCAGTAAAATATGTATTTATCATTGGTGATATTTTCTCTGAAATTTAGTTTTAACGAGTCATAACATTTTCTAAAGATTTTTGGAGAAGATATTTTGATTGTATCAGCTGTTGCTTTTACTTTGGGAGCCTGGAGAAATGAGAGTGATCGTACCTGTTGAATTTTGTGTCTGCTGTTTTTTGGTCCATCATGATATGGCTGAAATGACAGCATCTATTTACTGCTATACAGTGAAAACTTTTCTCTGAAAGGTGAAAGTTTTCATATGCTTTTACAGACTCTGAGAGTCATCTCTGCTGCATGGGTGAAGTGGGGGAGAAAACCTTTATTTACCTCTAATGAAGCTCTATTCTTACCCAGTTATCTCTGCCCCCTTACACCTAAAGTTTCATCAGGATCAGAGTCAACTTGTTAAAACACTGATTCCCAGACATTTGATTTTAGTCAGAGGACCTTTTTCCCTCATGGACAGATTTCTTCAAAAGTAAATAAGAGTTTTTGTTGGTTAAAGATTAGTTTAGATGGTGTTACCAAATAAAATAACTACTGTATTAGCAAATGCCACATTACATGTTAATTCTGTCCTCAATTATTCTTTATTAAAATGATTTCTGCCTCTTGTATACACAATGCACTTAAATTTTTACAAGATTAGACACTGCATGTATTACAAATTTTCTCACAGGATTTGATTTCCATCAATATATATACATAAAAGCCCTTTAGCTTCCAATTACTATGAAATATTAAAGTTCTATATTAGTACTATTTCTAGTGGTGGAAAAACACAGATCTTGCTATAGTTTACCTGTTCATCTCTTTACCGCAGATGTCAGTGCAGCAACTAAGTAGTGCATTTGCTGACAGTATGTACCCAAATTGCATTTCTTTATCTTTTATTTTTCATTTACAAGAGAGAAGATAAAGAATAGAGCTGATGTAAATAGTAAACAAAATTATTTAAATAATACTAGTATTTCAATGAATATCTGAGGAATCAAATAATTTGCTAAAAATATACATTGATAATATAACATGTTTTTTAAAAAATGGATTTATTTTGATCTTTTGGCTCCCCCTTCATACTATAATTTGAGAAACTGATCTAAAAGGTATAAGATGCTTCTAACATTAAATTACAGACTGTAATAGTTAATACTTTATAGAATTATGGTTCATCTAATATATACCATTAGCACTTACTAGGTCACATATCCTTCTGAAACTGGTTGGTTTTGACCTAGGAGATCAGAATATATGCTTAAGAAATGACTAGACATGGTATTTGTTGTCCTTTCATAAGTGAAATGACAGATCACTCTCATTATTCAAATTTTATGTTAAAATGGGCTAATTCCTGCTGGGATGTATGTACCTACACAAATACACACACCAATAGTTTTTGTGAATAGATGAAAATATAATTTACCACTTAAATTGGATCCAGAAGGAATGATGTATTGGAAAGATCACTCTAAAAAACAGTGCATTTGAGTTGTATAGATAACAAATAAAAAAATTCATGCTTATGACCTAAATAAATCAAGCTGTGGATTTTTATGTTTTTGAAAAGGATTTTGTTAGTTTGAGAACTAAATACCATTGTGCTCAAGTCAATTGTTTTATTTTTCTTTGTAAGAGAATATGAAAAAGTCTGTCTTCAAGTACTGTAATGCTTCTGAATTTTCAATAAAACAATTATTTTGCTTGCAGTTGCATTTTTAAATAAGTTAGTCCTTTATAAGTTTAAATGAGATTGACAGATGTCATAAGCTGTAAATGGTATGAGAATAATATTCTCCTGATTACACTTAAGTCAGTCTTTATGGTTAATTATTTGTTATTTGGGAAGTGAATATTAAATACCTCTAAGATTAAAGAGCAGAAGTTGATTAAAAATGAAAGGACACACTCAAATCCATGGCTCAGACCTCCTACAGAGTGAATGCAGGATTAGCCTTCTGTAGATGCTGCTTTCATGATTTAGTTTATCACTTTCTAATCTCAAAAAATCTTGAAGGATTGTAAATGTTTTAACCACAAAGAAAAAAGTGTTTGAGGTGATAGATGTAAACATCACACAGTGTATACAAATATTTAAACATGTTCAATACTCAGTAATGTTTAATTTTTTGTGCCAAAATAGAGAATATAGAAACATTTCATAGAAGAATTTAAATGATAAAAATCCCAACTTCTTGCTTAAACAATGGACCCTTTTGCTTGCATCATATTGGAACCATGCTTTTGGAAAGCCTATGGTAACCCCATGTCAAAGACTACAAAGTTATTTATATATGTCCACAAGGGATTCTGCTCTTGTGAGCTTCACCCAAGAGTGTCTTGTAGCAGAGAAGACAGACTATACCTAAAGGTACACCTGCACCATTGTGCTTTAACAGTGAAAAATTGCAAACGACCCAAGTGTTCAGCAGTAAAGAGATCATTAAGTGTATCAACCTAGAATACAATGGATATTGTACAGAAGATTTTTAATTTTGTAAAGAAAAAATACATAATTGTTGATTGCAATTCTGTAAAAATATGCTTTTTTGCTCTATATATTTTTTCATATTTATTTGTTCTATTTAGGTTTACATGATATCAGAGTGCGATTTGATTCATTGTACACAGATGGAAGATAACATTTCATTGCTCTGGTTGTAAGTGATATAGAATCAACATACATGCAGTCATACATAAAGCTAGGGCTATGATGGCCATCATATTCCACCACCTTTACTGTCCCCAATGCAAGAAATACGCAGAAAATGGACCCGGTGTTAGGATAAAGAATATGTGTCAGAGGAGGCTATAAGAGGAATAGAAGGAAATGGTTTGGGGCAGGCAATGTAATTTATAAAACCTTTTTAGGCATAGGGGTGTAGCTCAGATATAAAGCATGTGCTTAGCATGCCTAGGGCCCTGGGTTCAATTCCCAGCACCAAAACAACAAATTAATAGTATATACTCCTGGAAAGCAACAGAAAGAACCACAGGGATTTGTCTATATATCTCCCTGTTCCTATACACACACACACCCCACACACCCTGTGTATGTATGTGTATGTGTGTGTGTAGATATATATGGGTAGAATTAGGTGCATAGAGATGTAAATATGATGAAAATCCCTATTGAATACTTGCTAGAGGAAAAAGACATGGTTACTTTGAAAAATTTATGTAAAAGATTTAGAGCAGTTTTTCCTAAGAGATAAACACATGCTCACAAAATTTTGCATATGGAATAATAGGGCTTACATTTCAAGGGGTCCTTGGATTCCAGGGGAAAGGATTCTTGGGAAACATGCATCAGCTCTTGAAGGGATTTGTTTCAAAGCTTTCCTGCAAAGGAATTTGATGGCTAAATACAGTATCAAGGAGTCAGGTCTTTTGGGTCTCACAGTTTTCTGTAGTATGAAGCATAGGAAAAGCTGGTACTGGATGATAAACTGCTTTTTAATTGTAGCTGGTTTGTTAATCTTGCCAAGGAATGAGGAAGTAATTTTGTTATCTTCTGTGCTGATTCTTGGTCTGTGCTAAAGGACAAGGAATGACCACGGAATACCTACCCACACTGAGTGAGGGGGCAAGAAGTCCTGTGGTGGGCCAAGGTTGAGCCAGTCTACAGTAGAACAAGAAAGCAGATAAAAAGAGAAGAAAAAGATAGTGTAGCACCTTCCGTCATGGACCTGTGGTGTCTTGTTTATAGCTCCAACACCTGTCAGTCCTTTCCAAGGAAACCGACAGGAATTGGACTGTCCTTTCTTTTTTCTTGTATCCTTCCCCAACCATTACTGTTCAAAGACCCACCTTCTTAATGTGGTACCTGAGCAGCTCACCCTGGTCTCACTGTACAGGTAGAAGCAACACCATACAGCTTATGGCACCACAAACATGCTACATACATTCTGTGTTTCGTCAGCATGACTCCATCACCACCTCATGCTAAAATGATTTCCTTCTCTCTGTTATGGTTTGGGTATGTAATGTCCTCCCACAAGTTTGTGTGTCAAAAAGCATGGTTCCCAATGCAATAAAGTTCAGGGGTGGGCTTTTAGGCAGTAATTAGATCATGAGGGCTTAGACCTCATCAACTGAATGGACTACTGGAAGGTGGGACCTGGTTGGAGGAAGTGGGTCACTGAGAGCATGCCCTGAAGGGTTTGTCTTTTCCCTGGACCCTTTCGTGTTTTCCTATTTTCATGAATGGAGCACCTGTCCTCTGCCACGCCCTCCTGCTTCACTTCAGGTCCAGAACAACTGAGCCAGGTGACCATATACTGAGACCTCTGAAACCATGAGCCACAATAAATATTTTCTCCTCTCAATAATTGTTGTCAGTTATTTTGGTCACAGTGATGAAAAGCTGACTAATACATTTTCACCCATTTTTCTTGCTGGCCAAGCCTTAGTTTCTAGGAGTTAGTTTAGAAGTCTCATCTACAAGCAAGCTTTTCCTTACAGCCTTGCTCCTACTCAGAGTGAATTTTGTAGTTATTCATGTTTTTAATTTTTTTTTGTCTGTTTACCCTCCTCTAGACAATACAAACTCCAAGATGAAGGCTGTTTTGTTGCTTACATGTTCATTGATGCCTAGCAAAGTGTTAGGTATATGACAGATTGTCAGGAACACTTTTTGAATGAATGAATGAATTGCTGAAATAAAGGAAAAGCCCATATTAGAGCCCTGATACTTAAAATCTTCAAGCATAGGAGAGTTGTATTTTTTTCCATGTCTCATTTGTTGAATGAATGTGACTAACCCTCTTTTCCGCTTTATATGCTGACACAAAAAACTAAAGCAAAGACAGCCAAATCTGAATGTCCTACAGAAAATTCTATGAGAAGAAATTGGTTAAAGGGTGCAAAATCCATCATATAGGAGGAAAATGTTCAGATGTTCTATGACAGTGTGATTATAGTCAGCAATATTGTATCATATAATTCAAAAGTCCCTAGAAGAGAGGGTTTTTATGTTTCCATTATATAGAAATGATAAATGTTTGAGATGAATGATAATCTAAGTATCCTGAGTTGATCAGTAAGTATATAATGTACTGAAACATCACACTGCACCCTATAAAAATGCACCATTATTTGTCAATTAAAAAGAAAGAATCAGACAAACCTTAAAAACATGAGGAAGGTCCTGGCAATATGTGTGGAGTCTATAAGAAGGAAAACATTTAAAAACCCTTTCTCCTACTGGGCGCAATGGCACATGCCTGTAATCCTAGCACTTTGGGAAGCTAAGACAGGAGAATCTCGAGTTCAAAGCCAGCCTTAGCAACATTGAGGCACTAGGCAACTCACTGAGACTCTGTCTCTAAATAAAACACAAAATAGGGCTGGGGATGTGGCTCAGTGGTCAAGTACCCCAGAGTTCAATTCCTAGTACCAAAAAAAAAAACCTTCCTCCTACGCCTTCATGTTTTACATGAGCAGATTGAATTTTATGAAAAAAAAAGTGAATTTTCTACCCATTGTTTAAAAATTAGATGCAATCATGTAAGTGGTCCTTTTCTGTCTAAAAATACAAAAGTGTAACATCTAGATCTGAGAATGTTTTCCTGGACTTTTGGTACCAAGGGGTTTCCTGCTTGTTAATGAGATATATATTCAGTAGCTTTTGGGATCTTCTGACCAAAGATGGCATTCTTAGCATTCTGAAAATCTACCTACTATCTGAGTGCATCATGGCATGTGCCACAAAAGGACCCCCATGCAAATCAAGAACGAGAATCCTCAAGTGTTGGGGAAAGGGGCTGCCAAGATGATCATTTTGTACAAATAGCTAGAAAAATAAAAAGTAAAAAATGAAAAGAATAGTAACATATATCTGGAAAGGGGAATTTTTAATTTAACTGAAAATCCACTTGTTGCAGCATATTGTCTTTCATGAGAACTTGTCCAAACATATTTGTACACAAAACAGAAGTTTTCCTGTGGTTAACAACAAAAATATTGCTACGGTCATCATCCCTTTTAGTATAAAATTAGTTAGTTTTGTTACTGGAAGAAAAGAGGCCTCGAGATTACTTTCCGTGTGGCAAAACAGATACGAGACACCTTCTTTATGATATATATGTGTAGAAAACCACCCACCCAATGTTAAGATTGATAAGAATCTATACTAAAAGACACTGGTGGAAATCACCTACTGCCAATGATGTGCAAGTGGATGCTGCTCATCAAATAGGCAGCTAGCAGCTAGTTCACTTTTTAGCTGATGCTGCATAGTATATAAGGAGGAAGTACTTTGTGGGTTTTGGTTATTTTACTACAGAAGACCTATATGACAGGAAGAGTTTTTTTGTTTTTGTTTTTTTTAATTAGGAGTTATTTGTGAGCGGTCATGAACACTGGAGAACATCTTTTTGTGTTTAATTCTAACAGACACCTGGGTTATTATGAGATTTGATGAGTAATCTCTAAATGCAAATCCACACGTTGCTTTGTTTTCAGAGATAACCAGTCTACCATAGTACCCCCTGACTGCAATTTTATGATGAAAGAAATAGAAGTGCAGCAGTGATAACTGTGACTGCTTGCAGGTATTGAGTATACATTTCCAGAAACATTCTGCCAAGAGATGGGAAAGTGAGCACAAAATGCTTGTTGACAGAGGGAAAGTGGTCCTAAGGAGCTGAGAAACATGGAATGGGAAAATTTCTCCATTGACACCAATAATATCAGTAAATATAATTTCATCATTTCAAATGCATGGTGTGCTCAGCAATATCCTTAATTATATTGACATGTCAGAATTTTATCACTTCAGGGATGAACCACCACGAATTTTCAATGGCAAGGATAAAATGTCAGGATTAAAACAAAGCAAAACAGAAAATAAGCTCCAGTTCTAATGCCTCAGTCACCAAACATTTGATTCACTCTCAATATACGATGATTTTCTTTTCCTAAGAGAAAACAAAGCAATCAAATCTTCTTAAGCACATGTAAAAATCATGTCAAGATGCTGCAATGAAACATGCAGAACTGCTCTTTGCAGAATGCAATCAGAGTAGAATACAAATTTATTTGTTGACCTCGTTTCAATTAGATTTTGGGCTTTACTGCTCACTGGTAAATCTTTCCGTTAATTCTGTCTGTGTTTGAGCTGAATATCCAGAATGATCAGACGGAGCTATCAAATACTTGCTGACGTTCACAATGACCTATAACCATAACTTTGGATTCTCTAAGGGCAATAAAGATGCAGGAAAGAAGCATTCTGTATATAGAACCAAATGCTTCAATTGCTAAGCTGAAAACTTAACAAACTTAACCAAGGTTAGCAAGTAGATCATCCCTCTTCCACTGACATGATACAATTATTTTTCCCATTAACATTCCATTCCATTTTTTTATTATTTAAACACTCATCCTATCTCTTTCTATTCACAGTTAATGATGCAAGAGAACACAGAGCATTCATTAAGTGGGCTGAGGTTAAAAAAAAACTAAGACACTGGTGAGAGGTTGTAGGTGGAATGAATGAGTATTGTCTAGGGTACACAATGCCTAAGTGTGGTGAAAGATTTTTCTCAAGTGGTTTTTCCAGTTTGTAGCCATGGAAAATCGAAATGTGTTGAGAATAAGTGCAAGGGTGGGAGTGTTACAAGCCTCGGAATTTGCATTTGATGAAAACAGAGAATGTGAGGATGGAGAATCTTTTGAGATTCTTAATGTATAAGTAAGAGAAATGGTTTCATTAGCGTAAAATAAATTGCATCATTAGTCGTACTTTTTCAATTGAAATTGAGAGCCTACCAGAATGAGATTGGGTGAGGAACCCTTTAAATATGCCAAATAATACAAATAATTTCTCTTCTGAACAAGAAGATTCACTAGACAGAATTTTGACCCAACTGGCCCCCAAATAATGCATTTATGCATTTATTTATGATTTTGGGCGGGAGTACCGGGGATTGAACTCAGGGGCACTCAACCACTGAGCCACATCCTCAGCCCTATTTCATATTTTATTTAGAGACAGGGTCTCACTGAGTTGCCTAGCACCTTGCTTTTGCTGAGACTGGCTTTGAACTAGCGATCATCCTGCCTCAGCCTCCCGAGCCACTGGAATTGCAGGCATGTGCCACTGCGCCCGCCCAGCTATGATTATTTTTTATTAGCACATGATAATTATACAAAGTGAGATTCTTTGTGGCATATTTGTACATGCTCATAGCAGAATTTGGTCAATTTCATTCCTCAGTATCTCCCCTTTTCTTTCCCTCCTCCCTACCCGTTTCCCTCTTTTACTTTACTGGTTTCCCTTCATAAGATTTGCCTTGCTTTTATTCCATCTTTTTTTCTCCTCTAGCTTCCATGTATGACCCTTGACTTTCTGAGTAGCTTATTTTGTGAACACAATGCTCTCAAGTTTCATCTATTTTCCTGAAAATAACATAATTTCAATCTCCTTTGTGGCTGAGTAAAACGCCATTGTGTATATATGCCACATTTTCTTTATAATGCAGACAAGCGACTCAGGTGAGAGATGGGATGCTGATCTCTTCAGCACAGAATCTAGCCTCAGCGTGGCAACTTCAAGGAGGAAATGGTTGAGGACTAATTTATGATGTAAGAAGGTGTAAGGAATCTTATCTATTTATCTTTAGCACTCTAAAGAGAGTAGAAACATTAGCTATGGAGAGGAATATGGGATGATGTTTCATGTGTTTTTTGCTTCTGAAATTTGCATCTTTTCTCTTCTTTGAAACTTATTTGTCAGAACTAAGCAAGCATCATACAAGGAATGCAGGGACTGAAATAAATTTACATTTTCCTTCTAAGCCCAGCAAGATGTCAATAAACATTTGAAGAACTGAGGAATAGATGTAAGGAATAAAACTGAATATAGCACTCTGTCATTTTCCATTAAAAAGATAAAATCAGCAATTAAATTTGCTATTTAATTTAATCTCCACATTCATTAAAGGAAATGCAATAGCATTAAATATGTAATCATGATATGGCTGGAAATAATTTCAAGTTTCACATTTTTCAGTGAAAAGCATGGTTTAATGCAATACTAAAATAAAGACCTCTGGCAATAATAGGTAAAATTTAAGCAATCTGCTGTGGTTTGCATATGGTTTAAATGTATCTCCCAGAGATTCATCTGTTGGGAGCTTGGTCTTCAGTTTGCTGGTGTAGAGGTGGTGTGGTGATCCTCATTTGGGGCATGGCCTCAGAAAGAACTGTGGGACCTCAGCCTCTCTTGCTTCATGTTTCAAGATGTGATTTTTTTCATCCAACATGTGCTCTTGTTATCTGCCATTATGATTTTCCCTGAGGCCCTAGACTCTGCCATGCTGTGTGGACTTTAAGTCTCCAAAAATGTGAGCTAAAAGGACTCTCTTTTTCTTCATTGATAGCATGCCTCAGGTATTTTATTATAGTAACACAAAATCAACTCACACACAACCAAACCTTCATAATAGGGTGGATTCCCCACCCAAACAATAGAATGAGCCCTATTCCTTTGTGCTAATTTTCACCATCAACTATGCTTTAGCTTAGTTATCTGCTCACAAATTAGAAAACTAGAGATGTCATTGCATGATGCTTTGAGTTCACATGAATTATGCTCCTTTATTTCTGGAGGGTTCCAGGTTCAGCATGTGGTTTTTAATGTGGGAAGCTAACATAACAGCACCTCTATGTAGGGACACAGTGGCTGAAGCAGAGAAAGATGGTGGTCCCCATGCTCACTTACCCAGATTCTTACCTCTGAGGTTTTGCCTCCCTTGGCACCCTGAGTATATGCTGTCTACTACCCACACCTTGTATCTTGCTTATTCGTTTTATCCTGCTACCTTTTATTAGACTCATGTAGCTACTCATGTAGCAGGGGATGGAATACTCCAAGAATTATTCCAATAACTTCTTTTTTTAGGAGGGTATTAGAGATTGAACCCAGGGACACTTAACCACTAAGCCACATCCCCAGCCCTATTTTGTGTTTTATTTAGAGACAGAATCTCACTGAGTTGCTTAGCACCTCACTTTTGCTGAGGCTGGCTTTGAACTTGCAATCCTCCTGCCTCAGCTTCCTGACTGCTAAGATTACAGGTGTGCACCACTGCACTCGGCTTCCGATAACTTCTGATAGCCACTTGGCCAGCAGTAGCTGAGAGTTGCCACCCAAGCACTATTGTTCCTCCCCAAACTCAGCAAGATTTATAGGGACTCTAGTTATGAGAAAACAGGAAATACCAATAGTAATTAAGAATAAAATTATTTAAAATTCATAAAGAAATTCAACATTTTCCTCTTTCTTCTCTATTTAAACTAGGATAAGACTTCCATTATTACTTTCAAATTTGGCCTCATTATTAGAACACTGATACAATATATCAAAATCTCTGGGACACTATGAAGGCGGTGCTAAGAGGAAAGTTCATTGCTTTGAATTCATTCTTTAACAGAATAAGAAATCATCAAATAAATGACTTAACATTACATCTCAAAGCCTTAGAAAAAGAAGAACAAATCAATGCCAGAAGTAGTAGAAGGCAGGAAATAATTAATATCAGAGCTGAAATTGATGACATTGAAACAAAAGAAACAATTCAAAAAATTGACAAAACAAAAAGTTGGTTCCTTGAAAAAATAAATAAAATAGATAAACCCTTAGCCATGCTAACAAACAGGACAGAGAAGACTCAAATTACTAAAATTTATGATGAAAAAGGACATATCACAACAGACACTACTGAACTATACAAGATAACTAGAAACTATTTTGAAAATGTACACTGCAATAAAATAGAAGATCTTGACGACATCAACAAATTTCTAGAATCATATAATCTACCCAAACTGAACCAAGACGATACAGAAAATTTAAACAGGGCAATTTCAAGCAATGAAATAAAAGATGCCATTAAAAGCCTACCAACAAAGAAAAGCCCAGGACCAGACAGATTAACAGCAGAGTTCTATAAGACCTTCAAAAAAGAACTAATACCAATACTCCTCAAATTATCCCATGAAATAGAAAAAGAGGGAACCCTTCCTAACTCATTCTATGAGGCCAATATCACCCTAATACCAAAACCAGACAAAGACACATGAAGGAAAGAAAACTTCAGACCAATATCTCTAATTAACATAGATGCAAAAGTTCCCAATAAAATTCTGGCAAATCAAATACAAAAATATATTAAAAAGATAGTGCACCACAATCAAGTGGGGTTCATCCCAGGGATGCAAGGCTCATTCAACATGGAAATCAATAAATGCAATTCATGGGGGCGGTTCCAAGATGGCGGCGTAGACAGTCCACTCTGCGCTAGGCTCTTAGGGACCAAGGCTGGAAGTGGTGGAGGCGCCGTTTTCCAGCCAGCTTCCTGGCATCATTCTGCAGCTCAACATCCCACGCAGGAATTTCGCTCGTGTGTGTGTGAGTACAGGATCAACAGGAGGCAGCGGTAGCCAGGAGGCGTGGCTTTGGCGCCGGCCGCAGGAACGCGGTTGCAGCCCGGGCCTCGGCCCGGGGCTACGACTATCTGAAACTGAGACTGGAAG
>CM053399.1:70517931-70548500 GCA_028644305.1 Xerus rutilus | reverse complement strand
AAGAATGTAATCTGCTTATAATTTTGTGCAAAGTTAGAAAAATTATGATTGTAACAATTTTTTTTCTATTTGCCTCAACAAATGTTTTCAGTGAATAGTGTGTACAGCTTCTGAAAATTTGTTTTTTTCTGTTATGTTTGCTAACATGTATTAAAATGCAACTTTTGGGAAAAAAAAATAAAATAATAAAAAAAAAATAAAAAAAATAAATACAATTCATCACATCAATAGACTTAAAGATAAAAATCACATAATCATTTCAAAAGATGCATAAAAAGCATTTGACAAAATACAGCACCTCCTTATGTTCAAAACTAGGGATAATAGGAACATACCTCAACATTGTAAAAGCTATCTATGCTAAGCCCATATGCCAATATCATTCTACATGGAGAAAAATTGAAAGCATTCCCTCTAAAAACTAAAAGAAGACAGGGATGCCCTCTTTCATCACTTCTGCTGAACATAGTCCTTGAAACTCTAGCCAGAACAATTAGATGAAAGAATTAAAGGGCTACAAATAGGAAAAGAACTCAAAATATTATTTGCTGATGGCATGATTCTATACTTAGAGGATCCAAAAATTTTCACCAGGAAACTTCTAGAACTAATAAATACATTCAGCAAAATAGCAAGATATAAAATCAATACCCATAAATTGAATGTTTTTCTGTACATCAGTGACAAATCTTCTGAAAGAGAAATAAAGAACACTACCCCATTTAAAATATCCTAAAAAAATAAAATACTGAGGAATCAACCTAACAAAATAAGTGACAACCCTCTACAGTGAAAACTATAGAACATTAAAGAAAGAAATTAAAGAAGACCTTAGAAGATGGAAAGATCTTCCTTGTTCATGGATAGGCAAAATAAATATTGTCAAAATGACAATATTATCAAAAGTATTATACAGATTTAATGCAATTTCAATCAAAATCCCAATGATATTCCTCATAGAAATAGAAAAGGCAATCATGAAATTCATTTGGAAGAATAAGAGTCCCAGAATAGCCAAAGCAATCCTTAGCAAAAAGAGTGAAGCAGGAGGCACCACAATATCAGACTTTAAACTATACTACAAAGCTATAGTAACAAAAATGGCATGGTACTGGCACCAAAATAGACATGTAGACCAATGATACAGAACAGAAGACACAGAGACAAACCCACTTAAATACAGTTATCTCATACTAGACAAAAAGTGCCAAAAACATACGTTGGAGCAAAGACAGTCTCTTCAACAAATGGTGCTGGGAAAACTGGAAATCCATATGCAACAAAATGAAATCAAACCTCTATCTCTTATCCTGCACAAAACTCAACTTAAAGTGGATCAAAGACCTAGGAATTAGGCCAGAGACTCTGCATCTAATAGAAGAAAAAGCAGACCCAAATCTTCATCATTTCAGCTTAGGACCTGAATTCCTTAACAAAACTCCTAAAGTGCAAGAAATAAAATCAAGAATCAATAAATGGGATGGATTCAAACTAAAAAGCTTCTTCTCAGCAAAAGAAACAATCAATGAGGTGAAGAGAGAGCCTACAGAATGGGAGCAAATTTTTACCACATGAACATCAGATAGAGCACTAATCTCCAGGATATATAAAGAGCTCAAAAAACTTAACAACAGAAAAACAAATAACCCAATCAATAAATAGGCTAAGGAAATGACCAGACATTTCACAGAAGATAATATATAATCAATTAACAAATATATGAAAAATATTCAACATCTCTAGCAATTAGAGAAATGCAAATCAAAATCACTCTAAGATTTCATCTCACTCCAGTCAGAATGGCAATTGTCAAGAATTCAAGCAACAATAAGTGTTGGTGAGGATGTGGGGAAGAAGGTACACTGATGCATTGCTGGTGGGATTGCAAAATGGTGCAATCACTTTGGAAAACAGTATGGAGATTCCTTAGAAAACTTGGACTAGAACCACCATTTGACTCTGCTATTCTACTCCTTGGTCTATATCCAAAGGACTTAAAATCAGCATGCTACAGTGATACATCCACCTCAATGTTTGTAGCAGCTCAATTTACAGTAGCTAAACTGTGGAAACAACCTATATGCCCTTCACTAGATGAATGGATAAAGAAACTGTGGTATATATACACAATAGAATATTACTCAGCCTTAAAGAAGAATGAAATCATGGCGTTTATGGGTAAATGGACAGAGTTGGAGAATATTATGCTAAGTGAAGTAAGCCAGTCTCAAAAAACCAAAGGTGAAATGTTTTCTCTGATAAGTGGATGCTGATCTATAATGGTGGGGACAAGGGAAGAATGGAGGAATTTTGGATTGAGCAGAAGGGAAGGAGGGGATGCGAGGAGTTGTGTGGGGGGGAGATGGTGGAATTAGATGGAAATTATTGCCCCTATATATGGGTATAATTGCATGAATGGTATGACTCTACACCATGTACAACTAGAGAAATGAAAAGTTGTGCTCCATTTGTGTAAAAAAATAAAATTAATTAATAAAAAACATCGGACCTCATGGAGCAATGAAAATGGCACATCTTCTCTTAGATAATTTACAAACACAATTATCTATCACATATCACTTTACTCTCCCTCAATAGATGGGTCTAGTGTAGATAATAAACACTAAAAACAAACATTTGCCCCCTTTCCATAGGGCTCTTTGTAGGTAATGTCTTGTTTAAGTCTCATAACCACATGAAACAGGCATTATTATTACATCAATTTCCAGAATAAACTGAGACTTAGTAAGGCTTAAATACCACATGGAAGAGACATGGCTAGTAAGGGTGAAGGCAGGGGTACACTCAGTCTGACCAACATTAACCCCAGCCCTCAACCAATACGTTACTATTACATTCAATTGCCTCTCTGCGCAGAGAGATGATGTTGAAATTTAAATATCAAAGTAATTATCATCTTATGGCATTATTTAATTTTAACGATAATAGCTCTTGGCATTTTTCAAAAGTCAGACAATGAAGTAGTAACTTCTTGGGCGATTATGTGAATGTTTCCAGGATGTTCTGGTCTCCTTAGAAATGTCAGGAGACAAAAGAAAGGAGACAACTCAAATTGGAGCAGGTCAGATGTAAAAAAAGAATTTCCCAAGAGTGTAATAAGTATGGAAATGTTTCCCTGGAAGATGGAGTATGTTAAAATGTCTGCAAAAGGTTTTAAAGTTTCAACCCAGAGCAAGAGAAATTGATTAAATTACTTCTGAGAGTCTTCAAGGGTTTTCAGTAGTAGGAAAATTCCAAACCAAAATTCAAATCTTTGAAAGCAAATATCTAAAATCTCTTTGGCTTTAATAAGGAAAGATCAAACAATACCAAAACTCTCTGAATGTGAGAATAATTTGGATTTTGATAACATTTTATTGCTAATTAAGACCTTCAAAGAAAAACAAAAAGTCACATTCCAATGATAATTTCAATGTTAATTCTATATAATTACAATTTTGGATGTGTGTGTGTATATAATATGTACACGTATTTGTATGTGTGTGGACACATATGTCATTAAAGTCCTTCTAAAATGTACATATTATTAAAATGAAAACTTCTAGAATGAATTTAGGGATTCTTTGAGTTGCATGTTCAGAGATATACAAGCAAATCAAATGATATTACATTTTTATAAATATAAAAAACTTAAAGTAGAACCATAAACAACATAATTTAGTGTTTCAAGTCTGGGTAAAATGATCAATTTAGTTCAAGTTCATAGACCTTGAGGAGACATCTACTAAGTGTTAATCATGATGCTAAGCACTGGACTTTCATTTCAGGATAGAAGGTTGAGTGTACATTCGTCTCTTCTCTTTCCTGAAACCCTTTGAAGGAGCAGTGCACATATCAAAGGGAATAAATACATGATAGCAAAAAAAAAAAAAAAAAAAAAACTGCAGGATAGTCGCCAGTAAATAGAAGATTCCTGAAATATTACAGGCCACTGAATGCACATAAATATATGAAACAGGCAGAAGAAAAGTTCAGTCTAGAAAATGAATACCTGGGGTCTGCAGTGAAAACAGGAGCCCATCTTCTCAGCAGAACCTGGGAAGCATCCAGCCCCACACCGATAGATACCAGAATTAGAAGTGAGAGAAGTAGAACTGAGACAGAAAAAGCAATCATAAGTCTGTTTTTGAAAAACTATTCCAGATCACTCAATCCCCAATTCTGAAAACCAATTCTTCACATTTTTTTCCAAAAAATAGAACATGCCTTAACTTACTTTGTGATGCCAGATACCAAGAACCTATATCAAACCCAGATAAATAAACTTGTAGACAAAATCCCCTATGAATGTAGATATAAAAATACTAGAAAACTGAATCCTATAGCATATAGAAAGGAATATACAACAAGGCTCACTGAAGATTTATTCCGGAACTGTAAGTTGGTTTTAACGTCTCAAATTAATTAATGTAATACACCATACTAATGGAATAAAACAAAAACCAAGATTATCTCAATAGAGGAAAAAAGTGCACTCTCTAAAATTAAATACCTTTTCTTTTAAAAAACTCTAAACAAACTAGGAAAGGATGCAAAGTTTCTAAGTGTGACAAACGGCACCTGCAAAAAACCTACAGATAAAACATGCTTAATGGGTAAAGACCAAATTCTTTCCCCTTAAGATCAAAGACAAGAAGAGGAAGTCCATGCTCACTACCTCTATTTAACACTGTACTAAAGGTTGTAGTCAGGGGAATCAGGTAAGTGCTGTAGACTGTATGCTTGTTTGTGCTGCCCAGTTCCAACCCTCCCTTTTCTATGTTGAAAGCTAAGTTCCTAATGAGATGGTACTTGGAGGTAGAGTTTTTGAAAGGTAATTAGGTCTCCAGGGTAGAGCCCTCATGAATGGGATTTGTGCCCTGATGGGGCATGAAGAAGCCAGAGCTGTCTCCTTCCATCATGGAACAGAAGGTGGCCAGCTCTCATAATTAGGATCTGTGTTGAATCCTTCCGCCTGCTTAAGACCAGGGAAAGGAGCTAGTGAGCAGGGCTGAGGATCCTCCTCCTCCTTCTCCTATTCCTTAGCAATCCTTATATGGGTGCATAAATGTAGGAGTCTGGAGAAGACCTCTCTTTCCTGTGTATGTCTCCCACAGCAGCAGCCAGATCAGCAGAACTGGCCCTGAAGACCAGGGAGGAGTCAGGTTGCCCTGGACACCCTGCTCAGAGGGATTTTGACCCCAGCAGAAGGGAGTGTCTCAAGGAAGTGAGGCAGGCCCTCTCTAGATCTTGTCCCTCTTGCCCATCCTGGGACCATCATGTCATCCTTTTATTGGTGCTTTGTTTTAGGTTTTGATTTGGTTTTCAGTCTCTTTCTTCTTGTTTTCTGCTTAGACTGCTTTTTAAAAGCCTAAATATCAAGTGAACAACTTCTTAGAAAAACAAGAAGAGGTCCTTGATCCCCACTTTGTAGCAAATCTTCACTTTTCTCTGTTTCCACTCCCCTGGCCCTGGCACAAGTGGTTGGAACTGAAGTCTGTTCTATGGGAGCAGGCTCCTGTGCTCCTGGAGCTCTCAGGGAAGCTCGTCCCCGTACACGTGTTCCCTGGAGGGCTTCACGAAGGCCTCTTAGAACTGTGGGCCACAGACTTCTACGAACTAGAAGGGTTTGGAAAGATCTGGTTCCATAGCCTCCTGAACAGACCTGTCCCTAGCTCTCCTGTCTACCACTTGCCTCATCTCCTTTTTCCCCTCACACCCTCTGTCCAATGTGTATGAGATTTTGAATGGGCCCTCTTTTAACACCATGCCCATCTTTGATCCCTTCCTGCTCACAGGCAGCAGTTAGCCCATGCCACCAACTCTGTTCTCCTAGGTTTTAAAAACAGGCTTGTCATGAGCCTGCCTGCATTTATCCCACCTCCCCAGAGCCAACTGACTGCCACTAGAGTATTTAATACTTTCATGATGAAATCTATCATATCTACAAGAGACTGTATGTGGTGTAAAGAACGGTAATAAAATGAAGATCCACGCTGCTTCCCCACTTACCAGTGAGTTTCCCAACACCTGTATTCTCACATAAATTGCATTCTTCTGCCTCTCCTGAGGGGTAACCCAGATTCTGAATTTTGTGTTGATCATTTTCCTTGCTTTTCGTTTTTTAAATATATGCTTCTAAGTAGTAAGTCCGTCAGTACTGTTTGTTTTGGACACATTAATTCTTCTGACTTGCTTCCTTTTCCAATATGATGCTTTTGAACTCATCCATATTGATGCACCTTAAAGCTTAAATCTGATTATGTCATTCTGCTCACAAGCCTTTAATATCTCTCTGATATACATTAAATCTGATCTCCTTTTTGTCCCAGGAGGCCCTTCATGATTAGTCCTTGCTTCTCTTCTCCCATGGCTTGTACTCTCTTGTAGGTTATTCTGCTACCAGTATGTTGACCTTGTTTCTCAGACATGCCACAAAAACCTCCTGCCCCAGGTCTCTGCATTGGCTGCTCCTTTTGCCTGCAATTCCCTTCCCTACCTTCATATGAATTGTTCCCTTGCTGTATTTGGATCTATTCTCAAATGTAACGTTTTAGGGGGACTTCATTTAATTTACTCTATTTAAATACTTTCTGCCTCTCCCTAAACTGTCTCTTTGTATTGATTTATTTTTATTCACAATAAACCAATATTTGTCCTTATACTAAATGTTATTTTGTTTACAATTGTCTTTTCTGTTAAAAACTATGAGGACATCTATCTTTTCTTAATCATTTGTCTATCAGGTCTTGGCATATATTAGGCATTCAATAATCTTTTTGTATTAATGAGTGGATGAATGGGGGACAAAATCTCTGCCATTCTCCCCTTCAAACTATCAAATAAATCATTTAAATGTAAATATTATATTTGCTTTATAAATGCAGCTTTACAAGATACGTGCTCATACACCACAGTCCAACTAGTATTGTTCTGTAGGTTGCTCATTGCACAATGTTAGGGGGCATTGCAGACATAGAATAGCAATTTTGGAATGGCCACTTATTATTCACTAGAATATTCACTAGTTGTTTTACACCTCTTTAGTTGTTCATAAGAGAAAATGTAATCCAAACTGGGATCAAACAAGAAAGGGGATTTCTGGGTTTGTACACCAGGAAAGTGGAGAAGAGAGACATCAGCATGTTGGATCCCTCAGCTCTATAATGGTATTATCAAGGCTGCACTTTCTTCGTGCCTCTTTCTGTGCTGCTGCCCAGAGTGTTAGCTCTATTTACAGGTGGACCAGTATGGAAGCTGCCTGGCTTCTAATTCAAGGCTTACAGGAGAAAAGGCACAGCTTCTGCCCTAGCACTTCAGCAGGGGTCCTGGCAGGTTTAGACTAGAGCATGTGAAAAGTCTCAAGAGAAGGCCATGGTGTGGATAGTCACATGTGTGCTCAGCTCTCATTTTCTAGCTCCTCAGGGTGAGATGAGTCTGCCAGGAGCAGAATCTTCCAAGGCAGGGTACTGGAACACGGGGAAGGACCTATGGTGCTGGGCAAATGCCACATGTGCCAGTAAGGCACCCTGTACATCTTGTGGGAACTGCAAAGATAAATGAGATTGGCAATCTGGGAGTGATCTAATGAAACAATATAAATAAAATTATATTGGCTGTGAATTTTGTGAGTATTTCTAGGACTAAGTACAGTCAACAGGTGGTGCGGGCCTGTGAGTTGCAGCTAGAGAGCAAATTCTTTATTTTTCAGATCTGGAATTGTGCCCTGGCTGAGCATGAACTCTTCCCTTGGCTGGGTGGTTTTCTCCTGGGTTTTAGGCCTCTTGGCTGAGACAGCAGAGGAGAAAAGGGCTGTGCGTGCTCAAGGCCAGGATCTTCTTGATGCCTTCTATGTTTGTATTTCCCAAATAGAGGAAAGAACATCTTGAGATTTTGATTCTTTGGAGCAAAGAAGTTCAAAAGGAGATCTCAGTGGTCAGAAGGTGAGTGCATCAAGTGTCTGGCAATATCCTGACACTGGGAAAGCAACGGGGAAGGCAATCCTTAGAGCAGTGCAGGTCCCAACACCCGACACTCTCCTCTTGCTGCTGCTTAGTGTCTCAGGAGGGATTTGACACCTGGATTTCAGTAGCTGGAAGAGCCGCTGGGGAGTGGAGATGATAGAAAGGAGAGGAAAGAATGGCTGGGACATGGGGATGTCTGTGCATGCGTGTGTGTGTGTGCGTGTGTGTGTGTAAGATGCAATTAAACCACTAGAAATGGGTTGATTAATGACTTCTGAGAGGCTACTTCTAAGTATATTCCGAAATATTATCTGACCTGTGTGACACCTTAGTCCTCTTCTCTGAAGAGTCTGATCTACAGGACATTCAGTTCTAGCAGGACCATCAAGAAGGGAATAGATGGAGCAGATGACCATGCCCACATGGACACAGTGCCTTCCCCACTGACCACAGAGCCAGGCCCATACCCTCCTCAGACCCTGCAGCAAAGTTCAACTGTTGGCACAAGCCACACACTCCTACTAATGCCTGGAGGAGTTTTAATTGGAGTTTGGGTTACAAGGAAGGAGGACTCTTATTAGTAGAAGTAAAGAGGAGTCTTCTGAATCTCAGCCTGGCCGTGTACAGCTCTGTGTTAGGCATCTGGAAAGGTGTCAAGCAGCTGTCCTCCCACCATGGGTTATTTATGCATGTATGTTATAGCCACCTCTGTGCAAACAGATTTCTCTACCATCCTATAAAGTCAATATGCATGAGGCACTCCAAGACCCTCAGAAGATGCCTTCTGTGTCAGAGAGAGAGAGAGAGAGAGAGAGAGAGAGAGAGAGAGAGAGAGAGAGAGAGAGAGAGAAAGAGACAAGAGACAGAGGCAAGGGAGCAAGGGCATAAATGTAGCCACTTAGACACATCCCTTCAGCATGAGACATGAGGATGAGGTTGTCATGCAATATTTGGGGCATACTTATCCAAACACCTAATTCCTTGTTTATCTGAAATTCAGATTTAACTGGTTGGCCTACCTGCTAAATGAGGCAATGCTTCCTGGGGACACTCTGAAGAGTTTTTGGGTTTTTCTAAATTTCAGCTTAGGACTCAAATGTCAACTTCCCATTCATAACAAGTGTGAATCATACAATCTTCTGAATGTTCGATTCTAAATGGGAATAATTATTTTCTTAAGTAGAAATAACTAAAAAAGATAATTAACTACATTCTGCTTTGCTCCCAAATGAAATAAGAAATGGAGTGAAAAATTAGGCTCGGGAGAGCAAGCCACAGATAGGACTGCCTTTGGGACTAGATGGAAGATCACATGTCCAGATGACAGTGGAGATTCAGCAACACCTAGTTTCACCTTCTGCTGCTCTATTGCACCTCGTGGAATGCACAATGCCCATGATTGCCCCATTATTATTATTATTTTTCACTCTGTTAGGCATCTAATCAGTACCTGGAGAAATACTAATTAATTGTAAAGTACATTTTTAATAATGTATATTTGGAATGATTGCAACCACACTTTCAAAAATATGGGCAAGAATTACAAAGAAAATGCACCAACTGTTAAGATAATGAGATTGTGAGGGATTTCTTTTTTTTCCTTTGTGGTTAGTATTTTATTTTATGAGCAATAACTATAAATTATGAAATACTTTTCTGGAGGCATTGTGAAAATTTTCACCATTTAGTTTTAAAGGAGTCTTTTGTGTGCTCTGGTTGTTTAGACTCTACTTAGAGAAGGTTTGCAGCATTTTCTGGTGGTCAATAGCAGCTGGTTTGATGGGTAGAAATAAATACTGGCAAACAATATAATTATTTATGGACAAAAAATAAAGCCTGGCTGCCCAGAGACCTGGACCTGGAACAAGGGACATGAAGAGGTTCCTCCTGGGGAGCTTATTAAACCCAGAAAGCACAGGCTGCCAGGTGAGAAACTTATGTTCCAGTCTCTCTGACTGTTATAAGGAGGACAGCAGCAAGACTGTGGATTAGAGACAGCCAGAACTGGGGCTTGGACTACAGCAGGGCTTGCTCTCTTGCCTCAAGTTTGTGATGGGAATAAACAAATTGATATTTACAGTGCTTAAAAACAAATGGTGACAGAGAAAGCCCTCTGGAAGTATTGGTTATCATTATTATTATCATCTCTGTTTCTGACTTCATGCCTACTTCTTTCTGGTGAGAATTGTTTTTCCCACATGGCAGGAAATATAGCTACTAATAGTTTTTAGGTTATATATATTATCATTTCTTTCATGGCAATAGGTTTGTCTAAATTTCTAAGTCCAGTTAGAAAAATTGTACAGGTGTGAAGGGGAATAGGGAGTAAACCAACCTCTTCAGAGATGGAAGAGCAGATACATCAAGTGGATGACCAAGAATAGCTTAATCCATGAAAGCAGTGATCTTGATAACTAAAGTCACTGAGAGCCTGGAAAAGCAAACAAAACTCCTCTCTGGTGGAAGATAAAAATCATTGTTGGCTTCAACACACTACTCAAAACAATTTTTTCAAATATTATGTCTGGCACATAATGATAACCAAGCATTTGTTGACATGAGACAAGAAGAACAGACATCAGCAGAAACAATAGATAATACTACAAACAGGCCTCAGATACTATAATTATTTGATACACACTTTAAATTACATTTATTAGGTTCATAAAGATAAAAAAAAAGTGTTAAAAATTTCAGCCAAGAGATGGAAACTATAAAAAGCGATATATTAAAAGGACGTTTGCTTTTGAGTGGGATGAAATAATTGGCAGCAGACCAGCACTCCCATCTAGAATAATTAGAAAACACGGGTTCACTCAGGAAGCACCTCCTTAAGGCAGTGGAGAGAGGCTGAGGCCTGAGAATTAGTGGGGCTAAGATCCCAGAGAGGGAAGGAGCTTGGAGAGGTGAGCTGACTTCCATGTTACTTACCCTGAGAGGCAGGTATAAATTCTGTGTGTGGTGAGAAGGACAAAGGCCTGGTGAAAGTTCAACACACAGTTTAGGAGAGACACTGTATACCACAAAAGAAATCAGCAGAACTGTTGGCAGGGATGTGGGGGGAGCCTCAAGTACATGCCAGTCTTGAAGGAAAGACTGTCTTTCCTTTAAGACATTTGCTGAATACTAGCGAAGCATGGGTTTGAACATTGCAAAACCTAAATGGGAAAACTTGAAAAGCAGAGAGATTTTTCAGCAATCTCATGAGGCAAGGTTAGAGTTTGGGGACCAACGAGGATAGTCGCAGGAAATAATTGAAGCTTAGTTGAAAAGCTTGGAGAGTCAGATGTTGCTAAATGGATTAAGTTGATACCACTCCATGTTCTGAATGGAAAGAGAAACACCTTTAGAAGGTGAGCACATCCTTTGGAGCTTCTGCACAGTCTTACATACAATGTCTATCAATAGATTTAAATTACCAGGAGTGTTCAGCATGTTATCCTACAGATGGGAGCCAAGAGAAACAGACACATAGGTAATCAAATTAGTAGAGTTAGGTGATGAGGATTTTAAAAGCAACATAATGAAATATGAAACATGAAGAAATGGAGAAGATGATGGAAAGGTAGACATTTTCATTAGAGAATTGCAATATGAGAATAATTAAAGTAAAACTCTAGAAATAAAACATATCATAAAAATAATTGAATAAAATTTCAAACTTTAAGAAAAGTTAATCATTCAATGATGTTTGGGAGATTACACATAACCGAAGAGAATATTGAAGAACTAGAAAATAGATTATAAGAGATACAGAATGAAACATGAGGACAGAAAAGGATGAAAACATGAGAGGGTGACAGGTGCAGTTGAAATAGTGAAAAGGTGTACTATATGCTTAAATTAATTTCCTGAAAAATAGGTGAGAAAAAATAAAACAAGACATGCAATATTTCAAGTGATAGTGACTGCTGTGAATTTTCCAAAGAGACAAAATGACTATCATTCACAGAAAAAAGAAGTTTACAAATGCAAGTATAAAAAAATGAAAAGACACCTCAAAACAAAACTGGGAAAAATCTAAGATGAGGAGAAAATTCAAAAGTGGACAGAAAAATAAAAAGATTGCTTTTGAAGGGGATCTTCAACTAGACTGAAAGTTGACTTTTCAACAAAAACAAGGAAAGTCAAAACAGGGATTTTTTGCAGAATGAGAATAATTGTTATCGTTCAAACCTAACAAAAATTTTCTCCAAGAATGTATGTGAAAAGACATTTCAGTTATAAAAAATCAAGAGAATTAATTACCAGCAGATGCTAATGGGGACATTAGACTGTGTAAAAGGAAAATTATCCCCGAGAGAGGGGTACAAATGATGGAACAAATAATTAACAATTAAAAAGGCAAATATTTCAATAAAATCTAAAAGAATATTATTTCTATGGGAAAATAGTAATGATAATATATTGTGACATAGATCCATGTCAGAAAGTAGAGATGGAGGCAGAAAGGGAGGGAAAGAAGGGGGAAAAAAAGAGGCAGAGGAGAAGGGGAGAAAGAAGGAGAATTTAAACAGCATTAATATTTGATTTTGATAACTCAAGAATTTATATTGTCAGGTACAAATATGTAACAACAAATCTCATCATTATGTACAATATGCCAATAAAAATGTGGAAAAAAATATGTATCATCTATTCGGGGAAAAAAAAGAATTCATATTGTAGTTTTTAAGGGACAAATAAAAGATTATATTACTTCTGGCTGGGACATGCCTGTAATTCCAGGGACTCTGGAGGCTGAGGAAGGAGGACTGCAAATTCAAGGCTATCCTGGCAACTTAGACCTTGTCTCAGAAAAAGCGGGGTGGAAGCTGGGTGCGGTGGCGCACGCCTGTAATCCCAGCACTTAGGGAGGCTGAGACAGGAGAATCACAAGTTCAAAGCAAGCCTCAGCAAGGGCGAGGCACTAAGCAACTCAGTGAGACCCTGTCTCTACATAAAACACAAAAAATAGGACTGGAGATATGGCTCAGTGGTTGAGTACCTCTGAGTTCAATCCCCCGTACCAAAAAAAAAAAAAAAAAAAAAAGCGGAGCAGAGGTGGCTGGGTATGTAGCTCAGTGGTAGAGTCTGCCAGGTTCAATCCTCAGTACTGCAAAAAACAAAAAACAAACAAAAAAGAATACTACTTCTAAATGGATATAGGTAAACAAAAAGAACCCTAACTTTATGTATGACTGCATATATGTTGTGATTCTATACAACTCACAGCTAGAGAATTGATATGTTATCCTCTATCTATGTACAATGAATCAATTTACACTGTTAACATGTAAGCCTAAACAAAACAAAACAAAACAAAAAAAAAACAAAACAAAAATATATGGGAAGAAGGAAAAAAAAAGAATTATAAAACTAATCAACTCCTGTCAAAAGACAAAAATGAAAATGAAGACGAATATAGAAATGCAGGACAGATAGGAAGTACATAAATATGTAGGTACAAATAGATATTGGGTAGATATAAACTTGAATATATCAGTAAATAAATTTAAAGTAAATAGACTAGTTGCTCAATTAAAAAACGAAAAAGGTCAGATATTAAGAAAAACCAAATGTCATATACTGCTTACAAATGCCCACACCTAAAATACATGGATGTAATAGGATAGAAAAAAATATAGCCAATCCAATATCAGACAAAATAGATTCTAATGCTAAAGGCACCAACTATAAAAGATGAAAGAGGCATTCCCTAATGATAGGTTCAACTCACGAGGATAATATAACAATTATAAATTTGAAGGCATAAAATAACATCATTTAAGATCCAAATAACAACAAAATAAATATATACAACAAAAATTGAGAGAACCATAAGAAGAAACTGACAAATTTGACTTACTGAGTCTTTATTTTCTTTTTTTATTAGTTCTTTTTAGCTGTATATAAAATTAGGGCTCATTTTGACATAATTATAAAAGCAAGGAATATAATTTGCTCTAATTTGGTCCCCAAGTACTTCCCCTTTCTGTCTCCTCCTCCCTCCTCTTTTCCCTTCCCTCTGCTCTGCTAATCTTTCTGCTATTTATTTATAGTTTTGTTTTAAACGGTGCCTTGTGGGTGTATATAAAGGTGGGAGCTCACCTTTTGAATTGTAATTACTATATTCATGCATGTACATGGGCAAGTTGGGTCAGAGACATGCCACTGTACTTCCTTTTCCCCTTCCTCCCCTTGCGCGTTCAATTCCCTTCTGAGCTCTTCATTTTTAGGATTTGTTTGGTTCTTTTTCTTGGCTGAATATCTAAATCATATCATGCATTGTTTTCCTAATTTCATTTAGCTGCCTGTATTCTCTTGGATCTTATTGAGCTTTGTCATCATTCTTTTAAATTCTCTATCAGGCATTTCATCAGTGTTGTTTTTTTTCTGGAATCTGTTGCTAGAGAATTGCTCTGTTTTTTTGGAGGCATCATGTTTCCCTATTTTCTCATACTTTTTGTGTTCCCACATTGACGTTTGCACACCTGTTATCTCTGCCACTTTTGTAGGGTGGGCTTCATGGCAAGCAGCTTCCTCCTGAAGATGTATCTGGAGAGTCATTTTGGTATGCGACATTGCTTTGGTTCCAACTGGGGACCATAGTGTAGTCTCCCATAATTTTGGCTGTAATTAATTACTATGGGCAGAGTGTGTTATATGGTTGAGTTGAAGAGACCTGCTGTCTCCCAGGACAACTCAGGGGTAGGGATACTCTCTTGGCTCAGGCAGGTGTGGTGCACAAAGAGGGTGTGGTGTGCCAACTGATAGACACTCTGACAATGGCAGAGGTGACTCCAGGAGGACAATGGATGTTTCCTTGGGCACTGCTGAGGTGAGCTCTGCTGCTGGCATGGGCCTCTGACACTGGCAGTCCCAGCAGCTGTGGGGGCCTGAAGCATCTGGCCTCAGACTAGGCAGTAAGCAGCAGGGGTCTAGATGCTGCACAGGGACAGGTGGAAGGGGATGCACAGCAGAGCAGTCCCTCTGTGGCACTCACACCTGGCCCCCAAAGGAGCGGTTTCAAGATGCTGCACAATGGCAGGGGTGTGAGAATTGACTAACAACGATAGTGGCTCATTTAACACACCTCTCCCAGTCACAGATACCAATTTTTAAGGCTGCAGAAGTTTCAGAGAACATGAGAAACTTGAATTAATGGAACATTGCATCAAACTTCAAAGAGTAGAAATCATATAGCATATTTTTCCACCACAATGCAATTAAGCTAGAAATCAATAACAAGATATTACTGGAAAATTTGTTCATGTTCTGAAATTAATAAGTATATTTCTAAATTTTTAAGAAGATATCAAATGATATATTGGAAATGTTTTGAAATATATAGGGAAAATAGTACATATGGAAACAATGGGACATAGCTAATATAGTACTTAAAGAATGTTTTTAAATGGATTTATCTGAAAAGAAGAAAAGTTAAAACACAATGGGCTTGAGATTCAGTTTAAGAAGTTGGGAAAGGTATAGTCAATTAAATCTCAAGGAAGTAGAAGAAAGGAAATAATGAAAAGAACAAAAATTAATGACATTTAAAAAAAGGTAGAATGATCAACAAAACCAATGTGATTTGTGACAGACCAGGGGAGAAGAATTGAAACTTGATGCATGGCTCTTGTATTTTATAGTTTGTTAAATACTTTAAAAACACTCTCTAATTTAACTTTTTAATCATTTTATTGCAAGGTGATTCACATGAGATTCACCTAATTAAAGCTTATAGTCCAGATGTAGTAGTATATTCACAGGTTGTGCAACTATAATAACCTAATTCAAAACATGGTCATCTTCATACAAGGAAGCCCCATACCCTTCTTCACCCACCCCATCTTCTCATCACTCTTTGCTCTTCCTCCAGTCCCTGGCAACCACTAATCTATTTTCTCTATAAATCTGCCTTTTTCTTATATTTCATAGAAATGAGATCTTACAATATATGGTCTTTTATGTCTGGCTTCTTGCACTTAACCATAGGGCCTTTGAAGTTCATCCATACTGTAGCATATACCAGCACTTAATTTCTTTTGTAAGGGTGGTGTGATACTAAATTATAAGGATATACCATAGTCTGTTTATCCATTTATCAGTTGGTGGACATTTGGCTTTTTTCCACTTTTTGGCTATATAAATAATTCTGCTGTGAACATTCTTGGATGAGTTTTTATGAATAAATGTTTATATTTCTCAAGTTGTAAGAGTTATTTGTATCTTCTGAATATGACTCCTTTATTAGATTTTTGACTTGCAAATATTTTCCCCATTCTGTGTATGCTTTACGTTTTCACATTCTTGATGGTTTTGCTTGAAACACAAGACAAAAAATTTTAATTTTGATAGATTCCTAAGAGTTTTATAGTTTTTGCTGTTACATTTAGGTCTATGATTCATTTTCAGTTAATTTTTGTGTGTAGTTGAATGTTTGCCACAGTTTTATAAAATGGGTATTGTTATTTTTATTTTATATGCAAGATAGTTGGGAATGAGTCTAAGTGAATTCCTTAAGATCAGACCCAATGTATGTGGAAGCTGGAATTCAGACCTAAATTTAAGACTAGTTCCAGGTCAAGTCCAAACACAAAGTTCAGGATACCAAAACCCCACTTAGCATTTTTGGCATATAAAGTCTTAGTTTGTTTTGAAGTAAAAAGCATGTCCATATTCTGTGATTAGATTAGATGGAGAAAAATGCTAATTTAGAAGTTGCTATTTCATTAGGTGTTTAGATTGGAAAAAAATAAAATAGTTTAGCAAGTACCTTCCAAGGCCAGAGTTCATTAAAAAGACATGTGCTTTAAGATGAAAATACACAAAAGAAGATCAACTATACCTCTAAAGCATGGTTAATGAGTCTCATAAGCTATATCTCATTACACTTCATTTCTTAATTAAATGCTACATAAACTGTTAAAATATACCTTTTCTACCATTCAGTTGGTGATATCACTAATATCAGAGGACAGTAAATAGATATCTTAAACCAGTTGCTTCATGGCATCAAGGAGCTGATCTTTTCTGAGTAAAGAAAGCTCAAATAGAACACAAATGAAATATAACTACCACCAGAAATTAGAAAAATAAGTGGAGAAATGGGAATAGTCACATATTTTGAAGGTGAATAATCTAAACAATGTTTGTTAATGAAACTGTCACTCTGAAGGGTAGTTGAATGAGATGGTCCCTGAGTTTCAAAGGCCATTAGTTCAAGTGCTGTAACAAATTGCTCTAGACTGAGTGGCTTAAACAACAAACATTCATTCTCACAGTTTAGGAGGCTGGAAGTCCAAGGTTAAGGAGCTAGCAAATTTGTTGTCTTGAGAGGAATCTCTTCCTGGTTTGCAAATGACTGTCTTCTTGTTGTATCTTCACATGGCACAGAGGAAAGACAGAATGAGCAGTCTAGTGTCTCTTCTTATAAGGACATTAATCTCATTCATAAGTTACCTCCCAAAGCCCCCACCTCTCATATCATCATATTGGTGATGAGCATTTCAACTTATGAATTTGGGCAGGATATCAACTTTCAGCCTATAACAGCCCAGTAAAAAGAAGGAAGAAGAAGAAGAAGAAGAAGAAGGAAGAGGGAGAGGCGAAGGAAGAGAAGAAGAAGGAGAAGGAGAAGAAGAGGAGGAGAAAGAAGGAAAGGAAGAAAGAGGTGCACAGGTGATAAACGCTTTCTTTGGTATAGAAAATCTGATCCAGGTCCTTGCTCACTGATTTGGAGATGACCTAGAAATTTCTCAGCAATTTAGACAACACTCAGAATAAACTCAAAGTCAGCTCTCCTACAGATTTTCCATGAGATAAACTGAAGTACCTGAAATGACCTAAGAAGATATAAAAAGCAATAAAGGAACAGAGCCAGTGAGGTGTGTTTACACACTGATATTACAAATGCTTCCACAAGGACATTAAAAGTGAGTCTTGCTTTCAGCTTACCAATACAGGAACAGTATAATATAATAATGTCAAACAAATTATCAAAAAGAATTTAGTGAGCTTCCAAAGTACCCCAGAGCAGTGGCAGTCAAGAGAAGTCCTGTGTTATTGCTTTTTTGTAACAAGTATCTTGATTTTCAAATAAAATTTTTCTCTGAACCCCTAGTATTGAAATAAATAAAAACAGACTTGTCTGATCTTAGTGGGGGAAAATGGCCCAAAGCCCTAAGTAGCTCTGTCTCCATTTAAAACATGTTGGGAAAATCCTGCTGCTTTAGAGCAATAAAATTTCTCTTTTTTGTTAAAGCATTAAAAATGTTTTATATGAAGTGATGGAATTAATAGATGGCAGTGTTTTTCTTTTTTGTATTGTGTTTTAGATCTGACTGGGCAAAGAAACAAAAGGAAACTTGTGACTATATGTCACTTTTCAGATTAAGTCAAACAAATGAAACCCCCCAAAACAATCAAAACTGTTAGGGGCCAAATTGTATTTCTGGAGATGTGGATTCCTGATCTCTAGCACCTCAGAATGTGGTCTTATTTGGAAACAGGGTGTTGTCAGAGGTAATCAAATTAAATCTAGTTGTTAGGGTGGGTCTTATTGCAAGATGACTGTGTTCTTATGAAAGGGGGAGTTGGTGCCCTGAGAGACACATGCAGAGGGAAGACTGTGTGAAGCACAGCACAAATGCCATCCAGAAGGCAGGCAGGGCCTGAGGTTGTCAGAGGCCAGAAGAGAACCATGCAGGAGGCTCCCTCAGCAAACTCATAGTGACCAGCTCTGCCAACAACTTCATTTTAGACTTCTGGGCTCCAGAATTGTGAGAAAATCAATGCCTGTTGCTTCAGTCAACCAGTCTCTGTTGTGGAAGCCCTTGAAAACACAAGCAAAGAAATATTGTTGGTGCCTCAAATCTCCAAATCTAGAGACTCCTGGATAAACAGAGTCAGAAGTAAAACAAGTCACTGTCTTTTCCTGGAGAAGGAAAACAATCCATCTCAGTGGAGTCTGTCCTTTATACCAGGCAATGAGCATGGTTGGGTCTTGTTATATCACCTATTTTTCATAGCAGCACTGAGATATTTGCTATTAATCCAATTCTATGGATGAGAAAATTGAAGCTCAGAAAGACTGGCTCGTGTTCAAGAACATAGTACCAATAAATAAGTCTTGAGTCTGACAGGAAGAACGACCAGGAAGAGGAGGAGGAGGAGGAGAAGGAGGGGAGAGAAGGAGGAGGAGGGGGAGAGGGAAGAGGAGGAGAAAAAAAGACAGGTAATATTATAGAGCACTTCCTGTATCCAGGAACTATTGTAAGAGTATTCATTAATTTATCTAATTTGATCTTCATAATAATCCCCTGAAGTAGCAGCCACAAGCATAGGATATTTCTTATTTAATCATTTAAAAATGCTTTTTAAAATAGAGTTATCTTCAAGGAATTTTTCCCAAAGATCTCTTGTGACTTTTTCTTAGAATGACTCCTATATTTTTGTCACTTTTGTTATCATTTTCAAGTTGCTTATTGGTGGTAAAAATAATATAATTGTAAGTAATGTGACATTGTGGTTACAATGTAGGCCCTAGATCCACATTACCTACAGTCTCACCTCCTGCACTGTGGCCTTTGGCTAGATATTTAATCTCAGCTTTGTGTCTCAGTTACTTCATCTGTGTAATGGGGATTTTAATAGTACCTCTCTCAGATGGTTATTATGGGAATTAATGAATTAACATTTAAATCATTAAAATAGAATTAGCTTATAATAAATGTTAGTTTTCAGCTTTATTATTTAAGAGCATTATCTTATTTTATAGGTGATACAGTCTGTAAAATGTACATTTTTGGCCAGAAACATCAGTTTTCAAGTCAGGCTGACCTGGATTTCAGTTGCAGTTGTGCCAGACACATTCTAGCTATATGACTTTTGCAAAGTTCTTCTCTCAAGTCTTATTTCCTTGATTAGGGGATTTAACTCTGTTCAAGAATAAACAAAGCTGTGTATTGTTTTAGTTTTTTAAAGACTGCTGTAGCATATGTATTATAGACAAGTACAGGCAGAAGATAACAAAATGATTTATCTAAAATATCCGAATTATTGAGACATTACAGTGCTACAGCTTAGCTTTAGTTAAGAAATGAAAGACAAAAAAAAGAAAGTCAAAGGAATGCAGTTTAAATCCTATTATTTCTAAATATAATACCTTTAATTTATTGACTTCTTATAATGATTAAAACATGTTTTATAGATGTAATGTCTAGTGAAACAGACAAGGACAGTTTTGTTTGTTTGTTTTTTGATAAAACGATTTGACAGCACAAGAGTTTCCACTGTTTTTCCTTGACCCAGGACAGTATCACAGCCAGTGTCAATTTGATAGGGAAGGTGGTGTAAATGATTCAGTCCTGCTGGGGTCAGGGAATGGATTCTGGATTCCTAGCTTTTGATTCAGCAGCTTTGTCAGCACTAGTCATTTACAGCAAAGCCTCTTTTTAGCACTTTCAGGACTAAGCTGATTCACTTCTTAAAGGAACCTTCCTATTCTACACTGCACCTTTTCCTTCTGCAAAAAAAGTCTTTTCTTATTCTTATACTTCATGGTCTCATACAAATGAAATAGGATAGTATCTGCACTGTTCTGTTTAGTGCATGTACTCTAGCACAGTTGCTGGCAGTGAAAAAAACAATAAATTTATTTTGATTTCTGGGAAGCCAAATATTAACTTTCTATCAGAAGAAAAATAGAGAGGATTTAATATTGTATTCAGTATTTTTGGTTTCTTGGGAAATGTTTCCTTCTGCTTTCTACTTCTCTCTTTTTTTTAAAAAAGTTAGCTGGCTATGTCAAGACTCTTAGATATATTGGAAGCTTAGTTTTCACAGTCTTTGAAAGAATCAAACAGTGAATACTAACAGTAAAGACAAACAGAAAGGGACCAAAAGGTATTTGAGACAGTATTTGACAGTTTGGTCACCAAAAACAGCAATGGAAGTGATTCATTCCTAGTTGAGAAAGTAAGTGCCATTTTTCAACATTGGTATATATTTGTTACCCAGAAAACTCACACAAAAACCCTGGAGTTAACTCTATAGGGAGCCATCCAACCAATTCATTTTTATCACTTCTGAAGAAGTTTACAATTCTATATCCTAAATTACAAACATAAGAGAACAGGTGGTATAAAAAAAAGTTCTACAGAACAATGCTTTTGTTATTTTGAATCAACCCTTCAAAAGGACTACAGCCATCTCAACTTACATAATTTTAACCAAACCATGTATTTATGAAAACATGAACTTAAATTCCATTCATCTTAAAAGAATTATACTGGATTTACATCCTTTATTCCTACTTTCTACTTCTTTTATTCTTTTTACTTCTTTTATTCTTTTTAAAATTATTTTATTTATTTGTTTTTTTATGTGGTGCTGAGGATTCAACCCAGTGCCTTGCACGTGCTAGACAAGTGCTCTACCACTGAGCCACAATTCCAGCCAATTGCTTTATATTCTTTAAAGGATATAAAATGATTCATTATAAAGGATTTTTTAAGAAGAATAATACAATTTGAATAGAAAAAAGTAATAATATAGGGAAAAAACCTTATGAATTCTCAGACAACCTGGTTAATGCAATTAGCATAAAATTTTGTGCAAAACTTCCTGGAAGTACAGACAAAAAGGGAATATTATTATCAGAAAGACATATCAAAGCCTGTATGAACTGAAGAATGGACATATTTCATCCAGTGATAAACTCAGGAAGGCCTGTGATGCTGATTCCCAACCTTCCCAACCACCTCACTCCATCAGGCTGGAGATAGCACAGCCAGACTGCAATAAAAAGGCCTTGTGTAGCTGCTTAGTATAATGCCCAAACCAGCTGATCTGTTTGGTTCATTTAATTAATAGGTTTTTTGCTTTGTTTTGTTTTGGCTAAAGGGAGTTGACCAATTGCTTTGATAGGATCAGAAGGAACCTGTATGGTTTAGCTGATGTACCGTGGTTGCACCTAATGGGAACACAATGTAACCAAATAGCCTGTATTTTTTTAGCTGACCCATGTGGTTACATCTAATGGGAATGCAGTGTAACCAAACAGTCACATTCCACCTTCCCTCTCTTTCTCTCTCCCCTCATAAAAAGATTTATTATTATTAGTTTCTTTTCACATGAAGAGAAATGTGGAGCTGGGTAGAGGATGGTTTAGTCGACTTCGTAATGGCAACAGGAGTCTGGGCTCTTTTTGGCTCTTGGTTTCACTATCCTTCTTGCATGCTTTGTCTCCTTTGAGACTGGATGCTTCATCTCGTGGTCTGTGTCTGTGTTCCAGATGAAGGGAAGTGGGGAGGGCAAAGGGTTAAGTATAAAGGGCTCAAGATACATAGGTCTTCTAACCAACTCGCTGAGTGCCTTGGATTCACATGTACCTCACTGCGCAGAACTTGAATCCATGGCCATTCCTAGTAGCAAGGGAGCCTGAAGAAGAGAATGTTTTTAACTAAAGACTTTGAAATCCCAAGTAAAATTGGGTATCTGTAAGGCAAGAAGGAAGAGTGGATTTGGGTATGTAATTAACAGTGTTTGCCACACAGCCTTTGACTTCCTTACCTTAAAAAAGAGGGAGAAAGTAAGGTACAGCACTTTTCATGGATTTCAGGAAGGTAGGATTTGTGTGTCTGTGTGGGTGATTTATAAATCTCCTTTGCATTTTAAAAAATAGGCTTTATTTCTTAGAACAGTTTTAAGTTTACAAACAAGAACAACAAAAGAAGAAGACAGAGTTCCTGTATACTTCTCTCACGCAACTTCCCCTAGTATCTTATACCACAGCACATTTGTTAGAATTAGTAAAGATAACAATGATACCTTATTCATTGAAGTGCATAATTTATTCCTGTTTCTTCAGCTCTACTTAATGTAGTTCCCGTTCCAGAATCCCACTCAAGGAGCTTTATGTTTAGTTGCCACACCTTTTTAGTTTTTTCTTGGCTGTGACAGTTTCTCAGACTTTCCTGCCTTATTTTGCTGCTCATGTTGTTCCAGTTTGGGCCATTGGGAATTCTTTCAGTTGCCTCTTACATTCTTTTGATATATCCTAATCAGCGTAGGTTTTTATTTGCTTGATTTTGATCACTTTCTTACTTTTGGGCATTATAAGATATTCTAGGATCATCTTGCTATTTCTTGACTAGTTTTAAAAGCCCCCATTTCTTTAAAAAGAGGGCAGTATTTTTAAGATATTATTTTTTCCCATTGTTGTAACTAAGATTATTGAAGCAAATTGAGTAGCTCATTTAAATTTCCATTCCTTACAAGCAATAGAAGCGGAAGAGCCTCAGATGCTTTCTACAGGAGCAGAGCTTTTCATCTGTTTATTTAATAATTTGTGAGGGTTTATGAAGAAGTTTCAAGGAAGAATGGACTTCCAAAAGTCCTTAGTACACGAACTAAGACAGATCCAGAGAATTGTGGCGTTGTTAATGCTGAAACTAGTGAATGTCACACTCTGCAGGAAAAGAAGAACTATTATGAAAGCACTGCAAGGACTGATGGGGGAGCTCTGACCAATTCACCCAGAAACTCATTTCCCAGAGAATAAAGGTCTCTGCGGGAGTCGGGCAGCTGCTGAAGTTGGAAGGGGCCCCTGATGGGAACACAATCACTGCCAGGGCCACAGGGCTCCTATGACTCAAGTCAGAGGGACAGGTTTTACCTCGGGAAGCTGGCTCTCTTTATAAGTGTGTGTCCTGCACACACGCCCCAGTCCTACAGGAAGCTTATGAAAACCCTTGGGAGCATTCTAGAAATGGCTCAGAAATTTAGTACGCTTTAGACATAAGGTTAGTCTTTTGAAACAAGTTGAGGATTATTACAATGAGAACTTGTGAGACTGAAAGCTCTCGGACATTTTGGAGGCCAAATAGACTCATCAGAACAGTACTTTAAAATAACGTTAAAACTGCATGCTGGGCATATGAGCAGGAAGTGTGCTTTTTCTGTGATTAAAACTCATTACTCCTCACATCTTATTATTTGGAGGGGGAAAGAAAGCCTTTGTGGATCAAAATGAGCCAGTAGAATTTATCATCCTGGATTCTGTTCCCCATTGATTTCTTTTCTTCAAGAAATTCCCTGGGGTGCTGATCCAAAGTTCACCTACAGAATTCCTGTTCTTCTATTTCAATTTACTTTCCTTCCAACAGTTTGCTGCTATATTAAAGATGTCATTTTAAAAAGTTCACTGCATACAGATTCTATTTCCCTTTTCAGTGTTATTGTCCTTGCTTGTTGCCTGTGTGCTCAAAAGTCTCACAGAAAAGTAGAATCAAAATTTGAGGACAAATCGTCTCGATCATCACTTGTAGTATGATCTCTATTTTATTCTTTCCCTCATGCTTTCATCATAAACAAAAGATCGGATATATTAACGTTCTTGATAAACAACAGATTACCAGGAGGCAAATTCAAAGCTCTGAATACATATAATAACTGCCTGAGTTATGTATAATAAATGTATTCAGTTCTGTCCTTTGCCTCTGGGGGTATTTAGCAATATGTGTTAAAACACATCTGCATTGCTTAGGGTGCAACCAAAAGACAGAGAACATACCAGATGCTCTATAAGAGAAAGAATTTAATACAAAGGTTTGCTAGGAATAAAGAAGTGTTAACTAAACAGTCAAATGAGAACAATAACATATTATAGAAGAAGCAAATGCAGAAAATAACCACCAAACTGTGTTGTGGAAATAAAAGAGTCAAATTTATTAAAACCTAGAAGCTTGAGGAAGAGCCCCTGCCACGCTGTAACTCAGATCTCATAGAAGTGGGTGATGATCAGCTGGTCCTAGCATTTCTGTGCTAGGAGAGGGACCCCAAGGACCTGACAACTAATCAATCCTCCAAGGATGCTTGTCAACTGATGCTAGATTCTCTGGGTGATGCAATTGCTATGTCCCTGGGAATATTGGAAATGCTGCTGCAACTGGAAAGAATGGCCACTGGCAAGGAAGAGAGGACACTTTTCCAATGACACTAGCAGGAGTTAGAATGGAGACCGCACTGTGCAGAGTGGTAGTTATGGGAATCTGCTGAACAGCAGATAGTTTGGCAAATCACCTGCACCTTGGATCCCATGCTTGATCTCTTCCAAATAATCCCACATGATTACTATAAAATAGACTCTGATTGCAGTCAAGGCTGTAATATATGAGTTGTCTGAAAGCTGTCATATTTTAAAAGACTGGAGAAAACTCTGGATGAGGAGGGAGAGGATAAAGTTGGGTGTTCAGCTCTGTTACCAATAAACTCTGGGTATTGTGCATGGACTTACTCCTGTTTGCCCTAGGTTTCCTCAAACTGAAAATAAGGTCATTGAAAAAATTGTTTTGTATTTTAATTCAAGTTTTACATTTCTAAGATTTTAGGTTGCCTCTTTCTTTTCAGAATGTTACATTCCCAGGCTTTCTGTACTAATGTTAGGAGACACTATGAAAACTGTTTTCTTTGTTTATTCTAAACCTGTCTTTCCCCACCTTTCCATGAGGGTAGTGGATTTATTTGTTAATGACTGTCTCCTCACTTAAAGTAATTCCTGTCTCAGTGTACGCTCACCAAATATTTGTTGATCATTGAATTATTTCAAGCATTGCAGAATGTAAGTGTGGAGACAAAGAATATATAGAGAGAGAGTGGGAGGAGAGAGCAAGTATTTGAGAATTCAGAGTAGAAAAAGACTAGATTAAGGAAAAGCTTACAGAAATTTACTTGAGCCAAATATTGTGCTTTAAGTAGGAGTTTGTGTAAGGAAAAGTGAGGGGGAGCGTTCCTGAACAGTATTAGAAAAGCACAGTCTCAGAGAGTGTGGAAGAGCAAAGGAGGTAATTCAGGAGAAGAGCTAGAGCCCAGCCAGAGAGGCTTGTTTGCCTGCTGGAATGGAGGCTACCCAGACTTGGAGACAAGTCTGTAAGATGTGGCAAAGCTTTTCCTGGAAGTAATAGGAAGAATAGGTGGGGCTGAATGGAAGACATATAGTTTGGTGGAGAGAACAGATGAAAATCTCTCCAATCCATGAGATCTGAATTAGATGAAGTTCTCAAGAATTTTAATAGACTAGTTGTTATGGTTTATATATGAGGTGTCCTTCAAAAGCTCAAGCGGAAAACAATGCAAGAAAGTTTAGAGGTGAAATAATTGGGTTATGAGAGCCTTAACCTAATCAGTGCATTAATCCCCTGATAGGGATTAACTTGGTGGTAACTATAGGCAGGTAGGGTGTGGCTGGAGAAGGTGGGTTATTGGGAGGCATGTCTTTGGGTCACTATTTTGTCATGGTGAGGTTTCACTCTCTCTCTGCTTCCTGGTGTGATGTCCTGGTGTGATGTTGCTTTCTCTGCTACAATCTTCCAAAATGATGTTTAGCCTCACCTTGAGCCTGGAATGGAGTTGTCTATCTATGGACTGAAATTTGAAACTATGTATCCCAAAATAAACTTTCCCTTCTCCAAAATTGTTTTTGTCAGGTCCTTTGATCACAGCAGTGAAAAGGCTAACTAAATCAGTATTTCTTCTGCTTTTGGTCATATATTCTGTTGAACTCAAGTAAGATATTAGCATTCCTATCACTAAGAATTTTCTTTTGTAATGCATTGGCTGGTTTTAAATCAGTCTTAAAACAGGCAGATTTCTCCATTTAGATCATATTCCATACATTTTCTTGGAAATTTCAATAAGACATTCTAATCATCATCATTATCATCCAATGTTCTAGCAGGATTTCATATGAGTGTACGTAAAAATATTTGTTTTCAACGACTAATGGTGTCATTTTCTCTGCTAAAATGGTATCATTTTCTTACTAGACTTCTCACTCGGGGAATAATAATATTACAACACGGTTTTTTACCAAGTGATGTTAATGTTACTAAATGGACTCAAGAAAGAACAATGAATGGAGTTTCTCGATATCCCATTTTGAGACCAAACATGTCTTTCTGGACAAAGAGACTCACGTAGTTTATTAGAGCTTTATGTTTTCCCTTTCCTTTAATAAATATGCTCATGTCATTGGTAAGACTTTGCTTTCTCTTACCATTTTAAAAATTATCTTTCCTTTTATACCTTTCTTCATGTCAAGAAGGGCAGAATGATCATTGGTGACCAGGAACCACTCACATTGTTGGATTTAATCACTTTTTATAAGGCGAGAGGCAGCAAGTTTCTCTTCTTCATCCAAGACATTATTTCTATGCTCATAATTGTAATATTGTTACAATAAAAATGGCAAGACCTCTTTGTATTTAGCTAGAACATGTGGTTTTCCTCCAACTACAAATGAGATACAAAGGATTCCACTGACTGGATAACAATGAGTGTCATATCATTAGTGCTGAGTTACCTCATTACTCTGTTTTAATTAGCAATCTAATTACTTTCAGCTGCTACTAATGAGCTTCAACCATGGCAAGAAACACATCCATAAGTAAATATACTGAAAACTACTTTTCAGGTCAGCGGCAAAGATGTTAGCAGGTTTGTTGACAATAAAATTCACAGGGACTTTTTTCCCTGTGGATACAGTAAATCATGTTGAACTTCCATCAAACTGATCATTCTTATTCTTAATTTTAACTCCAGATTTTCCATGAGTTTTCTTTATTCAGGATTGAGATATAGTCAATCTATAGCCTAAATGTAGTCTCACTTTAATTTCATGCAGCTTATAAAAATCTGGAGAAGTAAGTTTCAGCTGAAAGAACAATCTTTCTGCAAATCAAAACTTCACTGAGATTTTATCTCCACACCAGTCAGAGTTGCAGTCATCTAGAATACAGACAATAGTAAATGATGGAGAGGATGTGGAGAAAAAGTAACACTTTTACAATATTGATGGGATTGTGAATTAATACAACCACCATGGGTATCAGTATGGAGGTTCCTCAAAAGACGAGGCATGGAACCACATATGACCCAGCTATACCACTCTGTGGAATTTATCCTGAAGAATTAAAGTCATCATAGTATAGTGATACACACATTCCCATGTTTATAGCAGCACAGTTCACAACAGCCAAACTGTGGAACCAACTCAGGTGACTGTCAATGGATAAATAGGTAAAGGAAATGTGATGTATATACAGAGTGGAGTTACATTCAGCTGTAAATAAAAATGAAATTATGCCATTTACAGGAAAATGGGTAGAACTTGAGACAATTATTTTAAATGAAATAAGCTAAATTCAGAAGGTCAAGAGTCATATGTTTTCTCTCATATGTAGGAGCTGGAAATGAAAAAGGAAAAGAAAGGTGGAGAGGATCTCATGACAATCAAAGAGAGATCAGTAGAGAGAAGGAGAGACCAGGGTATGGAAGAAAGGTGAGGGAAGGGAAGTGCTGGGGAGTGATATTGGCCAAATTATATTGTTATAATGTTTGCATGTATGAATATATAACTACAAATCACACCATTATGTTCAACTATAATGCAGCAATAAAAAATGTGGGGAAAAAGAGAACAATTTTTCTTCCTGGCAAGTATCTTTAGCTCACATATTCAGAACAGTTGTGTAGATTCTTTACAGATTTGGTAAAGCATGTAAGAACTATTAATAGTATTGTTCTATCAAAAATACTTCATTTCATTTCTCAGGTAGTCACTGAGCATATACTTTAGGCATTCACCATATCAGAAACCTGCTGAAAAATTACCAGTGGTTGTTCCATTGCCTATAGAATATTATCTGAACCTCTTAAAGGCTCTGTGAGAATGAGTCCATTATGCCTTCCCCCAGTTGCTACCAACATGCTACGTGTACACACACACACACACACACACACACACACACACACACACAGTTTTGTAAATGAATATTATTACTTCCTTTGGACTTTTGCCTTTTCTGTGGTAACTACCTAGAGTCCTTGCTATAGTGTAGATCTGGACTGTCTCCTAAAGACTCATGAAATTTTATGAAATGATTGAATCATGAGGGCTCTAACCTTATCAGTGGATTAATCCATTTGATGGATTAATAGTTTAAATGGATTATTCAGAGGGGTTGAAACTGTAGGAGGTGAGGCCTATTGAAGTAAGTAGGTCACTAGAGGTGTGCCCTGGAAGGGTATTTCTCATCTTGTCCCTTTCCCCCTACCCCCATCTCTCTGCTTCTTGATCCCCATAAACTGAGCATCTTACCTCCACCACTCTTCTTCCATGATGGTCTGCCTCAAAGAAATTAACCATATCCTAACTTCCATAAAGTTTTCATAGGTTTCTATTTTCTTCCTATAGCCAAAACAATGGAGCCAGCCAAATATAGAGTGAAACCTCTAAAATTGTGAACCAAAATGAATCTGTCCTCCTCTAAGTTGTTTTTGTCGGATATTTGGTCATCGCAACAAAAAGCTGATTACCACAGTCCTCCAATCCCTAAAATATCTGAATCCATACCATCCCTTGGGGACATGTTTTGTATGAAATCTGCAGTGTTCTGGTAAGTATATAGCTCTCCAGAAACACACACTTATTGGTAGCATTTGCTGATTTGTACAAATATTCCGGTATGATCATTTCAGTCAATATGATGGGACCAAATTTAGAATTGGGAAGAGATGAGCAGGAGCCACCATTAGAAAATATTTCTATCACCAGACACACTGTACTTAAACAATTGCAAGAGCATAGATAAGAATAAAATACACTAATCAAGAAATAATGAGTCTTGAGTATTTAATTGTAAGTTGATTTAATTTAATTCTTGATAATGACTAGGTTTAACAATGCTCTTGATAATGACAATTGGGTCTTGTGAGGTAGTACAGCTGGGTATAGATTACACTACATGGGGCCTACTCTACTTCCCTAGCCTACAGAAATATCCCTCTGTGTGTACTTATCATCTGTGCAACTGTTTTTTATAATTCATTCAAAGAAATACAGATTTAACTTCTACCATATGCCAGGCATTCTACTTCAGAGATTCAGCGAAAAAGCACATAACAAAAACACAATTTCATATAGAATCAGTTTCAAGAAAAAATTGAAAAGCAAGATGGGTGGACAGTGGTACCATTTATAGGGGTGAGGGAGACTAACAGATAAGCAGACACAGGGAAGTGAGACAGTGGAATAGGGCTTGGTTTTAGATACTAGATTCTTGAGGAGGAGATGCATTTAGACAACGTCTATATAGATGCTGGATATCAGGGCTAAAGATACAGCTGTGGATGTCTGTGCATAGAGATAGTATTTAAGGTTACAGGAAGGGATGGACTTATACGAAGGAGTAAAAAAGTGTAACGGAGGAAAGAACTCTGTGATACTCCAACATTCAAAAACCAGGCTATTGTTGCCCGCCGACAGGAGACAATAATCACGCCGTTGTTCTCAGAAAGCAATCTTTATATTTGTTGAGCGCTCTTCTTGCCTTCCTGGTTCTCTTTTGTTCTCCCGTCCTTCTCCCCAGCCTCCTTCTATATACTTTTTCATACAGCAGGAAGGATTACCGAGCAGAGTTACAACCAATTAGCAGGAATAGCATTATCAAGCACGAGGGGAATGCATGAGCAGAATACAGGCGTGTATTAGAGCAGGCATAGCCCACGAGCCAAGCATGCACAGTGACGTTACCACCAGCCAATGCTGTGCACTTCCTTAAG
>CM053399.1:70496222-70517431 GCA_028644305.1 Xerus rutilus | reverse complement strand
TTTCATACAGCAGGAAGGATTACCGAGCAGAGTTACAACCAATTAGCAGGAATAGCATTATCAAGCACGAGGGGAATGCATGAGCAGAATACAGGCGTGTATTAGAGCAGGCATAGCCCACGAGCCAAGCATGCACAGTGACGTTACCACCAGCCAATGCTGTGCACTTCCTTAAGTTGTCCACCTGTTTACTGCAAGTCTCTGGCATACAGCCAGGTCGCCATCTCGAAAGGGCAGGGCAGCTCCTGGGCCCAGGGAGCCTGCCTCCAACACCAGGCAAAAAAATGAACCATATCCTACCTTCCACAAAGTTTCCACATTTCTGTCTTTTTCCTACAGCCAAACAATGACCTCCTTGAAGATAGGGGCTGTGCATCCCCCAGTATCTAATGCTTATGGCTTACCATGCTAAGTCTTTCAGGCATTTATTGAGCCCAGTGATGGCAAGAGAGTGTCCACAATTCTTTATATAAAATAGGAAAGGAACTGAGAACATCAGTGTATTTGTTCTATACAAAGTAGCTCCAAGCATTTGAGTGACACTGTTGACAGCATCCTTCTTTGACAGCAGTACAGGAGCGTCTATGTCTTCACTGCATGTCACATGTGATGGAGCCTTTTCTCACTCAACAGCCCATGAGATTTCCAGAGTTAGAAACCAGCCTCAGTGCAGGATTGGGCCAGGACCAGATTTGGAGCTCAGGTTTTCTGTCTTCTTGCTGTTTTGAACAGACCTTAGTACAAGGGCACATTTCCCAAAAGAACCTCAGAATCCAAGAAAGGATCAAGTTGAAAGAATCTTCAGGAGTGCAGAGCAAAGATTTCCTCAGAGAACAAGAACACTTAACCTATGAAGGAAAAAAAAAATACAGTCTTGGTACCAAAGTTAGAAGTAAACAAGTTTTCACGATGCTTTATTCAGTAAAGACATTTCTTATGTTGACTCAGAGTGTCATTTCACTTTACTAGACTGGCATATATCTTTTTTGAGGGAGGGGTGGGATTTGAACCAGGGCACTTTGCCACTGAGCTACATTCCCAGTCCTTTTTATTTTTTATTTAAAGGCAGGATCTTTCTAAGTTGCTTAGGGCTTCGCTATATTTCTGAAGCTGGCCTGGAACTTGTTATTCTCCTGCTTCAGCCTCCTGAGTTGCTGGGATTATAGGTGTGCACTACTACACCTGGTTGGAATTTATCATTTTCCTAACGAATTCTCAGGTTCTGGAGGCAAGAACACATGATGCATTTGTAAACACATCAAACACCCTTTCTTTGTCAAATGACTGAAATGTAGGTTTTGAGTACTAACAAGAAAATTAATGTAATTCGCTCATACAGTCTTTTCTTCCAAGGACAAATCTAGAATGTGTATTGGCATTCCCTCTAACTGATAGTCTCTTCAGATACTAGACCGAAGACTGAAAGCAGATTGGTCTGTGAAGTTATCTGGCATCAGGTGCTTTTTTAAAAAGACCTTTGTCTTTGCATAGAGTATAATTTATTCACTACCCATGAACTTCTAAGTATTCATTTACATTTTGAATTAAGTCCTTCAAATTAAAATTTCAAATGAATCTATTCATCCTCTGTATTAGACAATTTTTCATTACTACAATGAAATACCTGAGACAATTTATAAAGGGAAAAATTATTTTGGTGCATGGTTTTGGAGATCCCAGTCTAAGATCAAGCAGCCTCATTACTTTGGGCCTCTGATGAAGTAATACACCGTGATAAGAGTGTGTGGTGGAGTAAAATTGCTCACCTCATGTGCAAGGAAGCAAAAGAAAGGGAGAAGAAGAGACTGGGATCCCAAGGACATGCCCCCAAGGTCTAAGGACCTACCACTAGGCCCCACCTACTAAATATTCCACCATCCCAATAGTGCCACTTTGGGGATGGACCAAGTCTATAACCCATGGCCAGAGCACATAACCCACATCCAAACCATAGTGATGCTTCATAGGAAAGAGCACATACCTATCTGGAAGTCGCAATTTGAAATTTTCCTTTATTAAAATTTTAAAAATTTATTTACTCTACTTAGGTAAACAATTTGAAATTTTCTGCACATAACACTGGTATGAGTGAACTTTTTCCCCACATCCTCACCAACATTTATTGTTGCTTGTATTCTTGATAATTGCCATTCTGACTGGAGTGAGATGGAATCTCAGTGTAGTTTTAATTTGCATTTCTCTAATTGCTAGAAATGATGAACATTTTTTCATATACTTGTTGACCATTTGTATTTCTTCTTCTGTGAAGTGTCTGTTCAGTTACTTAGCCCACTTATTGATTGAGTTATTTGTTTTTTTGGTGTTAAGTTTTTTGAGTCCTTTGTATATCCTGGAGATTAATGCTCTATCTGAGGTGCAGAAAGTATAGATTTTCTCCCATTTTTTAGGCTCTCTGTTCATGTTCTTGATTGTTTACTTTGTTGTGAAGAAGCTTTTTAGTTTGAAACCATACCATTTATTGATTCTTGATTTTACTTTTTGTGCTTTAAGAATCTTGTTGAGGAATTTGGTTCCATTATGGCATTTGCCAGTGAATGAATAGAACTAGAGACTATCATGCTGAGTGAAATAAGCCAATCCCAAAAAAACAAAAGGCTGAATGTTCTCTCTGATATGAGGATACTAACACATAATGGGGGCACAAGGGAGGAAAGAATAGAAGTTCATTGGATTGGACAAAGGAGAATGAAGGGAAGAGAGGGAGGATGGGAATAGGAAAGATAGTAGAATGAAGCAGACATAACATTCCTATGTTTATATATGACTACACAACCAGTGAAGCTCTACATCATGTATGGCCAGAAGAATGGGATCCTAATTAGAATAAGTTATGCTCCATGTATGTATAATATGTCAAAATACATTCTGCTATCATGTATATCTAAAAAGAACAAACAAACAAAAAGTGCTGATCTGACCATTTTAAGAAAGAATTGTCTGGTACATTTAATTGCTCCATTTTACTTTGTTTTTAAGTCAGCCAGTTGGTCTCTCAATGTACAAGTCACCTCTGCAGACAAGCATCTCAATCTACATGTCGTACAGGTACCGAGAGGGTGGGAAGGGGAAAGAAGTACTGTCAGAGGAAAGTTGTTAGATGGAGAGAAATGGCACGGTTAAGGAGCAGAGTTTCCTGTGAGGCCCAGCAGTGCTTTGGTGGAGGAGGGGCATAGAAGCCTGGGGAGATAGAAATGTTCAATTAGGAAGAGATGCACTTGAGACTAGAAAGGGAGAATTTCAGGAGAAAGCAGAGGTATCAGCCAAAAGGGAGAAGATGAAATAGAACGGAGTTGAAAGGTACAAAACTAAGGAAGTCAAGTATCAAGCTGAAATGATGGAGAAATGCTGTCCTATCTTGGTGGGCTCATGAAGTTGTCTTATCTGTGTTAGGGAGGCCCTCCCAGGGATCAGACTTGAGGTTCTGTTGATATGCTCACTCCATCCATTGTCTTATGAGACAATGACACTCAGATGGATAATCCAAGTGCTCTAGTCCATTTAGACCTGCATAACAAAGTCCTCTGAACTAGGCGGCTTATAAACAATAGAAATTTATTTCCCTCAGCCTTGAGGCTGGGAAGTCCAAGCTTAATGTTCTAGCAGATTCAGTGTTTGATGAGGACTTGCTTCCTCCTAGTGAGAACCTTCTGTGTCCACATAGTACAAGGGACTAGCTAGTTCCCCAGGGTCTCTTATAAGGATATGAATCACAATTTAATCTTGAGTGACCTAATCATTTCCCAAAGGCACTACCTCCTAAAATTTTCACCTCAGAAATTAGGATTTTAACATGTATGTTTTAGGGAACACATTCAGATAATTGCACCCACCAAAGTGATGCCTTGGCAGTAGCTGTCCTTTTGGCCAAGGTCAGGGGTGACTCTCCAGAAGATACACAGTGCTGAGGGAATTTTGGTGAAATGACTCAAAGCTATAAAGACTTCATGTTCAAATGCAATTAAAACGCGACATCTGTCACTTGGTAACAGTTTCAAAGTCACTAGAAGTCATTGTCTTAGAGTCTGTGAGGATTGTGTCAAAACTTATCTCAGTCTTTGAGTAATACAGACAATTCCTAACTTTTGATGTTTGACTTATGAGTGTTTAACTTTATTTTTATTTTGGGGGATACCAGGGATTGAATTCAGGGGTACTCGACCACTGAGCCGTATCCCTAGCCCTATTTTGTGTTTTATGTAGAGACAGGGTCTCGCTGAGGTGCTTAGAACCTCACCCTTGCTGAGGCTGGCTTTGAACTTGCAATTCTCCTGTCTCCACTTCCCAAAGTGCTGGGATTATTAGGCATGTGCCAGACTGTTTAACTTTATGATGGTATGAAAGTGTACCCATATAATCATTGTTTTTTACTTTAAGTGTAGTATTCATTGAATTATATGCCATTTTGATAATTTATTATGAAATAGAATTTGTATTAGATGATGTTGCAGGCTAAAGTAGGTGTTCTGAGCATGTCTAAGATAGGGAGGCTAAGCTATGATATTTGGTAGGTTAGGAATATTGAATGCATTTTCAATTTTTGATATTTTCAGCTTACCATAAATTTACCAGGATGTAACCCTATCATAAATTGAAGAGCATCTGTAATTAGAACAATTCGAGGGCGAAGAGAGGACAAATATGAAAAGAACATAATTTGCTGGACATTTATGTTTCACTCAGAGGATATAATCTTTTATATACACAACCACAGGCTGTAAAGGTACATGTGTTCTAATATCCAGTTTCTTGTCCCCAAACGTGGACATGGTAAGAAGTGTGAAAGACCATATTGGGTTCTTGAAGTGAGAGTTAGAGGTCCTTTAAAAAAATCCATTATCTTTTCCCAGTTAATCCCCAACCCCAACAATAGAACTATTACTCTGACTTCTATGATCATTAATTTTCCTAGTTCTTGAACTTCACTAAGATGAAATAAAATTGTCATATTATATGTATGCTTTTGTGTTAGGTTTGTTATATTGAACATAATATTTGTGAGATTCATTCAAGTTGCTGGGTGTGGTAAATCTTTCTTTTTCCATCACTATATAGTATTCCTTTGGATGTGTATGCCCAATTTTCCCTTTCCTGATTGTGAATACTTGGATTTTTTCCATTTGGAGGGGAATTATGAATAAGACTATTATCAATATTGAATGTGTCTTTTGATGGACAGATGCAGTCATTTTTCTTTCTTGGATATTAGTTATTAATAAATGCTACTAACATTTTTTCCAAACTGATTTACACTATTCCAAGCAGAAGATCTGGTTGCACTTATCCTTGCTAATACTTTAAATTCTCAGTCTTTATAGCTTTTGTTGTGGTGGTGGATGGAATGTGTAGTTGTACTTCATTATGTTTTAATTTACATTTTTCTGAAAAGCCATGAGGTGGAACTTTTCATATGCATTATGGTCATTGAATATTCTCTTTTGTGACAAATTTGTTTAAATATTTGTGAATTTTTTGGCACTGTCTTTTTATCATTCATTTGTAAGATTTCTTTATTCTGGACATTAGGAGGTTTTTTTGGATATAATTATTTCAAACACTTTCTTTCAGTAAATGGCTGACTTTTCATTTTTAAATGGTATTTAAAAATATTTTAGTAGTAGATGAGCACAATACCTTTATTTTATTGGTTGATTTTTATGTGATGCTGAAGATCAAACCCACTACCTCACATGTGCTAGGCAAGTGCTCTATCACTGAACTACAACCCCAGCCCCACTAATGGTATTTTTGAAAGAACCGAGTTCTTAATTTTAATCTTAATGAAATTCTATTAATAAATCTTTTCTTGTATGGTAATTTTTGAGTATCTTTTCAAACACTTATTTTTTTTAAATGAGATCTCACTGTGTTGCCCAGGCTGGGCTTGAACTCCTGGGCTCAAGCAATCCTGTTGCCTCAGCCTTCCAAGAAGTCAGGGCTATAGGTATGTGCCACCATGCCTGGATTTTTCAAAGCACTTTAAATACCTTGATGTGATAATAATACTTTTAAAATTTTTATTGTTTTGCCTTTAGCATTTAGGATAATGATCTATACATATGAATTTGATATTGTGTAGAGTGTCAAGAACAGATCAAAATTATATTTTTAAAATATGAAATTGCCCCAGCAACATTTATTTAAAATAACATCTTTTCCCCTAAATCGCAGTAGTTGTTTTCCACATAAATTAAGTGACCATATAAGTATATATGTTTCTGTCTACTATATTCCATTCCACTTGTCTGTTTTTCTATGCTTGTACCAATACAAACTTATAATATTATACCTTTATAGTGGTTTTTAGCTTGGTAGTTAAGAACTTGAACTTTATTCCCATTGTTTTCTTCAAATTATTCTTGGAAATTCTAGATCCTTGCATTTCCATAAATATTTTAGTATCAACTTTTTAATCTTTAATAAAAATTTTGGTTGAGATTGTATTGAATCTGTAGATCAACTTGTATTTATTTTCCTTGCCTTATTGCACTGGCTACACACCCCAGGTCAATGTTGTATAGATAAACCTTTTATCATTTTTAATGTACACCAGTGATTTCTGAGAGACAGGAATATTTAAGAACAAATGGTTTTCTAAGGTGATATTGTGAAGCTATGTAGGCATCAAAAAGGACTCAAGGTGGTTTGGGAATAATCTAATCTTAGAGAGTCTCAGTAATGACTGGGGAAAGCATAAGGAAAGAGCTTCAGAGCTTGTTTGGAAAGTCTTTCTGTTCTGAAAGCAATGTTGGCACTTTTAGGCCTCTTAGGAGTTACAAAGTATGGCTATGGATGTGTGCAGAAGGGTTAAACTGTTCAATGAAGAAATGCATGAGAAGAGGGAAAGGGGGCTGGAGGGAAGAGCTCAGAAGTGTAGCGCATGCCTAGCACACACAAGGCCCTGTACTTGATCCCCAGCACCACAAAAAAGGAGAGGGGGTAGGACCTGTGCAGAGTTTAGGAGGACTGAGGAGACAACTTCATAAAATGTAAAACCTTCAGACAAACAACATTTGCCAAAGAAAATGTTGATCAGTCAGCATCACAAGATGCCCATGGAAGGCCACACCATCACGCCTCACAATTTACTCAATATTTCACACACACACACACACACACACACACATGCACACACACTCAGTGACAGTGCACAACAGTGAATTTTAAATGCATTTCATCTAAACAACAAATCGGAGATGGACTCTTTTTGAGATAACATATGGTATATGTACATTGAGAAAATGCATCTGTGACAAAGTACCGCCTCCAGGAGAATCAAATCCTGCTGTCTTGAACTGCATGTAACTAGTAATGATGGTTTTCTGTAATGAGCACCTATCCTTCCTATTAGGAAGGAATTGCCTAATGAAGGGGCTGCTGTGGGCCTCCTCAACCACTCCATCTCCTAATTAAATGTGTGCCTGACCTGTCAGCCAAAGTGACACTTGCCGCCCTTGAGGGACCTTTATTGAGTTGTTCCTTAATTATAGTGACCATATTTGTCCAGGTCTGTTGAAGTGCTGCCGAGGAGAGTGACACAAATGCCAATTGCTTCTATCTTTAATTTGCTGAGACTTTTGAAGTATTGAAATTTGATACAATGGTTAAAACTTCCATGCTAAGTTCTTTAAAAGGTAAAACAAACAAGTGCGATTAATTTTAATGTTGTATTTTATTTAACTCAATAGATACAAAATAGTATCATTTTAACATGTAATCAGTATGAGATATTTTACATTCTTTTTTCTCATATTGTCCTGAAAATGCAACATTTTATACTTGTAACCTATCTTAATTCACACTATCTCATTTCGATGGCTCAGTTGCGACATGCAGCTGGTTGCTGCTGAGGAAATTAGAGAAGGTGCCCTTCGCCCACCTATAGGCCAGGTCTAGGTCACAGAAACTAGATTCTCTTCACCTCTTCTCTCCTAAAGTGGGTCATAAAGCCTAGCTAAGCCTCTCCTGAAAACAGGTCCCGAGACCCTCATCTGGAGATCCTCCCTGCGCTGGGAATGGACTGTTCTCTGCTCTGAAGGGAGAGACACATAGTCTGAACCCTCCTTGCTGAACTGCCCATTTGTTACCATTAGATCATACTCTTCTATTCACTTGCGTTTCTCCACAGCTGTCTACATTTTCATCAGACTGAGCATGAAATACACACAAATCTTCCCATTCCTTTGGAGCTACTTTCCTTATGAAGAGTATTGTGCTACATAAACTATAAAATACATTTGTGTGCTTTTCTCCTGTTCATCTGTCTTTCTCCATTTTATTCTCAGGCCCTGGCAAAGACCCTAAGAGGGTCAAGGAAAACCTTCCCCCTTAGCCTATCACACCGAGCAGTGGAGTTTCTAGACTTGATTTGATTCAGGATGAATGTTTTCAGCAAGAATACTCAGAGATGATGTTGCACACTTCATCCATCAGGGGCTGAGGGTGTCATGGTGTCTCACCATCAGTGATCTAAATTTTAGAACTTGATGAATGGAGTGATCATCGTATTTCTTCATCACAAAGGTATATTTTCACTTTTACATTAGTGAAAACCTGCGGACTGATACTTTAGCACCAGGCTTCCTCTCGACTAACTCACCCTCATGGACTAAATTTAACCACCATTGATGATGCTTGCCTGAATCAGTAATTATAATGGAGCCTGGAATATAATTATTCTCTAATTCCATGGTTTTTTTCTAATATTTTTATTTTAGTTGTAGACGAACATAATACATTTATTTATTCTATGTGGTGCTGAGGATTGAACCCAGTGCCTCACACGTGTGTGTGAGGCAAGTGCTCTACCACTGAGCCACAACCCCAGCTCTCCATTGTTCTTTTTTTTTTTTTTAAGGAAACTTTTTTTTGATGTGCTATTATTTTTTTATATCTTTATTTATTTTATGTGGTGCTGAGGATCGAACCCAGTGCCTCACGTATGCGAGGCAAGTGCTCAACTGCTGAGCCATAACCCCAGCCCCTCCATTGTTCTTTTTACATTCATTAACTGACATTTTTCTGTTAAAAGCTTTGTCTTATTACATTTTTGAGAATCATTGTGACTTTTGAATTTTTATTTACTTGATGTGTTAGAATTAATCAGATATTCTTCATTTTTGTTTTGTTTTGGTTTTTGCTTTATGTTATTTTTTGGCAGGCTGGGGATCAAACCTCTGGGCTCACATGTGCTAGTCAAGCTTTCTACCACGGATCTACATCCCCAGACCTCAGCAATGAAAGGTTTTGCTTTAAATCATTGCAAGTTCTGGCTACCTTGAGTTTATTTCTATAGAGTAACTGGTATTTCTTCTTTTTTATATACTGTCTAAAAAAATAAGACTTTGTGATTTATTTTAAAGTAAATATCAACAACATTTCAGAATAGCAATATGCAATGTTCTCTGATGTGGATATGTTACAGTGGTTTTTAAATGTTCTTTTTTTATATCAACATTGGCAAAGATGTTTTTTTGTCAGAAGACATGTGTATTCTGACTTCTTCTATCTAAATAACAGGATGGTTATTTATTTTATAAATACAACAACTGGTGATGGGGCAGCAGTGCTAGACTTCTACTGCCTATCATCTGTCTGCAGATCTGTGTCTCGCAGAAGGAGTTCTGTCAGTCACAAACTGACTCATGGTATTTTGTTTGTTTTATGTTTCCCTATGGGCAAATTTTTACGCTTTGGATACATGCATACCTTCCCTCACATGAATAAATGAAAAAATTTATTTTGCCTTGTTTGAAAAGAAGAAAGGCAAAATGTACAAAAATTCTCATTTTCATTTTACAAAATAAGCCAAACTAGCAGCAGAACTCATTCAATATTTGAATCATCTTTTACTTCCCAAGAGCCACTGGACAAGCATGTCTTGGAAGCTACACTTCAGTCCACACCTCTATCACATATGTTTTTTCTGCTCAATAAAGCCCTGTGAGTGTGGTTAAGCCTTGGTGGGTTTGTCCTTCCTGTGGGCTGGTGCTTGCCTGTACCAGGATGCATGGCAAAGCAATCCAGGTCACTAGTGACACACAAGACAGAGTTCTAAGACCCTCCCCTGACCTCACTTGCCTGTGTGGCCACGTAGGAGCTTGGGTTTTCTCTTTAGCATCAATGCATATCATCCAAGATTTCTGAAATTTGGCTAAGTTTGGTGTTTTCTGCATGCAAGATGTAAGGAGGTATACACTGTCATTCAGGAAAAACTAATCTAATCATCTCCACAGTTTGACTATACTACTGCTAGTGTTATGCACAACTAGAGACTTTCTTTCCCAGTCTATTTAAAACAAAGAAAGTTGAAATTTCTCAATCACTGCTATCTAGTAAAAATATAAATGCAAGCCACACATTTAACTGAAATTTTCTAGTAGACATATTTAAAAAGTAAGAAGGAATAGGTGAATTAAGTGCAGTGATATATTTTCATTAATAAAATATGCTGAAATATATTTTTAACATATAATCAATATTGAAAATTTGTTAGTAGGATGAAGTATGTTCTTTTAGAAACATTGTGTTGTTGATACCTGGTGTGCATTTTACACTCATAACACATCTCCCTTAAGACCAGCCACTTCTCTTATGCTTGGTGGCCCCAATGGCAAGGGCTACTGCATTGAACAGCACCAGTCTAGATGGTGGGTTAAAGTAGTAATCATATTTTCCTCTGTAAAAGAAGCATATGTATGTTCTTCACTTGCTCCATCTGATGATAGTTCACCAGATGCCACTTCTTATTGTATTTCATTAACAAGTGTGCCAGTAGTCTCAGAAAAGGAGAGAGTGGAACTCAGAGAGAGAAAGTAGAACTTCTTAACATTTGAGGAATCTTGCTGTCTTACCACATTTTCAGTAAGCATGCAACTTTCTTTAAAATGCAGATACAGTTGAGGTCAATAGAAAGAATCTGTACTTCCATGTGTTGAGTATCCTTGAAGTTAGCAGATTATGTATAGCTTGATTTGTTTGGGGGATAACCACATAAATAATTCCAATAGATCTTGATTCCTTCACATGCCATTTTAAACTGCTGAGTCTGTGCAGTACAAAGGTAAGTGTCCACAGATTGCTGGTAGATTACCTTCCTTCTAGCTTCCCAGAATGAACATTTACTTGAGACACTCAGAGCCAACCAACTGGTCCAAAGACACTTGCTTACTGTGGGAGTTTGCCAAGGAAGCAAAACGTTGAGGAGTTCCTATAGTATCTAATTAACCTGGAGGTCTCTTCAGGGCCAACTTAATGTCACCATGAAAGGCCTCTGTAAGGAAATATACTTAGCTAGTATGTTTATTTGGGTGATGGAGGCATCTATAACTTGTATTAATTAGGTGGTAAAAATAATTATGCATTTTATGATTATATGTATAGTATGGCTTGACTCTCTCTGGTCAGGATATATTTAGAGTAAGTGTGCTAATGGTGGCATGACATACTTGGACCTGTTTTGATCTTTACTGTTATCTACATCAATTATGCTCACAAATGCCCTGAATTATTAATTATTGAAGGATGACCTCCATGAATCAGAGACATGTAAAACAGTGCTGTTCAATATAAAGACTGCCAATGCCAGACATTTTTCTAAAAAACCTCTGATATTATCTTATCTCCATTACCCACTAGTTGTGAAGCATGCACACACACCTGCACACATACACAAACACCTAGTTTTGGTCAGTTTTTGACTAAAAACCTGACAAGAACAATTTTGGGGGAGAAAAAGTTTATTTGGGGGCTCACAGTTTTAGAGGTCTCAGTGCATGGATAGCTGGCTTCATTCCTAGTTGCTCATGGTGAGGTAGACATCATGGCGGAACAGTGTGGTACATGGAAGCAACTCACATGATGATCAGACAGCAGATAAAGCCTAAACTCATTTCAAACATATACCCCAAAGGCATGCCCCCAATGATTCACTTCTTCTTGCCATATCCGATGCACCTTCAGTTACCAGTTAATCCCTATGAGGGGATTAATTCACTAATGGCTCTTATGACCCAATCTTTTCACCTCTGAATGTTCTCACATTGCTTTACACATGAGCTTTTGGGGGACACCTCACATTCAAACCATAACACACACACACACACACACACACACACACAGAGTTTTTTTCCAGGTTTCATTGCCTTCCAAGGTATTTAGCAGCCAGAGGAATATACTTTAAAGTCATAATAATAACAGAGATAGGGACACTTTGCTGTTTTTCCTTCACTGTCCTTATCACCAAAGATGCCCTGTTGTTGCACAACAAACTTGAGGGTTCATTTTCTGTCTTTTTGAAATATTCAAACTTGGGGAACTTTATATTGCCAAAATTGACTCTGCTATTCTTCTTGGTGTTTAGCATGATACCATTATCTTGAGCACAATCATAGTCTTAGAGCTATAAGACTTGCAGCCTGCAGAAATAAATTCTCAGTGTGATTCCCAGGGGACAAACCTGAGAATGTTCACCTAGGTAATTATGCTGAGATGGGCACTGGTCTTCCTCTAGCATGCTGACAATTTCAAAGTCAGATCTGCTCTGTAATGTATGCTAGAGTGAAGATACTTTCTATAGTTCATGCAGGATATTTGGGATCTTTCCAAAAAACTACAGCCTTATTAGCACCTCTGAATTTTCAAGAGGACATACCCTAGGAAGGTGAAAACTGTTAGTTGCAAGCTCTCAGACTTCATGAAAGTGATGCTGGAAAGATTTCACCATAGTTCATCTTTATTCCTCCAGCAACAATGTTATCCATATATTGGTGGTTCAAAGCAATCCTCATTAAAGCAATACCATTCAATATATTCTATTTGCTCTCTGATAATCTCATCCAGCTGGAAGACTAGGGCCTCTTATGGTGGAGGTGGGTGAGCAGATAGATCATCAAAAGGTTCTGTGGGAATGCCTTTCAAATGCCAAATTTCACATGTTTCAGAAATTTCATCAGCCACTTGTAGCACTACATTTATTCCTACAGCATACCAAGCCCTGGATATGGCATTATAGACCTAGAAGAGATGGGTGACATATCTCAGCTTGGGTGCAACAGAACATAAATATTAGCTTTGCCCCAACCTTTGGAAACAGGGCAGAATAAATGTATCCATTAGTGTGAATACAATTTGGCTTTTTCAAGATCAAAATTATGTTGTGCAAAATTACTATAATGGATATGTGGATGTATTTTACCTTCTTCCTAAATGTAACAACTTCTGTTATCTCCATCAGGCACTGTCTACTCAGCCTTTGAACCAGTGGTGTAACCAGATAGCATTTACTCAATGCTCCCAAAAATGAATCCTTGGATTACAGAAGCAAGAGTAAATCATGCTGACTTTGAAAACCATTCTTGAAGGAGTCTCTGGAAGGAATGGAATTGACCATCATCCAAGCATAAATCACTTCACAGCTATTCCAATCCAATGGCAACACTGAGGCTCCCCTCTTAGAAGCAGTTGAAACAGCCATAGAACAAAAAGTTATTAAATTCACAGACTATTCTGGCTCCATTGACCATAGGTCACATCTCAGCAGGTGGGGCATATGGAAATGTCCTCCTGGTATTCCTGGATGGAAGCCTTAGTCCTTGGATGACCAGGATGGAATGATGTCTTCATGCAGAGGTGACCATTGAAGGATAACAAAGGCAGTATGCATGTAGTAGCAGTTATGGTGCACCCATGGAAGCCAGGAGAGAGAGAGAGAAAGAGAGAGAGAGTTCTCATAAGAGGGTCACTCTCACTAGATATATATGTGAAAAGATATGTACAGTCATCTGTCTTCACAGTATAGACCAGCTTTATTCAGAATCTATAAGCTCTTCTTACAACAGGGCCATAACTCTGCCTATGATCAAGCAACTTATGGCAGATCACTCTGCCATCTTTCTTTTCAGCTGGCATCACACTGTGATATTTCTGAGCTGTCATGAGACCTATGTGTTCCTGATTCAGAAGCATTTTTTTAAACTAATAGGAGACGTATTTCACATTCCATAGAAACTCCCAAATCTGTGGAAATGTGTTTGGCTTTAGGGATACATATGTGGAAAGTTGGAATAGTCAGGCTCTATAGGTGTCAAAGTCCTTCTCATGGGCTTGGAGCATTTTCTTACCATGTGCTTGTCCACTATAATGAGCTCACCATAAGACTTTGAGTTGTGGGTGATAGTCATAAAAATTAGCCATGATAAGTATGTTTAAAAATTGTTAAAATTGGTTCACAAGCTCCCCACCGACCTCCTTTGAGCATGTGTGCTACATGATTTAATGAGGTGTGTAGATTGGTTTCTTGTATGTATTCAAAATACTTTGGATTCCCAAACCAGAAATACTTATCCTTCAAAGAAGCCCTCCACGTGTTTCAATTGATATGCTTAATTAATATAAGGGGCACTTCACAAACTCTCAGTATTATCCTCCACTGAGCCAACTGATGACATCTCTGGTGTGATTCCTTCTCTCTAGCGTCTTCCATGCTTGTCAGCAGCCCTGACTCTTCAGATGATCTCCATGAGGACTGAGCCACAGAAACCTCGAGGACAGCAATCACGAAAAAACCTTGCTGAGATTCCAGTGGGTGCCCTATGGATGTCTACAGAAGAGAAAACATGATGACTGAGAGCAACATTGAATAGTGAGCCACACTCAGTTCAACTAAGAGTATGATCAAAAGGGGGCAGTTGTTAAAGAAAAACTAAAATGGAAGCACGGTTTAGATACATCCCAAAGCCAACCACACTCAACCGTATAGCCAGAGCAAATCATCCTGATTTCCCCAAATGCTAGCCTTAATCATAAATGAAATGCAAAATACAAACTTAATGTCTTCATCAGCATGATTCAGTGAAATGAAACCAATCAGCTATCAACAAATCAGATGGAACAACTCTGCTTGCCCTAAAAAGAACGCGAGTGCACGATATCCCATTGTGGAGAAGGTTCAAAGCCTTCCTTCATTATGTTTTATAAACCTTGCTCTACTGCTGTAAGCAGGGCTTCTTGCCACTTTTGGTTTTAAATCTCCAAATTCCACAATTGTTCTTTTGCATGCATAAAATTTTGTATAATTTTAAAATTTGATCTGATTTTATTTTCAACAAAACTCACATTTATATTTCTTTGAGGAAACACACTAAAAGCACTCACTGTTCTCTCTTCATGAAAGCTAATCTTTGTGGTGTATTGTATTTCCATTGTGCCTTTCTGAAAGAGCTGAGAGCAGGGAGAAGCAGTTTATGCCACTTAAGCTGTGCTGGACAGTTACTAGGAAAATGTATTTACAATCACACTGGTGTTTATTTCCATAAGTTACATGGCATTAGTCACAAATATGAGTCAACCTGGAACCATCCTCACATTTGTCATTCTGGTAATAAATATCAGAGTATAAAAGCATAGAAATCATTTGGGGGCATTGCTGACCTTCTGGAAACAAAGTGTTCCCATTTATTGTAGTCACATCAGTAGGAATATCCAGATGTCCTCAAATAACTCCCTATATCTTCTACTTATTTATTTATTTATTTCTAAAACAAAGACCCCAGGCCTTGTGAAGTAGCCCTACCTGCCTGGCAGCATCTTACCTTTCTCTGGAAGTTGTGTAAGAGTCGCAGCAAAATCACGCGTGAGCCTTTCCCAGTGTTACACTTCACATCATGCTGATTTGAAGGAACCACTTGAGTATGAAGGATAGATTTTTACTTCCCATGTGCCCTTCCTTTTTATTCTTTATGACTCTCATGTCATCTCTGTCAATCTATCAGCAATAAACTTTGCCCTACTCTGCGACAAGAAATTCCACGGCCTTCTGGACTTCTATGAAGACCATAGGTTGTTAATGTGGACAATGTTCTCCTGACAATTGGAGCTGGAGAGAAACCTCTGTTCCTTGGTCTTTCTTTAAGTCTCTACAAACTCCTAGTGACTGTCCCCATACCCCAGAGTTCTATGAAAAAAAAAGTGGTTTATATTTCTCAAATAAAAGTTGTGGTCATATACAGCATTATAAATATTTCACATCTATTTTTTGGTTCCTTTTTTAAAAACAATTAACACTGCCCACCATGAATCCTGGTGGGAATTCATGACTCATCAAAGATCAGGGATATGAACTTTGAGTGTGACTTTGTAAGGGTTTTATTCTCTTAAAAACACAGTGTGGCTAGGCACAGTGGCACATGCCTATAATCCCAGCAGCTTGCAAGGCTGAGGGAGGAGGATCACAAGTTAAAGGCCAGACTCAGCAACTTATCAAAACCCTGTCTAAAATGAAAAAATAGTAATAAAAATAGCTAGGAATGAAGTTCCATGGAAAAGTGCCCCTGGATTCAATCCCCAGGACCAAATAAAAGTAAAAACAAAAACATGCATTATATTGTCTGTATGGTAATTTATTTCAAATATATTAATACAAATAGTATAGAATAAATTCATGTACAGGTTAAACTTGGTCTATACTTTAGGAGAGGTTAGTTTGCATTTGGAGAAAACTAATCAGGAGTCCAAATTGCACATATAGCTGCCAGACCCTTCAAATATTATCTAAATCTATGCTATACATAAGGCATGTTAGAAACATTTTTTTTTAAATTAATGAATGAGCAGTGTTCTAATTATGTGGTTGGCAAGAAAGATTTTATATTAGGGAAGTGCAAGAATTCAGCAAGTCCTGCAGCCCAACATCTACAGAGGTACCCCAAATCTAGAATTCCATATGGTCCTGTTTTTCACCTCCTTCATAGAGAAGCATGTATTCCCCATTGGACCAAAAAGCTTCAGGTACCAGTCTCTGCTTGAAGTTTCCAGGAAGGTATTTGTTGAAGTGCCTAGGGACAGAAAGCAGGACTTTACCATGCTTACAGGAAAAAGCTATAGAGCTGTTTGGTGTCTGAATGCTAACAAATATTGTACCTATGGCAAAATTTGGCCAGAGACTTGCCTAAAACCAATATCAGAGGTAAAGAGTCCTATAGCCTTTACATTATCTGTCTATCAAAGGCAACTAATATTTCCAAAATAATTTAACTATCATTGAATGACAACTTTAGCCTGGGTGCATTTGCAACTTATGTATTTTGGAATTCATTTACATTATTAAACACAAAGCTCTCTATAGTGACTTCTATGGTATTGAAAAGGAAGGACATAGATAAATTTAAGATAGAGGATTGTATATAGTCATGATTCCTAACTTTCCCCTAAATTCATGTGTCAAAACAGAGACAAACAACAACCGAAAGAACCCCTCAAGTTTTATTAGTTAAAAAATTTGTTGGACTGACAATGTCATCCATTCCAAAAGCAAAATTTCCTAAGGGAGAGGATCATTTTCAGAAATTTGGCTGAATACTTAGCGTGATATCTCCATTGATCCTGCAGCTTAGTAGCTGCGAGCTCACTGCATCTTCTGTTGCTTGAAGAGCAGCAGCGTTCATTAGAATACACAGGAAGAAGGGTCAGGGGCTACTGTTCACCTGTTTGTTTCAGGATACAGTAATGAAAAGGAAAAGTCACTCCACATTTTCAAAGGAGACATATACATTTTCATACAGTTCATAGGGCAATAGAAAAGCACTCTTCAGAGCAGATAACTCTTTCATAATTAAAGATCTGGGACACCAGAATGGAGCTCTGCACATCAGCTTTGTGCCCAGAGAGAAAATAAACGTTCAACACTTTCTGGGCCATTCTGTTCACTATTGGTTTTAATTACCATTAGAATACTAATGACCCCAGATTATTCTGTCCAGCAAGAAACATTCACCTGAGCTCTGACAGGTCCACTCAGCAGCCTTCTGGACTCAATGTCTCACACATCCATTGTTCTTTCCCCCAAACCTTTCCATTGCTCTATCCCAGGGTATTCTCATATCGTCCTCTATTCAGAACCTTGTGTATGTGTATCCATATTATCAAAATGAGGATGCTTGATTCAAAATAATTTTGTTTCTCATTTGTGGGGGAAGTGGGGGGAGAGTCTGTCCTTTGTCATTTAAAGTACCAGGCTAAGAGATGCCATTTTCACATATGGTTTCCAGGGTCACTGTGGGAAGGACATCCAGCAGCTGACAAGGGCTGAGAGAGCAGATTTAGCCTACAGCCAGTAGTTTGCCAATCCCTGCCTCGGAATGTCAGTTCTGTAACACCAGGGACCCTACCTGTCTTGTTTATTTTTTATCTCCTGTCTGAACACTTTTGGCCATGGATTAAAAAATACTTGACCTTCATGGGGAAGAAAGAATCTTCATGTTGTGTTTGAACCAGAATTTGCTAGAGGTGCTATTTATTTCAAATGAACTTCGGAGAGAAAAATCTTTGCTAGAATCTGATGTTTTCTTGTTAATGAAAAAGATGTAAAGTAGCAGGTTCATTAATATCTGGCTCATGGGTTAGAGAGAGTTATAGGTTAATTAACTTAAGACTTGGTGAGTGCATTTAAGGCTTGTGAGCAAAATAAATTTCCCTTAACAAACTTTATTAACAACCTAAGTGAACAAATGAGTTTTCCTAAAATAAATGTTAAACAAGGTGTGTGGTTATAACAAATGTCTGGTTAAAGTTTACAGCCTTGTGAAAGTAAAATTTTGTAGTTGAGTAGCAGAATATCTTAGAGAATCCTCAACTTGCTTTCCAACACCCTGGGACCATTGGTGGGAATATGTGACCAAGAGATACTTTCCAAGATTCATTGTATATCAGCAAGCACTGAAAAAGGGAGTATTTTAGGGGGGAAAAGATCATTTGGGTTAGCATTCCCTCAAAAAATACAAATATTGGAAATATTATACTAAAATCACCTAACTGGATTCCTAAAGTAGAAAAGTGAGAAGGTACAAATAATAAATAATGGAAATAGAAAAAGATATCACTGCAGATACTGGACATGTAAATATTAAAATATGGTAAGAAGATCTAAATAATTTAAGGCAGCAAATTTGAAAATATACATGAAGTAGATAAGTTTCTGGAGAAAAGCAAATTATCAAGACTGGAAAAAGAAGAAACAAACAAAAACTAATAGAAAACCATTTAACAGATTTAATCAAGTAGCAAAAATATTTCTCACACAGAAAACTCAAGCCCTAAATAATTTCAAATGTAAATTCTATCTAATCGTTAAAGAAAAAAAGTGAAGGGAAAAGAAGGGAGAAAGAGGAAAATGAGGAAAAAGAAGAGAGAGAGGAAACAATAGGATTGGAAAGGAAGAAATAGAATGGATGTTATTTACGATAATGAGTATATTTATTAAAAAACTAAATTAAATTGATAAAAAAAAAAGTTAGATTGCTAAATGAAAAGCCAATATAGAAAAGTGAGTTATACTTCTTAATACTAGGTAGAAAATTGCATTTTAAAATATTCTCTTTAAAGCAGGATCAGTATATTAGTTGCAAACAACAGAACTCACTCTAGTTACTGAGCATCATGTTGATGCTAAAGTTCCAGAAATGAAGATTAAAATCATGTAGCTGACTTCTCTGAAAGAGAAATGAATTCAAATATTACCATTCCAACTATGCCAGCTCTGCCCTGGAACTCAACCTCCTGTCATCCCTCCAAGTCTGAGTGATTCCACCAACAGCAAAATCTCTCCATGTGGGGATACTGTACTCAAGTTTTTCTTTGTAGGATTCAGTGAGATGATTCTGAGATTCTTATGGAAATTGCCAAAAGCCTGCAATGGTCAAGAAGAGGGTGGAGAATATGGTCTACCAGAAATAAAGGCTAATTTCAGAGCTACTGTAATAAAGATAATATAGTTTAGTGCAGGGATAGATGAAAAGTCACCAAACACAGTAGCAAACCCTGAAATAAATCTATTAATATAGAGCACTAAATATAAATAAATATAAGGCACTAAAACACAATGGACATGATGCTGCAGATTAATGAAGCAAGGTTAAACTTTACAATAAATAGTGCTAAGAAAACTGGACATTGGTATAGATAGAAATGAAATTGGATTTCTACCATTTACCCAAAGACAAGTCCACATGGATGGCAAGATTATAAAGATTCAAATATGTGTCTTTTAAAAGGTTAAAAAAAAACTTCATTAAAGTTTGATAAGTAAAGGTAAAATTTGATAAATTGGGTCACATTAAAATTAAGAAATTCTGTTTCTCAAAACCACTGTAAAGAGCATAAAAAACAATGCCATGGAAGAGAGAAGAGATTCATATCACATAAAACCAACAAAGTGCTAAAGTCTAGGCTATAGGACTAGCTCCTGCAAATCAGTGATAAAAGATACACAGCTCAGTAAAAATAAAATAGACAAAAATCTTCAACTGGTAGTTTGAGAAAGAGGATATCCAAACGCACAATAAACACATGAGAAAGTGCTCAACATTATTAGGCATGAGGAAAATGCAAATTAAAGATATAACATTTTATGTCCTCCTAATTGGAAAAATTAAAACATCTTATACTATTAGATGGTGGCCAGAATAGGGACTGAAAATTTGTATGACCACTTTGAAGAATAACTTGGCATTATTCAGTGAATTTGAAGATGCACATACTTTAAGACCCAACAGTTCCACTCCTAGGAATATTCTAGAGCAAACACATGCACATGTGCACCAGGATACAGGAATGTTCATAGTACTAAAAAATACAAAATGTACAATTCCTTTATTCCAAATTGAAAAACAGGAAAAACTAAATGATGTTACAGTTGACCCTCTAAATTCATGTAGGATTCAACCATACTCAGATCTGGAAATGAAATCATGTCAATACTAAAGATTTCTTGTTATAATTCCTTAATAGAGTACACAATAATTTACATTGTGTTAGGCATGAGAAGTAATCTAGAGATGATTTCAAGTATATGGGAAAACATGAACAGCTTATATATGCAAAACTAATTTATGTAAGGGGCTTGAACATTCATATCTTTTGGTATCTGAGGGGATCCTAAGACAAATGCCCACAGATACGGAGGGGTGACTATATTTAGGTTATATACATTCATCATTAAATGATAACAAAAGAAAGGAAATGATTACTAGTAATTAGTAATCAGGATAGTGATTAACTCCTTAGGGAAAGAGGTTTGTGATAGGGAAGGGGAACATGGGGGCTTCTAGGATGTTGATAATGTTCTCTTTCTTGACTAGAGTGGTAGTTATATTGTAAAATCCAAACTCAAAATGGAGTCACTCTGGCTCAGGCCTTTC
>CM053399.1:70396669-70496122 GCA_028644305.1 Xerus rutilus | reverse complement strand
TTTTTTTGGTACTGGGGATTGAACTCAGGGGCACTCGACCACTGAGCCACATCCTCAGCCCTATTTTGTGTTTTTATGTAGAGACAAGGTCTCACTGAGTTGCTTAGCGCCTCGCCATTGCTGAGGCTGGCTTTGAACTCGCGATTCTCCTGTCTCAGCCTCCCTAAGTGCTGGGATTACAAGCGTGAGCCACCGCGCCTGGCTGCTCAGGCCTTTCTTGACTAGAGTGGTAGTTATATTGTAAAATCCAAACTCAAAATGGAGTCACTCTGGCTCAGGCCTGCATGTATCAGCTAACCTGCTCTTTGTGCTTCTGTGATTATGCTTTGCTGTGCTTACTTCTCACGGATGGGGGGACAAAACCATAGGCTGCCAGACCCCCTGGCCAGTTACCTGAAGTTCCAGGAACTGAAAGGGGACATAGGAGGTGCTGTCAAGGTTGAACTGTAAATAACTATAGATTGAATATCTGCCAAATCATGTTTTTCCTGAGTCATGTAGCTAGCCCACCCTATAATAACCTCTGAAACCCTCACTTAAGGGTCACTTTCTGAAGGAAAGGAGAGCTGACCCCAATCGATTGGCCTGTGTGCCTATTTCCTCAATAAACTTTGCTGCTTCTACAGAGTTGTCTGGGCTGCACTTCTTGGGGAGAGGTGTGGGTTGGATGCAACAATATGAGTATTTGTTTTATCATTATTCTCTAATTCATATATATTATCTGCACTATTTTGCATATTATATTTAAAAACTGGAAAAGAAACAGAGCATGCAAAATTTTGAATTTATGTAAGAGCTTTACCATGCTTGCCTAGTCTCCTAGTGGTGGTTCTGTGCACTGCTGTGGTCACCAGAATATAATATTGTCCTCTTTTGTATTTGCTGAGAAGCAACAAATAGTCCAAATTTGAATTCTCCAAATATTTATTTCAAAAAAATTGTTTTCTCTATGAAATAGGGAACATAGTTTTTTTTCTTATTTTTTCAAAGACTAATTCAAAGTTTGAGCTTGTCATTTAATTCTGTGCATAGTAGGTGCTTAAGTTTGTTGAGTGGATGCGTATCTTACATGTGCAATCATTATTTGTAAGACAAGTCTATCTTTCTCTTGAAGGAAATATCTTCCTTGACTTTCAGCAGCACCTGCAGCTACGCTGGGGATTTGTAAAAGTTGTTGAAAGTACTAGAAACCAGAGATGAATTAATTCCACATTTCACAAGAAAGTGAATTGTGCAAGTTTCAGACAGGTAGGAATAAGATAAATTCTAAGCAAGATTTTGGGAAGGATTGATTATGAGAATATAGATTTGGGTTTAGTGTTTTTTATGAAAGAGAATGAGAACATTTTCTTTTAGGACTAAATGGAAGACATTACATTACTGTTGAGTAATCAGCCTGGTCTTCTTTTTCCATTTTGATGAGGATTATGTAATATACAGTTTCAAATTTTGCCATAAATGCTAGGCAACAGCTTCAACTCTATGTCAACTCTAAAACCTTTATAGTCTATAAATAGATTCTATTTTCTTCCCCTAGTCAATCTTCCTATTTCAATTTGAAACTCCTTGGTCTTGCATAATAGTGCTTATTTGTGGTTTATTATTATGTTGTATACTTTCCTATAAGACACTTCAAATTCTTAGTAAAACAAGTTAAGAACAGAAGGAAGGGAGGAAAAGGGTGAGGAAGGAAGGCAAGGAATTTGTCTAGAAGAAGAAACCACAAACATGAGTCTCAGTATGATTCCTTAAAATAATAAATCATGGTGGACAAATCTAATTTCCATCTTTAATAAGAGTTTGATTGAACCCAAGAGAAGGAAGGTAAGGGTCTTTTGTACAACTAATGGAACTAGTCCCTAGAGGAAGTCCTATGATGACCTTTCATTTAGTGTGAAGACATCTATACAGTTGGCCATATCCACAGGTTCCATACCTGTGGGTTCAGCCAACCAAGGATTGAAAATACTCAGAAAAACAATTTGTATCTCTACTGAGGACATATAGTTTTTTGTTCATTTCAAAATTTCCTAAACAATACAGTACAACAGGTATTTACATGGCATTTACATTGTGTTAGGTATACTAAGTAATCTAGAGATAATGTAAACTATATGGGAGGATGAGCAAGGGTTATATGCACCGTTTTATGCAAGGGACTTGAGCATCTTCAGATTTGAGTATCTGAAAGGGCAAAGTTGGCATCTCTAAATTCTCCTTGAGAAATAATCTGTGCAAATACACAGTGATTCAGGGCTGGCCTAGTAGTATTTCAGGATCTGGATGGGATAGGAAGCTTGTTGGGTCCTGTTTGCCTTTAGTGGTTGCCTGATGTATAACAAATTGTGACTGCTTCAAACTCTACCTTACCTTGTGATCTTCAAGTTCAACATAGCTTGGCTGCTGAACTAACCCAATCAAACAGCTGGGCTTTGCAGATAACTTGCAGAGTAATTTGCAGCAGCATCAGATCCTGCTGGAACTTTGGAGCCCCTCATATTAACTCAAATAGTGATCATTGCACATCAGAGAACTTTTCCATCTTTAACCAATTCATCTCATAAAAAATGAGAGTGTTATTCCCAAGGTTTGATGGGGCTTGAGTGTTTTCCCTAAGAGAAACTGTACTGAACTGAGGAGAAAACTAAAATTTATTGAACGTCTATTTTTCCAGTGCTTTAATCCTTATCAGGATTCAATTAGCTACTTTTTTCTTCATTTTACTGATAAGGAAACTGTGAGACACAGAGAAATTAAATATGTTGCCCACTGCCACATGCTTAATAAATGGCAAGTCAGGCTTTGCATCAGTTCTATTAGGAAAAACTAGCAGCCTTCTGAGAGAAGTTTATCTCCATCTCTTACCTGCTAAGCCCAGTGCCTTCTTTGTCAGATATAAATCCTTGCCCTCACTGGACTTGTGATAATCAAACATGACAGAGTACATAACGGTATTTTGAAAACTCTTATAAAAGGGGCTTTTGAGACATAGCAGCATCCAGGGCAATAGTTTGGGGCAAGGTCACTCAAAAGTCACCTTTGGATTGAACTGTCCAAATTAACCACAGAGAAGAAATTCTATTTATTAGAGTTGATTAGGATTCACCTGTGTGTTGAGTTTTGGGCAGAAACATGGATTCTTTCACCAGGATTCACTTTATCAAGGTGGGCCAGAAGATGGCAGAGTAGAGGACAGCTGTATTCCTAGTCACTCAGTGGTTCAGGACTTAAGCCGCAGCAATACTACCTGTCAGTGAAGTGGGTGAAAGAAAGATATTACTAAAACTCACTATTGGACATTCAAAGTGTAGAGACTCAGAAATTTGGGCACAACAAATAAAGAAGAAAGAATACATTGGAGTTGAGCCCCTGAAGCACCAGCACCACTGGCAAGAGCACCAACAGTGGTGCTGTCACCTCGGAAGGAGGGAGAACACAGAGGAAAACAGATCAAAAAGCAGCCTGAACTTCACTGATCCAGAAATGCACTGTGCACTGGTGTTTGAAAGGCATCCTCTGTTTCTCAACTGATGGCAGAGAACTGAGGCAGGAGCCATCTTGAGGAAGTCACGCTGCAGCTGCTGCTGAGAAAGCTGGGAGATCAGAGCAAACGTGGCCACACTGTCCTGGCAAGTGCTTATTGTGTGGCCAAAAGTCTACTAGCAGAACATAAGTGGAAAAGGAACAGAGAAGACTGGACCCTGGGAGATGCAAGTAGGAAAAACAAAAGGGAGCCCAACTCACTTCTCCTTTGAATTTGGCTGTTCATGTGACCAGCTGAAATGGGCCGGGAATCTGAACAGGTGGGTGTGATGATACTCAGGGACTAAGCATGGGATGGCTGTGTTAGTGGGCAGCAGAAGGGGTAGAGGATTGGCTCCTCTGTCCCATGAGTGGAATTATTAGGAGATTCCTCAGATCCAGACTCCCATCAGAGATCAGTAACTGCCCCGCTCTAGGGGTGTGTCAATCTAATTTCTCCAGAGCACACACCACCCAACAAAGCATTTGAGACCTGATTAGCTCCACCAGCCAGAACTCTACTCAAAGAACTCTGCAGAAACTTTACCCTAGGAGTATACCTATCTGGTCTGTATGGACAAAATTCCAGCTGGCATTACTTCCTAACCCATCTCACCTCATATTGGTAAGAAAGGAAGCTGAGACTTAGAGCACATAGCTTCAGTCTTAGGCCACTCCAACTGGCACTTAGAGAGCAACACAAAAACACGCCCCACCCCTTGCTATCTCAGTACATAGCTCAAGAAGAAATGGAAAGACGGTTGGGCATAGACAGTGACCATCCATTCTGGTCAACTATTTTGACACTTCAGTAGAGATGGTTCCTTCACTTTTCATTAAGAACTATGTGTGAGTGTGTGTGAGAGAGAGAGTGTGAGAATTTTTGCTGTGCTGATTGGTTCAGGAATGTATATACATATACTTATTTGTTTCTTTTTTCCTCTTATTTTTAGCAGTTTTTAAATGTATTTATTTTTCCTTGCCTTGTCTTTTGAGGGTTAGGGTTTGGGGTTTATATATTTGGTTTTGCTTTGTATTATTTCCACTTGTTTGTTTTCCTTGTTTCTATTTCTCTCTCTTCTGCTAACACAAATTCTATTGTTCTGTCTTCCTCTCTCCCTTTTCTTCACTACTCCTATTTTTCCCCTTCTTTTTTGTTTTTGTTTTTTTTTGTACCAGGGATTGAATTCAGGGACCCTCGACCACTGAGCCACACCCCCAGCCCTATTTTGTGTTTTATGTAGAGACAGGGTCTCACCGAGTTGCTCAGCGCCTCGCCGTTGCTGAGGCTGGCATGAACTCATGATTCTCCTGTGTCAGCCTCCCTAAGTGCTCCCCTTTCTTATAACCATCACCTGCTACATCTCTTCTGCATTCTCTCTGTTCACTTTTTGAAATTGTAAACTCTTTTCTATCTTTCTAATTTTCTTTTCCTCCCAATTAACTGTATTTTACCATCTTTTAGAAATAATTGGTTTATATAACTCCTGCCCCCACCATTAATGCTGATGCAGTCATTACTGCTGTGGATCACATAATTCACACCTGCTGTTTGCTTTAAAGCCAGATCTAGTTCATGTTTTTTTGTTGTCACTGTCGACAATTGCTGAACCTACCATTCCTGTTGGGTGTTTACTTTAATGCTGGGTATTGTTTGCATCAGTTGTTACTATTGTTTGTTTCACCTTATTCTGTGAGATGCTGGGAACCTACAGGGACACTATGAGTTCACAGGGTAGACTCTGTTGCTGAATTAGACTCAACCAAAAAACAGTGCACCTTGCACACACAAATTGACAATACATTGTCTTTGGCTACACTTTAACACAAAGAATAGAAGATGCAAAAACCCAAACTAATGAAGACACTATATAATTCCAACTCCATTAAATTTGGTGTTATTATTAATAGACTGGACAACATAGAAGATACCTGTTGTCAAATGCCTAATATAGTTCACAGATTTTTATTGTTGGTACTGTTATTAAATGCTGGCCCCAACATTCCCATATAGGTGGCAATTAGTGTTCTATTGCCAAAGTAGACACTGGAAATTGGTGATAAAGTTATACATCTCTTGCTGACATTAGTGCTGGCTTCTTCCTCACTCAAAGAGGGGCTGGAAAGAAATTAGGACACTTCAAGATTATTAAGTAGAGATCCTTCAGTTGAGGAATACTCATTCTCAACCAAGTAGTAGTGAATCTCACCCCACACACAATCTAACCCCACCTGAGTCCTGACATTACTCCAATTCAAATAATTGAGGAGATAAAAGCCCCAAACCAACAAGGACCCCAGGAGGGACAATCAAAGAGGGCCCTCAGATCCCACCCCTTGAAATATACTCATATATCAAAAACAGAGAGAAATCTTAGAACAAATGAGATAATTACACACAAAAGGGCATACATAAACAAGAGGAAGGGGAATTCATTTCAATTGATGTTCAAGTCCAATACCTCTGAAAACATGAAGAAACAAGCAAACAATTCTCCCCCCAAGATCTACAGTCCCCCAACAAAGGATTCCACTGATAGTGAGGTGGACAAAAGTCCAGAGAAAAATGATAAAAAAACTGATATTAAAATATATACAATGGAGTATTACTCAGCCATAAAGAAGAATGAATTTATGACATTTGCCAGTAAATGGATGGATCTGGAGACTATCATGGTAAGTAGAGTAGCCAATCCCAAAAAACCAAAGGTTGAATGTTTTCTCTAAGATATGGAAGCTAATTCACAATAAGGTAGGGAGGAGGATAAAAAATGGAGTAGACAAAAGGGAATGAAGGGAAGGGAGAGGGTTAGAAAAGGAAAGGCAGTGGAATGAATCTTGCATAACTTTCCTAAGTTATATAAATATACCACAATTAATCTTACCATGGTGTGCATACACAATAAATTAATTTTAAATATTATGTGTAAGTGGCAGAAAGATCAGTATAGGTGAAGCAAGGGAGCAGGGAGTTGGGAGAGAGGAGGTGAAGGAGAGGTCCTGGGGACTGAATTAGAACAAGATGTATTTCATGCTTCTATAATTATGTCAAAATGGATTCTACCATCATGTATAATTTAAAAAGAATCAACAAAAATTTTGAAAAATGTTCACTGAGCTAAAACAATATCTAAAGAAGGAATTAAGAAAGAAAATGCAGATAAAAGACTACTTCACTGAAGAAATAGAAACAGTGAAAAGAAATCAGAACTCCTAGAAATGAAAGACATAATCAATCAAATTAAAAATTTACTTGAAAGCATCACTAATAGATTAGATTACATAGAAAATAGAACTACAGCCCTTGAAAACAGAATTTCAGGACTGAAAGATCGGCTATATGATCATAAGTACACAGAATGCAATAAAGGGGAAAATTATTAAACACAACCAGAATATACAAGAATTCTGAGACAACATTAAAAGATCAAACTTGAGAATCATTGAGATAGAAGAGAACATGGAGGTACAAGTTAAAGGCATAAAGAACATTTTCAATGAGATAGTTACAATTTTTCCTATGTCAGAAATGAGATAGACTTCCACATACAGGAGAATTATTGGACCCCAAATAGACCTATTCAAATGAGAATCTCTCCAAGACATATAATCAAAATGCCAATCATAGAAAATAAGGAAAGAACATTAAAAGCTGCAAGACAGAAACATCAGGTCACCTTTAGAAGCAAACTAATAAGGCTCATTTCTTTTTTTTAAGATCATCATACTTTAAAATACTTATATTTTAGGAAAAATCCAATATGGTGAAAATAACATCATACAAGGAAATTATGTTCAAAGTTCAGCCAAGAAGGTTAAAGTTAAGCACAATAAACATTAAAAATTCCCTTTAATTCCCAGGTACAGCAATATGAGTATATAAATAAATAATGTATATTATAGTCAAAATGTAATTCTATAATGGGATACAATTAAAAATTAATTATTCAGAAGTTTCCATGTTGAAACACTTTGAATTTGTGAAGACTCCATCCTACTGGCTCTTTTCTCCATCCAGTGAGGCTCACTTCTGATTCCTCAATTCAGACCCTAAAATCAAGGAGAGACTGGAATGAGATATTTCAAGTTTTAAAAGACAACAAATTCCAGCCAATGTTACTATACCCAGAAAAGCTCAATTTCATATCTGAGGGGGAAAGAAAAACTTTCCATGACAAGAAGAAACTAATAGAATTCATGAGCACCAAGCCAGCAGTACAACGAATACTCAAAGATAAACTGTACACAGAAGAACTAAAAAACAATTACCAAAGCTCCCAAGCAGAGGAAGATAAACGGAAGAGTAATACACTAAATGAAAATCAAGACAGCATTAAATATAGCAAAAAAATCAAAATAATAGAAAACTACAAACACATACCCCTACTAACTGAATGTTCATGTTCTCAACCCACCAATTAAATGACACAGATTGGCAGAATGGATCAAAAACAAGATCCAACTATATGTTGTTTACAAGAAACTCATAGACAAAGATACCTACAGGCTAAACGTAAAAGGATGGAAAAAATATTCCACACATATGGAGCCCCAAACAAGTAGGAGTACCTATTCTCATTTCTGACAAAGCAGATTTCAAGTTAAAATTAATCAGAAGAGACAAAGAAGGTCAATACATCCTGGTAAGTGGAATAATTTAATAAGAGGTCATAATGATAGTAATTATTTATGCTGCAAATATCAGTGCACCCCAATTACATTAAAAAATACTCCATGATATTAAATCCCAGAAAGACCCCAACACAATAATACTAAGTAATTTCAATACAGCCTTATCACCAAAAGGTCATCAAAACATAAAATCAATAAAGATATTGCCAACCCAAATAATACTATAAATCAAATGGATGTAAAAGAAACTTATAGAATACTTCACCCCAAACAGCTGAATTTACCTTTTTCTTAGCAGCACATGGAACATTTTCCAAAACAGACCATTATTTACTGAGCCACAAAGAAAATGTTAGCAAATACAAAACGATATAATCTCATGTATCCTATCAAATTACAATGGAATGAAACTAGAAATCAACAGCAAGAAAAGAAAAATAGTAGACACTATATAAACACATGGAGATTGAACAATACTGTCTTAAATGAAGAATGGATTAAAGCAGAAATAAGAGTAGAAATCAAGAAACTCTTAAGAATGTGAACAGAAATACAACATAGCACAATCTCTGGGACAGTATGAAAGCAGTTCTAAGTGCCTACTTTTATAAAAGTGCCTACCTTAAAATAAGAGAGAGATACCAAGTAAATAAACTTATTTTCCACCTAAAGTCCTTAGAAAAAGAACAAACTAATTCCAAAATCAGTGGAAGATAGAAAATGATAAAGATTGGAGCCAAAATTAATGAAGTTGAGAATAAACAAACAATACACAGGATCAATGTAATAAAGATTTGATTTTTCAAAAATATAAATAAGATTGATAAACCCTTAGCCAAATTAACCAAAAGAAAGTGAGAGAAAATCCAAATAAACAAGATTAGAGATGAAAAAGAAGATATCACCATAGGCCCTTCTGAAATCCAGAGAATTATCAGAACCTATTTTGAAAATTTATACTCCAATAAACTGACAATTTTTAAGGCACATATGACCTGCCCAAATTGACTCAAGAAGATACAGAAAACCTAAACAGACTAATATCAAGTGATAAAATTTAAACAACATTTAAAAATTCTTCCAAAAAAGAAAAGCTCAGATTCAGACGAAATTTTGGCTGAGTTTTACCAGACATTTGCAGAAGAACCAACACCAATATTTCTCAAACTGTTCTATAAAATTGAAAGGGAAGGAACACTCTCAAGTACATTCTATGAAGCCAGAATAACCCTGATAGCAAAACCAAAGACATATCAAAGGAAAAAAAAAAACCTACAAAGCAATATTCCTGATAAACATAGATACAAGAATCCTTAATAAAATATTTGCAAACTGCATCCGAAACACATTAAAAAGATAGTACACCATGATCAAGCAGGTTTCATTCGAAGGATATAAGGTTGGTTCAACACACAAAAATCAACAAATGGTCAGTTTCGTTCCAGAGCTCCTGTGGACCGGCAGTAGCTGCAGAGGGCCCAGATCTGCCCTCAGGAAACTCCACAATTGTCCAACCAACAGGAGACCAGGGACTGCTAGCCACTAGCCACTGGGGAGCCCAGACTCAGGGTAAGAGTCCTCGCAGAGACCCTAGCATGAGTCAGCCCCAACCAAGAGCAGTCTGGGCCCACCCCAGTTCCACTCCAGAGTTCCTGTGGACTGGCAAGAGCCACAGAGGGCCCTGATCTGCCCTCAGGAAACTCCACAGTTGTCCAGCCAAAGGGAGACCAGGGACTGCTACCTCTAGCCACTGGGGAGCCCAAATTCAGGGCAAGAGTCACTCCAGAGACCCCAGCATGAGGCAGCCCCACCCAAGGGCAGCCTGAGTCCATCCCAGTTCCCCTCCAGAGTTCCTGGGGTCCTGCAGGAGCTACATAGGGCCCATATCCACCCTCAGGAAACTCCACGGGTGTCCAACTAAGGGTTGACGAGAGACTGATAGCTACCAGCCACAGAGGAAGGCACACCCAGGGTAAGAGTGGCCTGCAGAGATCCCAGTGTGAAGAGGCCCCACCCAAGTGTGCTCTGGGCCCGCTTCAGTTCCACTCCAGAGTTCCTGTGGTCAGGTGAGACAGAAGGCCCAAAACCACCCTTAGGGAATGCCAAGGGTGCCCATTTGAAGGCAGACCAGAGCCCGCTAGCCTCCAGCCTCCACTCTCCTGCTTGTGACCCTGACTAAGTGAGACCTGGGCCTGCCTCCAGTTCTGCTCCAGAGTTCCTGTTCACCAGCAAGAGTGCAAGAGAGGGGCAAAACAGCCCTTAGGGGCCACCTCAGGAGCCCAGCCAAAGCCACTCCCACTGCCCTCTAGAGGCACGTCCACTACCTCCGCCACCAACTTTAGTGACAGTAGTGCCCATCTGGGGACACTGGGGGAACAGAAGTAGCTCCAAGGTGAGACACAGGTAATCTGGAGTGTCAATACAAGATTATAGGATAGAAGCCGCAATACGTCAGATTGGTATTTCAAGAAAGGAAGATACACAATCAACATGAAAAAACAAGGGAAGAAAGTGCCCCAAATAAACCTGGATACCACTGTAACAGAATCCATTGACAGCACAGTTGATGAAATGTCAGAGAAAGAATTCAGAATGTACATAATTAAAATGATCAGCGAACTTAAGAATGACATAAGTGAACAATTACAGGCAAAAATTGATCAATCCAACAAAGAAATAGGTGAGCAAATAAAGGCAACCATCGATCAATCTAACAAAGAGATAAGAGAGCAATTACAAGTAGCAAAGATTACTTTAAGAAAGAGCTAGAGATTGTGAAAAAAACAATTAGAAATTATTGAAATGAAGGAAACAATAAACCAAATAAAAAACTCAATAGAAAGCATTATGAGCAGACTAGATCACCTGGAAGCGAGAACCTTGGATAATGAAGACAAGATATACAATCTTGAAAATAAACTTGACTATACACTGAAGATTGTAAAAAATCATGAACAGAACATATAAGAAATACGGGACAGCATCAAAAGACCAAATCTAAGATTTATTGCGATAGAAGAAGGCGCAGAATTTCAAACCAAAGGAATGCACAATCTCTTCAATGAAATAATATCAGAAAATTTCCCAAATATGAAAAATGAAATGGAAAATCAAATACAAGAGGCTTACAGGACACCAAATGTACAAAATTTCAACAGATCTACACCAAGGCACATTATAATGAAAATGACCAACATACAGAATAAGGATAGAATTTTAAAGGCCGCAAAAGAGAGGAACCAGATTAGATATAAGGGGAGACCAATTCGTATCTCAGCAGATTTTTTCAACCAAGACACTAAAAGCCAGGAGATCATGGAATAACATATTCCAAGCCCTGAAAGACAATGGATGCCAACCAAGAATCCTATATCCAGCAAAATTGACCTTCAGATTTGATGATGAAATAAAAACCTTCCATGATAAACAAAAGTTAAAAGAATTTACAGCAAGAAAGCCTGCACTACACAGCACTCTTGGCAAAATATTCCATGAGGAGGAAATGATAACCAACAATGAAAATTTAGAAAGAGAGGAACTACATTAGAGGAAAGACCATTCAAAAGAGAAAACAACTCAAGGTAAAAACCAAAAACAAACCAAAATGACTGGAATTACAAATCATATTTCAATAATAACCCTGAATGTAAATGGCCTAAATGCCCCAATTAAAGGACATAGACTGATAGATAGTATTTTAAAAAAAGACCCAACAATATGCTGTCTTCAAGAGACTCATCTCACAGGAAAAGACATCCACAGACTGAAAGTGAAAGGGTGGGAAAAATCATATCACTCACATGGACCCCGCAAACAAGCAGGAGTTTCCATCCTCATATCAAATAAAGTGGACTTCAAACCAAAGATGGTGAAAAGAGATAAAGAAGGTCATTTCATACTTCTTAAGGGAATCATACATCAACAAGACATAACAATCATAAATATCTATGCCCCAAATAATGAGGCTTCTACATATATCAAACAAATCCTTCTCAAATACAAGAATCAAATAGACTACAACACAATAATACTTGAAGACTTTAACACAGCTCTCTCACCATTGGATAGATCTTCCAAACAAAAACTTAATAAAGAAACCATAGATCTCAATGAAACTATCAATAATTTAGACTTAACAGACATATATAGAGTGTGCCATCCATCAACGAGAGATTTTTTCTTAGCTGCAAGAAAAAATACACTTTTTTAAAATACTTTTTTCTTAGCTGCATATGGATCCTTTTCCAAAATAGATCATATATTATGTCACAAAGCCGGTCTTAGCAAATACAAAAAAATAGAGATTCTACCCTGCATCCTGTCTGACCACAATGGAATGAAGTTAGAAATCAATGACAGATTCAAAAACAGAAACTACTCCATCACCTGGAAACTAAATAATATGCTATTGAATGATGCATGGATAACAGAAGGCATCAAGGAAGAGATAAAAAATTCTTAGATGCAAACGAAAACTCTGATACAACAAATCAAAATCTCTGGGATGCCATGAAGGCAGTGCTAAGAGGAAAGTTCATAGCACTAAACTCACTCATTAGAAGAGTAAAAGTCAACAAATAAATGAATTGACTCTTCATCTCAAAGCCTTAGAAAAGGAAGAACAAATTAACACCAAAAGAAGTAGAAAATAGAAGCCAAAATATTATCTTTCACCCATGTCCACAGGACCTCATTCATTCTCATTCTCCTATGAGGCTGGCTTTAGGTACTTCCATCCCTATTTCCTTCAGGCCTGTCAACATGAGGACTGTGGGTCCTGACAGTCCAAATGTCCAGTCCCTGTGTTTCCTTAGAAAGCCTCTGTGGGGTTAGGGTATAGCTCAGTGGTAGTACACTTCCCTAGAAAGCTCACGGTTACCTATAGCCATATCACCCTGCATGTACCTGATCTCAGAAACTAAGCAGGGTCAGGCTTGGTTGGTACTTGGAAATGAAGAAGCACACTGCATTCTAAATCTATGTTTCCCTTTCTCTACTGTGATTACAAATTGCTTACACATCTTGAGTCTCACTCAGTCAATCCAGGAAGGAAATAAAGTACAGAGTAATGCTATCTTCTTAATGGCAAAGCATGTAAAAATGGAATCGCCCAAGCTAGTCTGAATACACTTCTGTGTTCATAATTATTCTCTCACATTCAATTTCATTTTCAATTCATTTCCTCTATGCCATATTGATTCATGCTACCTCCTTCTGAGTTGCATGGAAGTGTGGTAATGCGCCTCTGGTGAACAAAATAATCAGAAGAATGAGTCTTGCTTTTTAACTGCCTCTTTTGTTAAAGAAAAGAGGACATGGGAAAGTACTGGGAAACATGGAGCTAAATGCCCTCTCTTCAAGCCTACCACAGTGAACTTTCTGTCACCCAGCTTAGCCAGCTCACTGGAGAATGACTTCCACAGATATTTTATTTCTCTGATCCATATATGTAAATGCAAGAACTGAGCAGCTCAGGACAAAATAGAAAGAAGAAAGGAAATGGACATGAGGAACTACAGAGATTTAACTTGAGATCCTATTGTGCCTGGAACTGGGCCAGACACTGTCCCACAAACTACCTCATCTAAGAGGAAGATGTGGGCTGAAGAACATTAATAGTTTGTTTAAGGACTGAGGCAGCCATCAAGGGATGGAGGCAGGATTCTAAAGCTAGGCCACGCCCCCTCAAAGTCAGCACTCTGAACACCATCTTATCACTCTATGTGCCTCTCTTCTTAAGGTAGGATAAAAAGTTCTTTACCTCCAACCCTTTGGGGACTCATTTTCAGCAAGTCCACTTGAGCACACTTACCACATATACTTAATTGCAATGTCAAATTAAATGAAATTTGGTTTAAAGCTGCCTTTGTATTTTGAATCCATACATAAACTGCAACCTAACTTAAAAGTATCTCCTTATACAAATACCTGTGTCTCAGCCAATCAGAGCACTTGAGATTCAACTAATCAGCCTGCCAAGTGATTATACCATATCCATATAAAGCAAATGCCTCATCAAACCATATTCAAATGAAGCAAGCTTTGACTATAACCAGTCAAGGTGTTTCTGTACATTAGTTCCCTTTTCTGTCTATAAATACTTTCTGTCCATGTTGCTGATGGATCTTTCTAAAATTCTCCTGGTTCTGAGTGCTGCAAGACTCACTAATTGTTCTTTGCTCAAATAAACTGTTAAATTTAATTTGTGGAATTTTTCATTTTAAAAGTAGTCAAAGCAGACTATTCTACAAATTATACACTTTAAAAAGTTATTAAATTCTATACAACAGGTCATATGATTATATGCAAAAGACATATAATGAACATTCTCCTGTCCAATCTTGTACCTGCCTTCCAGTTGCTTTTCTGTGTGTATATAAGTTTCTTCTGTCTTTTCAGAGTCTTTTCATGCATACATTTCTGCATTAATCAAGGTTCTCCAAAAGAAACAAAACTGACAGAATCTATCCTGGGTGGGGGGCTGTAGATTTATTTGTGGGAATTAGCTCATGCAGCCATGGAGAACAAGAAGTCCCATAATGTACCAGATGGAGAACCAGGAACGTTGGTGGTATGATTCAGGCTGAGTTGGAAGGCCTAAGAGCCAGGGAAACCAGCTTTGTAACTTTCAATCTGAGACTGAAGGGCTAAGAAATGGGGGCCACTGTCATAAGAACTTGGTGTTTCAACATCCTAATCCCAGAAGAGAGTTAATTCATTCCTGCCTCTATCTTGTTTGTTTGTTTGTTTAAATTCAAGCCCTCCATGATTTGGGTAATATCTGCCTATGTTGGTGAAGGTGGATCTTCTTTACCAGTCCACTGATTGACATGCTAATATCTTCCAGAAACATCTTCACAGACACAACCAGAAATATCAGCTATCTGGGTATTTTTTAACCCAAATTGACATCATAATTACCAAATATTTATACTTATTCTGTTTTGTTCACTTATTTACACAAATAGTAGTCTTTTGTACCTGCTGTTTTATACCTTTTATATCTTGGAGATCATTTCATGTCTGAACATGAAGAGCCTTCTTATTCTTTCATGGTATCATGCTGCACCAAAGTTAGTTTTTCCCATTCCCTTTGACATACACTAATTTCCAATCTCTTGCTATCCAAAACAGTGCTGTCATGATTAATCTAGTATAATTTGCACAAGGGTGAGTGTATCTCTAAGACAACTTCCTAAAATGAATTACCATATTAAATATAGATCAATTTCTAATCAGGAGAGATTTGCCAAATTTTCAAAAAGCGCTCACACCAATTTATGCTGCAACCAGAAATACATGAGAAGGTTTGCTTTTGACACCGTTGCCTACACAATAGCACGTGCATTTTAAAATTGTCAACAATCTGATAGCTAACAAATTCAGACCATGCATTTCAGCCTCTATGCCTTTGCCTCTGTAGTTCCCTCTGCCTCATACATTCTTTTCTCTCTGGTGACCTGTTATCTACTCTTGAGACTACTTCAAGGCTGTGTCTCTGTGCAGACAGATAGGATTACCACAGGTATATAAAATGTTCCCACAGTATTGTGTCTGTGTTAGTCAGCTTTTCATCCCTATGACTAAAATAACTGAAAAGAACAACTTAGAGGAGGAAAACCTATTTGGGGGGCTTATAGTTATGGAGGTTCAGTCCATAGTCAGTTGAATTCATTGCTCTGGGACTGAGTTAAGACAGAACAGCATGGCAGATAGGCATGGATGGGAAAGGCTGCTCAGCTCATGGTGGCCAGGAAGTGGAAGGAGAGGGTGGGGGAGCAGGGAAGAAGGAAGAGGAAAAGGAGGAGGAAGAGGAGGAAAAGAAGAAGGAGGAGGAGAAAGGGGAGGAGAAGGAGCAACAGCAGTAGCAGCAGCAGGAGCAGCAGCAGCAGCAGCAGCAGCAGCAGCAGCAGCATCTAGATTCAGATATTGTCCAAAGCCATGGTTTCAATGATCCACTTCTTTCAGCCATGCCCCATCTACCTGCAGCTATTCACCTAGTATTCGATTCAAATTATTAATCCATCAAATAGATTAATCCACTGATGAGGTTACAGCTCTCAGTCCAATCTTTTCACCTATAAACATTGCTCTCTTGCCTAATACATGAGCTTTTGGGGGGACATTTTTAGATACGAACCATAATTTTCCTTTCTATATCTTTATGCTTTCCATATTATGTGTTTGAGTGTGTATCTCTCTACTGAATTCTCAAAGGCCGTAAGCTTGATTTATTCATTTGGTGTCTTCAGAACCCAACACTAGGCCTAGCAGACATATACTCATTCGATAAATTTTTAAAAAAGCACTTTGGTTGTATTTAGGTTTGTGACAAAATTAGAAAACTAGACTTTTGCAGTTTGAAGCAATTTATCCCTTCCTAATCGTTCCCCAGAATATCATTCTTTCTGATATTCTGATATAGTGCCAAATTGGAACTCCCTAGATCAGGACCAATTCTCTATTTTGCTGCTGAGTCTCTATTCTTTGCAGAGAACAGGGACATGGTGACTAGGACAGGATTGTGGAGCTGATCATCAGTTCTGACTCTACTTCCTGGGGGTGGTCTGGCTTTGCCTTCTGAATGCGTATGAGCACAGTCTAAATATTACTGAGTTTTCTCTGCTTTCATATGTGCCACCAAGGAAGTGCATTTCATTCAAGACACCTAGAAATGTTTTTGTCTTTGGAAATTTTCCCAAATTTTCCTTGCAAATTCACATTGCTAAAAGGAAATATTATTGCCAAACAGAACAAACCAAATATTGATTTTAAAATGAAAACATGGGGCTAGTTTGGATAATTAATATAAATTTTAGGCTCCTAAGAATCTTTTCACTACTCTGAAAAGGAAATAAATGTGAATTTATCAGTAACTCTGCCCATTTTTCTCACAATATGCAATGTGTCTTCCTCTTGGCCCACCTCTCAGTTGGATTAAATGAAGAGGAATGATGATGTATCATATCTACTTACCTTGATCTCATTGTTCCTTATCATAAGCAATTTATATGAGTGCAGACACTAATTAATTCCAGCTTCATCCATCATGTAGTGCAACATTTAATCTAGTCCCATGCATCAGATAAAAATGTAGGATTCTGAATATTGGAGTTCTTACCTTGAGTGATAAAGGAGGTCATAAATCTAAGATAGCACTTGTGTCTCTTGATTCTCCATCAACTACATGTAGATACTAGCTTTGGGAGAATTCAAGAGAAAGAACTATCAAGATTGATGAAGTCAGACCTAATGTGGAGGAGTGTATAACCATGACTAGTCTCTCAGTTCTTAATGATCCTCAAAATAAGAAGTCTATCCTAAGGAATATATATCAGAAATTCTAGAATCCTTCACTCTGAGTCAATACTGTTTTTTATATTTCTTCAGAGTGTGTTGTGTATTTCTTATATTTTTTTCTTTTTTGATTCATGAGCTAGACCAAACTTATTCTGAGCAGTCCATCTTTGGAGAGCCAACCAAGACACCCTAGTCTGTAGCACTTTCTCAGTTATCTGGAAGGGCACAAATGCCTTTCCATTTTCCCTCCAGGCAGCCATCTTACCCACAGCTGATAATACTTGTCTGAAGTGTAGACCTAACCCTGCACATAACCACTGTTGTCAGTAGTTGTATTATATATGAATGAATATCTTTCTGCTGTTCTGAAAAGGGAATTTGCTTTTTCTTTACAGGTCTATAACTTTGGCCCTGCCATTCTTCCTGACTGAAGGTAATGTGTCCTCAGGAGATTTTTCTTCTCTCTTGTCATATCTGCTCCACCTCAAGGGTGAGGGTGATTCCTTGCAATTGAAGCTTTTGGCTGGGCTTCTGATTTCTGCTACTAACCACATTACAGCCCAATTTTCTAGTCAACTACCTGAAAGTAAGCATCTCTGGGTCCATGGACACTGGCGACTTGCCTTAACCTGTTACTCCTCACCACCATCCGTGAATACTGAGCCCAGGGCCTTCTTCTTGGTCCTAGTCATGTGTTATTCTTTTAAAAAATCTTTGTCATTATTTATAAATATAAGATAAGATAAGCTCAAGTTTTAAAAAGTATATAAAGTAAAAACAAACTTCTGTCCCCTACAACTATAGTCCATGCCTTTCCCCAAATGTGAAAATTTGGTACTGTACCTCCAGACTTTTTATTATGTGTATACAGATTGCAAATAAGTAAATGTATACATGGGGAAGATAAGAATTTTAGAGAAAAAAATGGTGTTATGCCATGCATGAGCTTTTGCAATGTATTTTTGTTTTCATTTAACCCTGTATAATAGCCACAGTTCCATGTTAACATCTAAACTTACATCATGCTTTTAAAGACCTACATAGTATTTCATGGTACTTGTGCACTCTTTTCATTTAACCATGATTTGGTTGATACACACACACATACACATACATATACAATTTTTTAGCACAAGTAACCAAAGATTATACATACGTACACAGTGCAAATATTTCCACAAGTTAAATTGTGGTATGTACATTAAATTTTTTGGAGAACAGTCTACAATATTGAAAGTCCTCATACTCTTGACAACCTTGAGAGTCTTTAATCTTTTATAAGTTAGTAAACCTGGTGAATAAAAAATATCCTATTAAATGACATTTCTTTGGTTTTTGGTTAAATAACTTTTCAGTATTTAATAGTAATTTCTATGACTTTTTCTGTGTATTGTCTATTTGACTTTCTAAAAACATCTTTGTATTGCAAAAACTTCATAATTCATAATTTAAGTAATGATAACTTTTTTGTTATATATGTTACATATATTTTCTCATAGCCTCTTTCTTTCTTCCTTCCTTCTTTTTTTCTTTTTGAGACAAGGTCTCGCTAAATTGCTTAGAGCCTTGCTAAGTTGCTGGGGCTAGTTTCAAACTTGTGATCCTCCTGCCTCAGGCTCTTGGGTCCCTCTGATTATAGGCATGTGTCACCATGCCCTGCATAGTCTCTTTTTAAAAAAACACTTTATTCACTATATATTTTTCCAAGTAATGGTGTTAAATTTTCACAAGTCAGTTTTCTCCTTAAAGTCTCTTGATTTCATGCCATCCTTACTTGGACATTTTCCACCTTAAAATTGTAAAAATATTCGGTATTTCCCTTTAGTACTCTCAGTTTCATTTTAAGTTCAGTTCTACCATTCCTATTTATGTATGATGTTGGTAAAGGATCTTACTTCACTTTCTCCAAAATGAGGAGACAGTTATCCAAGTACAATTTTTAAAACCCTCACATTTTCCTGATTTTTAATAATAGTTCTTCCCCTTTTTCCTCTCCCCCTCCATCCTCTTCCTCCTCCTTTCCCCTCTTTCCTCTCTCCCTCCTTCTCCTCTTCCTCTTTCTCTGTCCTCCTCCTCCTTCTCCTTCTCTTGCTCTTCCCCTTATATTTTTTATTTTGAGACAAGGTCTTGATAAGTTGTTGAGGCTGGTTTTAAACATGCAATTCTCCTACCTTAGCTTCCTGAGTCTCTGGGACTATAGGCCTGTACCATCATGCTGGCTGTAATAATATTTCTTAAATACTACATTCCCAATATATATGGATCTGTCTTTGGAATTGTTTTGCTTCCACTTATCTGTTTATATATTATGGCTATATGTTTTATATGAGCCCAAGTTTAAATGACTCATGCTATTTAAGAGAATGGTTAACTCTAAGGTATACTTTTAGCATACTAATGAATACAAGGTTAGTGCTTGGTGAAAACTTTTAAAAGAAAATTTGAACATGAACACTCTTCCCTTAAGCTTTAGTAGAGCTTAAGAAAAATAGATGATATTATGTGAATCTGAAATTTGGGAACAATTTAAAAGATTCGTTCTTCATATTCTGTTCCCTATAGCCATCAAATGACCCACAAGAGTTGTCTGTTCATTCATTTTATATTTATTACATTTTTACCATGTGTTATATATACTGCACAGGAAAGACCAAATTAATTAAGACACAGACCTTACCCAAAGCAATTACAGCCTTGTTAGAGTATACATAAATGTAAATGTCTATCAGTTTAAAAATATATGAATAGAAGTATGAGAGTAGAGACCCAAAGCAGGGATCAAAGAATTCAAGGAAGGGAAAGGGAGCAGCTGGATTCTACTAGGTGAGTCTGAGCTCACTCAGGTAAGCCTGGCCAGGGAATCCAACAGAGCTGGCTTTGCCACCACACTCTGCATAGTCTCTAAAAAAATCCAACAATTTATTCACTATATATTTTTCCAAGTAATGGTGTTAAATTTTGATAATAGCACAGGCCGTCAGCCTCAAGCACCAGGCTTCTGGGAGGGAGCAGCAAATGATGCAGGTGGAAATAAGCAAAGAATCACAAAGGGCTTTTGAACTTCACATGGGAAGAGATGCAAGAATGATTTTCATAGGAAGGTGAAATTACTATTTTTACATTTTGGAAAAATCACTGTGGTTGTAGTATGGAAAACAGAAATTGAGGTTAAGCTATAGAGACATTTAGGGGATTGTTACAACATCCAGGCTATGGTGAGAGAAATATAAGCATAGACAGAGGTTCATACATGATGAAATAAGTGAATTATTTAGCCATATGGTTTACTTTCAAGCTGCATTAATAATAATTCATCATATAAAAAGCAAAATAATCCCCATACAAACCAATAGATTATTAAGAGATTTTTATTGGTAATAAGGTAAACCAGTCATCAGAGTGTGCCTATAAACCAAGTCAGGCAATAAAACTTGTTTCAAAATAAATTCCTAGAAAGATTTTCTGAGTCATTAAAATAAAAGAGAATTAATCTCAGGCTACAGTTTAAATTCTATCCAACTCTGTCTTCTCCCTACCTAACATTTGGAGAGATGTCTATCTTTTCAAGATCTAAAACATGACTTATGCAACCAGTTAAGAACAATGACTGACTATGGTATGTGGCTAATTGATAAAGAAAGCAGACCAGAGACATCAGTACTCTATAAAGGGTCCAGTAGGATGGAGTAGAATGGGTATGTACCCCACTTAAGTATCATGAGTCTAGGGGCCACTAATGTTTGCAAGATTGTTCTTCCCTACTTTATTCCCTTGGAGACAACCATTGTCTTTCTATATTACCTTATGAGCTGAGAAAGAACATGTACAGTTCCTTTACCCTTAGCAATTCTCACCTTTGTCCTTATCCAAGGTTATATTTGGAGAGAACCAAAGAATTACTCCTGATCTTGTTTTAACATGTAGAACAAAGCCCAGATTCAGCTGGAAACTTTCCAGTAATTCAGAGGCAGGCATCATCCATCTCAAGAAAATGAAAACCCAGGAGTAGAGAATGAGACAGGAAATTTGAGGTTAAATTGAATGGGTGAGTCATTGGACAGGTTTGTGTCTTCTTTTTTCCTGATGATGGTCCTGCCCCTCATTATAGGATATGGTTATTATGGAGACAGGTAGAGGAGGAGGAGAGGGAGTATAGAGGGTATAGAGGGTATACTATAATGAAAGAGTAAAATGTAGCAAGGCAAAAGTCTAAAGATATTAATTTGGTAATTTTTTATTAGAGTTCCAAAATAAATATTTACCAGATAATAACATAAACTTACAAATTTTAAAGTAGATTACAAAGATACAGATTTTTCACAAGAAATATTTGAAAAGCTGTTGTATGACCTTGAAAACCTCCCAACTGCAAGGACACAAAGCATCTAGAGAGTGGGGGTGATGAGAAGAATTTTGGAGGGAGCATTGCAGAGAGTATCAGAAACCTCCCTTCCTCTGTAAGAAAGAGAAGAGTTTGGGAGGTTCTAGAGTAGTGAAAGTGGCTTCCAGGGGAGCTCTGGAGAGGTTAACATGATCTCTGCAGTCAGAGGGTCACAGTGGACTACCTGCTACCTGGGAATTCTAGAAGACAAAGAAAGCTAGAGAAAGCTGTCACAGAGCAAACTACTGCATCCTGGAAGCAATTGCATTCGCCTTTGATGAGGGGCAAAGGTATGTAATTTCAAGAGCCAGGTGAAGAATTCATGATAAGATTGTTGTCTCACATTATTTTTAATAAGATATTTGGTACAAGATGGGAGAATTCTGGGAGGTTTATAGAACAGTGAGGGGCAAAATTAAAATGACCTTATGATTATATCTCATAGCTACATATGGTAGCTACATATCAGCTACGGTATTATTTCATTTTCTTATTCAGCAATAATTCCTGGATACTTACTGTGCACTATATATAGTGGACTTTGGGAATACAAGGACTAATATGTGGCCTCTGACCTGGAAATGATAGTTTTGTAAAACAGAGAGGCAAACAGGCACAAAATATGATACTATAAAAGGAAGATGAATAGATGTATAAGACCCAGCAAGAAAGACTGTGCAGATGTATCACAGAAACACAGAGATCTATGCTTCATCACAAAGGCAGGGAAGGACATTCCATGCAAGGGAACAAAATAAATACAAGAATGGGGGACTGAGAGAAAATGGCACGAATTCAGAAAATGGTGGGAAATGAAAACATATGAGCATGGGCAACATTAAAAGTATTCAAAGGAATATTTTTGGAGCTTCTGTGGTTCCTCAAAAAGTTAAGTATAGAATTAATATATCAGCATTTTCACTCTAGGTGTATAACCAAAAGAAATGGAAAACAGGTACTCAACCACACACATGTACATAAATGCTCATAGCACAACTGTTCGTGATAGCCAATGTGTAGCCAAAAGGTGTAGATGACCGTTGGGTAAATTGTTAAATTGTGTACATGCATGCAATGGAATATTATGTGGCTACAAAAAGAAATGAAGTCCCGACACATCTTACAATAAGGATGACCTGAAAATCATTATTCTGAGCTAAAAAGACCAGACAAAACAGTCATACTTTGCTTCATATGTATGAAATACCCAGAGTAGATAAATCCATAGAAACAGAACACACATTGCTGATTGCCAGGGGCCTGGGTAGGGGTGAGTGGGGGATGCTGCTTAATAGACACAGGTTTCATTTGTGAGTGATTGCAATACTTTGGAAATAGAGGCAGAGGTTGCACAACATTATGAATGGACTAAATACCACAAAACATTTCCCTTTAAAATGGATTTTCATTATGTGAATTTCATGTCAATAGATATTTGAAAAGAATATTCTTGAGCAGGACATAATCATTTTGGTTTTTCAGAAAGTAAATCCTTTGACAATACTTGGAGGATGAATTTAGGAGACAGACTGGACACAGAAAGACCAGCTGGTGATCACTGAATAGCATGGTGAGATACAGAAGCCTATTGAGAGAGTGGAATGGCAGGGAAGATAGAGAAAAGGAAAATACAATCAAGAACTAACAGGATTCTGTGAGTACATGCATGGGGGAGTCTGAGGAAAGTAGTGGAGGTGAGGGAAAAATCCTAAGAGGAGAGGATGAGGTTTCTTATTGTAAGTGACACAAAGGATGATGTCAAAACCAAGAGAAAGAGTAGAGAAGATAATGGAAGAAAAGCTGAGTAAGATGTCTATGGAGAATAAGTAGTTTAGTTTTGGGATTTGATTTTGAGGTATCTGTAGTATATCCAAGTGAAGACTCATTGATCCTAAAAGAAACTCCCAAAACACAGTCCCAATGTTTAATTGGGACTGGAGATGAAGCTCAACAATAGAGTGCTTGCCTAGCTTGTTTGAGGCCCTGTGTTATTGAACATTTTGCTAGCACTGCAAAATGCATACATATCTCCATACCTACATCACAATAAAAATAAACTTAAAAAGTTGAATCCATATTTATAATAATTGTAATATACTTGATACTTTTGTACTTAGTACAAATGCTTATAAAATGAATCTTTGTGGCAGAAACATTTCAAGCTCAACAGTCAGCTTTTTAAGAATTGATTGTTTAGAGGAAATAAGAAAATTGGTCTTTCAAACTGAAGCAGCAGGTTTCAGGAAACATTCAACCATGCTCAGGTCATTCATGCACAGGAAATGCATCAGTGGGTCTTGTGATCCAGCTGTATGTAACAATGTCATCACCATCAACAGCCACGTGGCCAAGAGCTCCAGTTTGCAGCTAGGACTCTGCCAGTTTAGCACTGAAAGTCCTGAGTGCCCAGAGATGCTTCATTCCTGGGCAAGCTGGGATGGTCAGACACTCTCTAACAACTAAATTCAAACAATACTGGTTTAAGTAGAGGGGTTGTTTTCCACAGGTAATACCAAGTCCATATGTAGGCAGTTCTCAGCAGTGCAAGTGTTCCACGATGTCCTCAAGAATGTCCTTCCACCTTTTCTCTCTACTGTTCTTAGTTTTGATTGCCTCCTCATTGCAAAAGGGAAAGAATTTTGATCTGTCCATATTGTTTTGTTGCTTTTCTGAGGATCATTTTATTATTAAATCAGTATTACTGATCATATTTCATTATTATATCATGACATTCTTAGAATCAATGCTTCAATGTGTAATGTAATGACATTTTCAATCTAATGTAATGGATGAAAATAAAATACTTTCGTTTTTTTTTAAAGATGATTTTTCTACTTTCAGCTTCACAGAGGAACGAGAAAAAATGGAGCAGCACATACCAGCCCACATGCTTACCTTCCAAAAACTTTGCTGGAATCTCACCCAGTGACTTTTACCTACATGTTGGAATTAAATTCATGTCTGCCCTCGGTAACAAAGGAGCCTGGGAGGTTAATGATGATAATTGGGCATATTGTTACCCAACCTGAAATCAGAATTCCATTGCTAATGAAGAAAGCTTCCTTTCTAAAAGGGGAATTAACAGTATCTGCCACTGGAATAAAGGAAAATGATGACTAAAATGATTGTCATAAAACTGAAAAACTCTGACGTCTCGAGACTCAAAAAAACTTTTAAAATGTGATGGTACCTGTGACTCCTCTTCCTGGGGGTGGAAGGTGGGGAATATGTTATGCTGTACACAGAGAAGTCCGCCTGAGTTAAATCTTGCTCCTACTCAATAAGAGAAGGCCTGGGGATGCCTACTAATGCCAGTTTGTTCTTATTTATTCCATGACCTCTACTGAGATTGAGGAGTTGTTTCCTAAGCCATAGCAACATATAATATAAGGGGCTTTAAGAATCACACAAACTAACACTAGAATGCTATGAGATTTAAAACCTAAAAGCAAAGGAAGAAAGAAGCATATACTATGTCAATTCTTTTCTCATCAAGAAAAATGTTATCCTAGATTAATTCTCATCACCTGTTATTGGGAATGTACACTTCTGTAGAACCTGCACAAGCTTCTTCTGATGGTCATTGCCAAGTTTTTAAATTTCCAAGACACTGCTAAGATGTCTCACATCTTTTATACATTTCACAGTAAGGGAAAGGAGTAGATAAATACAAATGAGTGATGACTCAGTGTGTATTTCAGTTCTGTTTTGTCCTTGTATCAGGCTGCCTTTGAAGGTTAAATTTGCAAACCCAATGCCAAGTGTCTCACAGCTCCTCCATCTCCACTCCATAGCAACCTGCTCTCATTCTTGAGTCCCTGCTCCTCTCTCAAGTGACTGGGTTGTTCATGTTGAGCAGCTGTGGTCTCTTGGAGAAGTCTTCCCTCATGTTTTTCTCCCACAGAACAATAACACCATGACTACTGCCTTTGCTAATGCCATTGCTAAATACTACTGCTGGTGTTTCTCTTCCCACTCCTACCTCCAACACCACCTTTGATTAACATTGACGACTGTCTGGGTCAGGAACATACCAACAGTCCACAAACTCCGGGTCTTAACGTATGCCTTGCAGAAGATGGAAGGACAAGGTGAGGCAATTGCAGAAGCATCTTAATTGAAAACAATAATTGATTGAATTATTCCCTTTTTCTTGCTAACACTTGACTTCATGTAGACGCAAGCTAATGAGACTGTATCTAGTTCTGCCAGTCTGTCACCTCAAAATTTTCTTATAGCTTTCCCTTGCATTTTGGCTAGTTGGTGTTTCTATAGCAAAATACCGTAGACTGGGGGTTTAAACAACAGAAATTTACTGCTCATACTTCTGCAACCTAGGGATTTCAAGATCAAGGCACCAGCAGATCTGGTGGCTGGTGAGAGCCCTCTTTCTGGTCTCCAGATGGGCATCTTCTTGCTGTAACCTCACATGGCTGAAAGAGAGTTAGCTCACCCCTCATCCCTGTTCTCTTCTAAGGACACTAATCTCATTCGTGAGAGCACCACTCCCATGACTTAATTACCTCCCTTTACTTTACTTCCAAAGACCATCACACCAGGATTAAGCTTTTCATATATAAATGTGGGGGAGGCACAAAAATTCAGTCCATTACAGCTTTTAGCAGTGGATTTTCCCCAAACATCAGGAGACCGCTAGTACCAGTTTACACAGTTCAGTCTAAGCTGCCCCTAGTGTTCTTACGTGATTAAGAGTGCCTCATTTCATTCACAAAAGTATTTACTCACTTTACCTAAATCTTCCATTTCAACTAAGGAGACAGAGCAAATGTTTTGCAAGGCCGTAGGGCTCCCTGTAGCCTTGAACCCTGAGCCACTGTCAGACAGCCTTCTCTGGCAGGCATCTTTGCCACAGTCATGTCCCATCTTCTGACCCGGGTGGATGTTTGTTCACTGAGCAATGCTGGGTGAGTATACCCAGTGGCTACCTCCATACCTGGTGGGTTGCACCAGCCCAAGAGTAGGCTATTCATTTATCTTCACAGGATGAAGGAAATGATGTGATTTGCAATCCATAGCAAGGACAATAAATAGCCAAAGAAACATGAGGGCTGGTAATTTTCATGTTCCACTAAGATTAATTTTCCTGCTGTGGCAAAGCCTTCCTTAGAATGCATCCAGCATCAACAGTGGTGTACAACCTTCATGCCTGAGTGATGGCTGTACAGATCCTGGATTGGTAACTGAGAACTTGTCAAACATTTCTGTTTCCCTTTGTAACTTCCATGTGCAATTAGAAAAAAAAAAAACATTGTGGTACTGTGGGTGTTGAGGAGCAATTACCTCCTGATGGGGGCGTTCATGGAAGAAAGAGCCCCCTCTGAGATACTCTGATTGGATAATGAAGCAAGATTAAGAATATCTTGAAAAGAAAAAAAAATACTTGCTTGGAGGTCATTTAAATTAATACCAGTGTCAATGTACTTGTCAAACAAATAAATCCATTATAAAATACTTACAAAATGGGGTTTCAATGATACAGCTATACTTTCAGCAGACATAAAAGATGCATGTTTTACTAGTCTACTCTTATTTTGGTACTAGGGATTGAACCCAGAGGTACTTTACCACTGAGCCCTTTTTACTTTTTTATTTTCAGAGTCTCACTATGTTGCTTAGGGCCTCACTAAGTTGCCAAGGTTGGCCTCGAAACTGCAAACCTCCTGCCTCAGCCTCCCAAGTTGCTGGGATTAGTGCCACCATACCTGGCACTACTCTAGTTTTATACCAACTCTACAGTTAGGGACAGATGTGATTACTCTGTTTCACAGATGGGGAAACTTAGACTTAGACATAGCCCTACATTCTCTCACATGAACTAAGGAAGGATTCATGTGTAAATTTGGACAAGTTATTTAATTCAAGCTTTGGGTTATTTTTAATACATAAAATGTGATAACAACTAAACCATGGAAATAATAAGGGTAGTAACAGATTTAACATACTTGTATGTGCCTGATCCATAGTAAGCAATGATAAATGACCATCATTGTGGTCCTGCTCATCCTCTCCTTCACCATCAATGACATCATTGCTATCTCTCTCAACCACAGATGTGTCTGGAAACCCAAATAGTGACAGGAAGAGCAGGAAAACCCAAAATGTTTCTCCCAGCTTTTGAGGTCTTCTCCCATCAAACTGGGAGCTGCCAAGAGAGCCAGGCCCACATGTGTCTCATATGTTTACTCCCCTTCTCCCTGCCAAACACCTAGCAAACACTGCAATGCCAAGCACAGGTAAGGCTGTCTAGAAAAGAACTGCAGAGTGTGACAGCTGACTTGGCAGGTGGCAGATCAGTGCCATAGTCCTGCAGCTGCTCTTGAAAACCTTTCTTTCAGACCAGGCCTGTTGCTTGGCAGGGCATACTGGCCACCTGAAGGAGATCCTTGGAAGACTGCTTCATTTCCACAGGCCCTTTGTTGGCCCAGCTTCAGGGGAGTCAGCCATCATGCATATTTTGGCCTGGGCTAAGAGCGTTTCAACTAGCTCATCAATTTCCAACTGATAACTTAACCACCATGAAAGAAATTGCACCCTTGCACTATAAATGGCTTCAGCTCTAACTATAATTTGTCAGCATGAGCTTTTCCAAAGAAAATAGAGGACTATATGACTAGTTATTTATAATGATGGCTTTAATATATACATATAAATATAAACTCATGTTTTCTTTATAACTACATCTTGTATTCTTTATAAATTTCTTTTACATCTACATATTTTGTTGTTCATTGTCAAACTGTACTTTTATACATTCTTTATAATTATTTCATATATGTATTTTATATCTTTTCATTGCCACTAAAAGAATAGTTTAACTTAGTTAACTGAACAAAAATAGAAATGCACATTTTTGAAAATTATATATTCAACCACTTGACTTATTTGCTAAGGGAATTAGGCAAGTCAACTAGAACTTTTACAATTATTGCAGCTCCATTGAGTCTGTGAAGACAAACATGTTTGTTTGAAAACACACTAAAATTCCTATGTCCAAATAGATGGTGGTGTTCTAACTGTTCTCTCGGATTGTATACTAGCTCCTACAATGCTATAGGAGACCCCTTTTTGGGAACTAAAGTCAGTCTATAACCCACGTGAAAAAGTGTCATCCTTTGCTTCCCGCCATGATTTTCAACATTGACTGCATTCTAGAATTATCTGGGGAGCTTTAGCAAAGTGCCAATGACTGGCCCACCATAAATCAATTGTTGCAATAGCTGGGCATTCATAATGTTTTCAAGATTTGTTCAGGTGATTCTGAAATATGACAAGGACTGAGAACCACTCTTTTTTCTTTAACAAAGAGATACACTCAATTTCTCTTTGAATGGATGATTTTTGACTGTTTTCGAAATTTGAATCTGTTATCAGAAGATAGAAATATAATCCCTTTAGCACACTAGGAAAATGAGCTACACCTTCCAGAGTCAATACCTCAATTTTTGTCAACCATGGGATCTTATTGTTAGAATGAGTGCAGTCCATCCCGGGGGGACACTTTAGAGATGTACAAATATGTTAATTTATTTTCCTATTAATGAATTTTTGGGTTGTTGACTTTTTAGCATTTATCAAAAAACAATAAATAAAGTTGCCATGAACATTTGTGAACAAATATTTGCATGGATATATTTTAATTTCTCTTGTGTAAATACCTAGGAGAACAGCTGAGTAAGACTCAGCTATTTATAAGAATGTCTTAGTATAAGAAGCTACCAAATGGTTCTCTAAGTGATAATGTAATTTTACACTAAACAATGGTGTGTTGAAATTCTAGTTGTCCACCTTCCCTGTCAACATTAAATATTACCAGGCATTTTGATTTTGGCCACTCTAGATGGCATATTAAATATAATATAATTATGGTTTAAATTTATATTTCCTTGGTGATCAATGATACTGAGCTGCTTCTCTTGTTTTCATAAGCAAATTACATATCTTTTTCATGAAGTGCCTGTTCACATTTTACCCATAGTTTAACTTTTAAAATTCTTTCAGATGATTGTAGATTCACAATGCAGTTATACATAATAGAAAAGAGATATCCCATAAACCCTTTACTTACTTTACTCCAACAGTAGCAGCTTGTAAAACTATAGTGCAATATCACAACTAGGATATCAACATTGATACAATGTTTATATATACTCCTGTGTATGTGTGTAATTAGTTCTATACGACTTTATTACATCTGTAGGTTTCTGTGTTCACCATCACAATCAAGGTACAGAGCAGTTCCTTTACCACAAGCATCCCACATTGTGTTAGAGAGCTTTCCCATCACTGTGACAAATACCTGAAAGAAATAACAATAAGGAGAAAAGATTTATTTTGGCTTGCAGTTTTATTGCTCTCAGTCCATGGTTAGTTGGCAGATTGTTTTAGGTCTGAGGTGAGGCAGAATATCATGGCAGAAGGGTATGGCAGAGGAAAATTGTTTACCTCATGGCAGCTAGGAAGTGGAAAGAGAGAAGGGGCCAGGGACAAGAAATATCTTTCCAAGGCATACCCCCAGTGACCTATTTCCTTTAACCATGACCCATGGCCTGCAGTTTCCACCAGTTTTCATTACACCACTCAACTATCAATGGATTAATCTGGTGATGAGGCCAGAATTCTCAGGATCCAATCACTTCCCAAAAGCCCCACCTCTGACAGTTGCTACATGGAGGACAAGCCTTCCTTCCATACATGGGCCTTTGGGAGACAGTCCAAATCTAAACCATAACACTCATGTTGCTCTTTTATAACCATATCCAACTCCCTCTTATCCTTCTACCCCAAACTCTGCAATCACTAACCTGTTTTCCATTTAAAAATTGTTGTCATTTAAAAAATACTGTGTAAAGCAACCATCAGTGGATGGCTTGATAAACAAAATGTACTATAGACATACAATGAAATATAATTCAGCCTTAAAAAAGAAGGCAACAACATGCTACAACATGGATGAACCTTGAGGACATTATGCTAAGTGAAATAAGGCAGTCACCAAAAGACTACTGTAAGATTCTTCTTATGTGAGGCATGTAGAGTAGTCAAATTCCTACAAATACAAAGAAGAATCATGGTTGCCAGGGGTGGGAGGAGAAGAGAGAAATGGAGACTTGTTTAATGAGTATGGGATGTCAGTTTTGCAAGATGAAAAATCTCTTGGAGATTGGTTGTACAACAATAGTTTGTTTAACATTTACCCATTGAAGGATGCACATCTGGGTTCTTTCACTTTTCGCTATTATAAATAAATTTCCTATAACTATTTGTACAGATTTTTGTGTGAACATTGACTTTTCATTTCCTAGGATCAAATGCTCAGAAGTGTAATTGCTGGTTCGTTTGGTAATTGCACAGTTACAATGCAGTACAAAGTAGCTGTACAATTTTTCATTTCTTTTCTTTCTTTTTTTAAAATTTTATCTCCCCGTCTCCCTTCCTCCCTTCCTCTCTTTTCAATCTGGAAGATACAAACTTTATTAGAAGATTAAAAAACCATTTTAAATTTGATGGTAGCATCAACCTGTCAGTGATTCAGTTTCTTTGTGTGCTCACCAGCGTTTGGTGGTGTAACTATTTTTTAATTTGAGCCATTCTGATAGGTATGTGGTGATACCTCAGTGCAGTGTTGATGATTTCCTTTATCCATGAGTCACATTTTCTTTCTCCTTTGCATACCATATAATTTCCCTAATGGGTAATGCACATCTTTTGGTGTATTTATTTGCCATATACACATCCTCTTCAGGGAATTTATGTTTTGTCCATATTGTGAATGGAAACATTCCAGATCTAATTGGATATATTTACAGGCTTTTTTTGCTGTGATTTTCAAGAGACTTTATTATTTGTTGTGGTGGTAAAAAACATATAATATAAAACTTGAGATCTAAACCACTTCTAAGTGCACAGTTAGCAATGTTAAGTATATTCACATTGAAAACCCAATTTGCAAAACATTTTTATTTTGTAGAATTGACATGCAATATTCACTAAACAACTCCCCACTCTCTGTATTTATTTCACTCCTTTTTTTGTCTAAGAGTAGAAACAAATGATTAATTTTATATCTTTTTAATTTTTTACTATTGACATGTGACGTTATAAATTTCATTTAAATTATTGCATTAGCTGCATCCCATAAACTTAGATATGTTACAATTCTGCTAAAAAATATTCTTATTTACTTTGTGAGTTTTATTTGATGCAAGAGAATTATGTATTAAATTGAATGTTGTATGAGGTATGAACCGAAAAGAGTTAACACAGCAGACCTGACACTGTTATCTTTAGAAAGGCCTGTTTGCAAAGTTGGCCCTTGGCTGGTGTCTGGGAGTTCGCATTTTGGAATAATCCCCGCTCTTCCATAACTGATAAGAATAACTCACTATCCTTGAACAGTTTATACAAATAATGTGGTTAATAATAATTATCTGCTTTATTTCTGGGGGTTTGGAATTTTGGTAGATGCTAGGTAGAATGTTCCTATGTGACTGACCTCATGATTAAGAACCCTGGACACTTAGGCTCAGGTTAGCTTTCTGGTACACAATACTGCCCATGAGTTGTCAGGGCACATTCCTGGAGCAATTGTTTTCTATGTAACTCCACTGAGAGGAGTCTTGGAAACTTGTATCTGTTTCCTCCTGAGTTTGCTCCAGGATCCTTTTTTATTTGTTAGTTTTGCTTTGTGTTTTTTCTTGTGTTGTATCTAAGTTTCTAAGTCCTTCAATAAACTTCATATCTGATGTCACGGTTTCATTTAAATATTCCTTTCTTTAAATAGTTTTCATTTCTATGCTAAAATTTCAATCACATGTGTTTTCCACCTTACCCAATATTGCCTCTAACATATTTTCATATTTATTTCAAAATATTCATCTTCTAATTCCAACACCTGTACTTTGTCTGCATCTCCTTATGTTGATGATTTCCTTTATCCATGAGTCACATTTTCTTTCTCCTTTGCATACCATGTAATTTTTTATTGTACGCTAGCCACTTTGTGAAAAGAACAGTCAAAACTGAAGTAAACAACATTTATCCTCAGAAAAGGGCACGCCCATTTTCCTGTCAGGATTCCAGTGTGGGTGTCTGAGTCAATCTAATCTGCAGTTACCTGAGTCTGGGCTTTGATGTAGCTTTAGGGTTTTTGTAACACAAGCTTGTTACTAATTGAGCTACATTTGGGAGGTGGGAACAACTTTTTTCTGATCAGGAAACAGGGGTGAGACTCTGGACATAGTTCTATACTCTCAGCCACAAGAAGTCTATCTATGCTTTTTAGTCCAGCTGCCAGGTTTTGGGTGGCTGATGAGTTCTTTTTATCCCCAATCCCAGTATAGTTTTCTGTGACCCAATAATCTCTCCCTTCCTGTTACTCCTCCCCTTCCATTAAAAATGGAACTACTATTATGACCCAGCAATCTCATCTCTGACTCTATCCAAGAGAGTTGAAATCAAGATCTCAAGGGAATATTTGGAGACCCATGTTCAGTGTAGCACTATTCATTTAGCCAAGACATGGAAGCAGCCTAAATGTGTTTAGATAGATGCATGAGTAAAGAACATAGTGTATGCATACAATGGGATATTCTTCAGCCTTTAAAAGAAGAAAATCTCACCTTGGTGACAACATGGAAGAACCTAGAGGACATTATGTTATATGAAATAAGCCCAGCACAGAAAGTCAAATACTGTATGATCCCACTTAGGAGGTATCTAAAGAAATCAAATTCACAAAAGCAGAAAGTAGATGGTCATTGCGGGGGATTGAAGAGAGGTGAAAATGGGTACAACAGTTTAGTCTGGCAGATGAAAAGGTTTCTAGAGATTTACTCTATAAATTGAGCTCATACTTAGTAATACATGATGCAGTTAAAATTTTGTTAGATTTCATGTTATGTGTTGTTTTTAAAGTTACAGTTAAAAAGAAAAATGGTGCTATTGGCTTCTCCTTACACAGCCCCTCCACCCCCATCTAATTTTTCTATCCGCCTAGGAAAGGCTCATTATTTTCCAGATTTTATGGATTTTCTTTAATATCCTGGTGATTTTTCTTTTTAATCTATGATTTGTGGTATATCTGGCTAATTATCATTTGTTAAGGAAAAACTGGCTGTCTTTGTGACTTTCTACATCCTAAATGTGACTCTGACACATTTTTTTCCTGTGTTGCTGGGCAGTGCTCTGCCACTAAACTGCATCACTGGCCCTAAAAAAATTTTGAAGGGAAATTTCAAGGCAAAATCATTCATATTTATTAAATATAATGGATGACTCTAAAATTCCTCAGGGGGAGTCTGGCTAGATGCTGTTATCATGAACTAAAATGGGAAACCCAGAGTGGTAGATCCTAGGGTTAGCTCAAGCATGGACACATGAGTTTGAGAAAGGTATATAGGTAGTAATATAGAGTCCAGGCTGTATGGTCAGATTATCTGGCTTTAGAGCCTGCCTTCCCCACTTAACTATGTGACCTTCAGCAAATTACATAACTTCCCTATGCCTCAGTTTCTTCATCTGCAAATTGAAGAAAATACTAGTAACTTTCCCATAGGATTATGGTGGGTATTGAATCTGATAATTGATTCATAGAAAGTCCTTAGTACAGTGCCTGGCATAAAGAGGGTACTCAGTACTGCTAGGTGGAAATGTGCAGCAGTCAGGTGGGTGCCCAGAGGCAGAGATGGTAGTCATAACTAAGGATATGAAGTGAAGCATAGGCCTGCACTCACAGAGCAGAGCTCTCAGCCCAGTCTGCAGATGAGAACCACCCGAGGAGCACATAGGATCCATAGGTATTCTTCACCCCATCCGTCAAAGACTAATTCTGTGTTTTTCAAGTATTCCCCAAATGATTCTGATGTATAATCCTAGGGGAAGGCCACTTATCTTGAGACAAAGGCAACCCTAGAAGAGGCTCCATGAGCAATTCCAGCGTTTCAAAAGAGAACAAAAGGTACAGAGAAGGAGCAGGTGGAGAGTAAAGAGATACTCAAAATATTGCATAAATTGTGTGTGTGTGTGTGTGTGTGTGTGTGTGTGTGATGCCTGACACAGTGTAGCTGATGGGAGAGCCCAGGTTGGATCACCTGAGGTGTCAACCCAGTTAGAAGGCTAGATCCAGACTTGAGTTCCTTTGATAGTAGAGGGTTTCTCAGAGAATCCAAAACTGTGGAGTACTGAGGAGGGTCCCAGAAGGACAGGGAGGAAGACAGCTAGTAGCACCTTTTGACCAGATTGCCCAGAGTCAACAAGGTGGAAGATGAACAGAGTCATCATGAACAACCTATGGGCTCTTAATTCAGACCATTTTTGCAAAACTGTCTTTATTTAAAATCAGGACGCACAGTGTGAGGCCATCCTACTGAGTGTGCGCTTCACCTGATCTCCTGGGCTTCCCCACTGTCCTTCATTTTCTTGGTTCCTGGTTCATCACCAAAAACCTAAAGATACAAGAAAAGGTTTCGATTAGTGGACTGTCAGTGCTGAGCCTGGGCAAATCAGTTAACATTTATGGGCCCAGAAAACTGAAGAGAGATTTGTTCCTTGAATCCATATTTATTGAGGATGCGCCATGCACTCAGCCCAGCACTAAAACATAGGGATAAGGGGAGGGAGGAGCACTCTGTTAAGAATTTAGAGCCGGGTGCCGTGGCGCACACCTGTAATTCCAGCACTTTGGGAGGCTGAGACAGGAGGATCGCGAGTTCAAAGCCAGTCTCAGCAACAGCGAGGCACTGAGCAACTTGGTGAGACCCTGTCTGTACATAAAACACAAAATAGGGCTGGGGATGTGGCTCAGTGGTCAAGTATCCCTGAGTTCAATCCCCAGTATCAAAAAAAAAAAAAAATTTAGTACCTCACCCTCCCCCAAAACAAGAAAGGGTAGAAGGGAGGGCAGATACAATCACTACATAATCTATGCATGTATAGAATAGCACTATGAACTCATTAATTTGTGTAACTTATATGTGTAAAAAAAACAATAAATGCTAAAAATACTCTAAAAAATGAAAGAAATTCATGCTTCCCTGTCCTCCAAATCTAGAGTCAAGGGCAAATCTCCACAGTTGGTGCCTGGTGGGAGATGACAGTGAAGGCAGAGAACAATATCTATCTGACTAGGTCAGCCTCAAGCTCTGTTCAGAATCAAGAAAAGCAGCCACAGTTCAAGGAGAAACTATAAGACTCTTGCACAAGACTCTTGTGCATCTCTGTCAGACTGAGGTGTGAACCAAGAGGTCTCCCTGAGTTCACCCTTGCCCTAATAGTGCAACAATAATGACACTACATTACCAATTATTTGATGGAGGACCTCTAATTTCATAATCAGATTTCGAGACCCTTCCCCAGATTTCCACAATTGAAACCTTTTTGGTGAGATCCAAGGGATTTGCAATATTAATGAGCTCCCAGGTAAGGAAGTGACTAGGCATAGCACTCAGCCTAGGTTCCTCATGTTACATGGGAAGGGAGAAGATCTGGAATACTGCTGAGAGATCAGCACTCTGGGCAAACTCTGAGCTCTACATTCAGGAAAACTTCCAGCTGGTTGACGTTAACTTTTCTCTCTCCTTGCAAGCCTCTACACACCTTATGTACTTAATTACATGGGTACTTAACAAACTCCTGTTTGTTCCTGCCACATATGTCAAGGAGTAAGGAGGGGCCACAAAAGTGGGCGCTGTCATCAGACAGATGGCCCCCACAATGAGCTTTGAGCTAAATGGCTCTGTGAACTCAGGCAATCATTTCACTTTAAGTTTAATATGAAAGTAGATAATAATATTATTTCCAAGAGTTTTGAGAGGATTAAAGATGTTAATGCATATCAAGCATTTACCACAGTGCCTCATACAAATAAAATGCCCTACAAAATTTTTCTGATAGTAATTTGTCAACAGATTCTGACTTTTCAGAGGGTATGCAACATACTGTTGGCTTCTCCAGTTGATCCAAACCCACAAAGGTCATGCAATTATTATTTGAATTGAAGAAAAAAGCTAAATCTATTGGTGCTAAATGAAGACTTGAAATTTCCACAAATATAAATGTCTCAATACATAATTATAAGAAAATACACATTTGAAGCCACCCCCTCCCCAAACTTCCACTTTCCTAACTCCATTATCTCCCCTCCCCTTCCTGTTTTTGCATATGATTTTTTTTCTTGTTCAAGAATATCTTTAATTTTAAGTGGTTAGAATAGTAGCAGAAGCTAATGATTACTGAGTTCTAGTAACATGTCAGGCACTATGCTTACACATGTTATCCCAATAAATGATTTCAACAACCCCGGGAGATAGACACTGACATGATCCTCATTTTGAGATAAGGAAATGAAAAATAAAGAAGTTATATGCACTGCCCCTAAATCACAGCATTTACATGGTAAAGGTAGCCAGGCAGACTTTGTTCTCCAGATGACCAAAGTGGGATGTGTGTTGGGGAGTGTGACACGTGTGTGTGTGTGTGTGTGTGTGTGTATGTGTGTGTGTGTATGTGGGTAGAAAAGGTCAATGGGGAAAGCATAGAAAGTTGCCCTCTGCACCTCCTCACCCTGGAGCCATGCAGTCACCCACCTTCCAACACTACAGATCTTGCTCTTTCACCTCAGGTTACAAGAAAAGATATGTTCTTGCTATCCCTCAGGCAAAGGAAAAAAGGCAGTGACTAGGTTCCGACAGGACAAGGGGCAACCCATGTGAAAGAACTGACTCTTCGGGCCCAGGCCCTTTCCTTGGTCTTGTATGTGCCAAGCCCCCAGCACACTACTGAGAGTGTCAGCCAGGTCCAGTACCTGTGGCTATCCCCTGGCCAGCCTGAACCAAAGGTGCTGATGAGCTGCTTGTCTCTAGCATGAAGTTTCACAAATTGTGGGCTGTGGATGCAAAGAGGATGACGTGGCACAGCAGGCTGTCTGATCTTAATCTTGCTGCAAATTCACACCCATCATTTCATGGGTTTATTGCCCAAACAGTGTGCCTCAGATATAGGCTAGAGAACATCTGCCTGGGCAAGGTGCTGGGCATTAGTAACAGGTGGAGCTTGGCTCTGCAGCCCTTCCACATGGCTGCCTTTGGAAGCATCCTGAAAGCAGTGCCGTGGGTTCCACAGGGCTGAGAGGATCCTCTTGTACTCCCTGCGAAAGTTCTGGTTCAGGAGTCCATAGACAATGGCATTCAGGCAGCTATTGAAATAAGCCAGGAAGTAGCTAGTGACAAAGAGCCCCTCTGGGACCTGCGGAGCCACTTCTTCAGGGTTGATGGCCACAGCGAGGCCGATGCAGTTAAGGGGGGCCCAGCAGACGGCAAAGATCACAAACACTACAAACATAGTTAGAAAGCTCCGCATGTCACTGGGCCTCAGGCGCAGTTTGCTCTCTGACTTGGCCTTCCTGCGGGCCTGAAGCACCAGCACCCAGATGCGCAGGTAAGAGAAGGCCACCACAGCAATGGGGAGGAGGAAATGGATGACCACCACTGCTGCTGTGTACTGGGTGCTGGCCGTCTGGATGAAGGTGCAGGAGTAGATGCGTGGGTCGTACTTCAGGGACCCCACGAAAAAGTTCGGCACTAAGGCTACCAGGGTGAGGAGCCAGACAAGGATGATGTAGATTGGGGCATGCTGGTGCCCGCAGAATCTGTGGTAGGCTACGCTGTGGCAAATGTAGCAATAGCGGTTAATGGCAATGGCGGTGATGTTGAAGACCGAACCAATGACGCTCAGGCCCATCACAAAAGCGCTGGCCTTGCAGTGAGCTTCTCCCAGTGCCCAGCCATCACAGAAGATGGCCATCAGGATCAGCGGGTAGGGGTACAAGGCCACAACCAGGTCAGCCAACGCCAGACTCACCAAGAACAAATTACCTGAAGCAGGAAACAGAGAGCAAGAGTCAGTAAAGACCCCAAGAATTTTGTTTGTAGAATATCCTATCTTTCACTGAGTTACTTTCAGCTTCGGGAGGGGAAATGACATAGCATTTAGAAATGTAGCTGAGGATTTTAATTGTGTTTGTGCTACTTACTAATTGGATGACTGAAGCAAGTTACTTAAGCTCTCAAAGCCTTATCTTTATCATTTGCAAATTGGGGTTAATAATACCTATCTTGTAGTATGACTTTGAGAATTAAATAATGATGCCAGGTTCTTGGAAACACAGTGGGTGCTCACAAACGACAGGCAAAGATATTAGGGACTTGGTATCATTGAAGCTCCAACAAAGATTTTGGAGGAGGAGAATCTGAAAGTCAACAATGTGGATTCACCATCACTACCAGCCTCCCCTTCAAACCCATGCTTCCCTGCACATCTCTTTGACAGTTTCCTTTTGCATTCTCTCCCCACTGGTTGATGGGCTACTTTCTAAGTGACTTAAAGTTGTTTATCTACATGTGAATTGCATTTTGAGGCTGGAATGGAAGAAAGGTTTTAAGAGTGGGAACCAGTATTCTCTCTATGCCTTGTCCAGGGTCTATACTCCCAGCCATGTAGCCATGTTGACAGACACTTAGCATAGTGCAAAGCCCCTGTCCCGTGGGGTGAGAGGGCTGAGGGCACTCCTGTCTCACAGTGTTGGGGGCTTCCTGAACTTCCTCTCCTCTGAATGGAGCATTCTGCAGCATCATCAAGTTCAACTAGCCAGGACAGCCTCAGGAAACCATTCAGCCATTGTTCACAGGCTTCACACATACCCTGGGCCAGGGACCCAGGGAGGTGGTAGGGCTCACTCCAAGTCTCAGCCCCTCAAGATTTGTTTTCTAAAACCTACAGCAACTCATGAGTAAAGCACCAAGAAAGAACTTGTAAGTTTTTCAACATGAAGTCCAGGGCATGAACAGCTCCATTTCTAATCTCATCTGGTTCATTTGTCAAGCACTCTGCTTTTTGAGTACCTACTATATGCTCAAGAGATAACAGACTCTCCCTCCAGCAGAACCTGTCAGCAATACAGTGTGCATGGGCATAGTCTTTCAGATCTCCTGACCTTGCCACAGTAAGGTCAAAGTTGCTAGATTTAGGGTGGTTGAACACAGAGGGCAGGTAGAATGGGTTGACAGGAGGGCTTATCCAAGTTGGCAAGAACACTGACACTCCACTGCTTACCTTGGCCATAGAGGTTCTGAGTCAACCCGCCTCAGAATCAGCAGAAGTCTATTGGTATCCTGGAAGTTCTCGGGACCTAAATACTCACTCCCATATCCAGACCTAAGATATCCAGTCCTATCCTCACTCTGCAGAGGCTGATGTAACCACCTGATAGGACCAGAAAAGCAGATGGAGAAAGTCCCCAGGGTTCAGCAATCAGAGAAGCCAGGCTGTGGTCTAGATTCCAGGAGTTATGGACATAGGATGCCCAGAGACTACCAATTGGAAGTTCACCTGAGTCAGATCTTCAGGAGAAGCAGACTCTATGCTTTCCCTTATTAGGGAGGGGGCTGCCTCCAGCCCTTCCTTGTCCTGGCACAAATTCTCATCCTATCTCAAAGAAGATTCCATGTAACATGCTACCCTGTGGGGCTGGAAACCTGGAAGGCATACAGGCAACATTCTTGAAGTGCTTATTTTGGCCTCAGAGGTCCTGGGTCACTCCAAAGGAACAGTCTAGGCCCCTCAAGATTTGGTTTCTAAAACCTACAGACTGTTCATTTGGAGTTTCAGAACCAACTGAAAAGAAATCTATGTAGTATCTTGAAAGTTCCCCCTCATATCCTATCCTAGCTCCTGTATCTGGACCTAGGATATGGTTTGAGAGAGACAGGATGCAAGTGAGTAGGAAGGAATCCATCTGGACAATTGCAGTGCCCCTGTCTCTGCAGACATTCCAGTGGAGATGGGCTGGTGAAGGAGAATCCTACTCAGGTTGAACTCTGAATTTCTTCCTATTCCACTATTAGGGAGATCTATTTATTCATGGGTTAAAAAAACCCTTGTTTTCCTTTAGCTGTTACTTCGAGTAAAGAAATGTGCATCTGCTTGGGGTGTGGAGGTCTGGTGCCTTTCCATTTAATTCTCGGCCTCACTGGCTGTCTTCAGTGCTAATGGTCTGGACTCACCTGCTCAGCCTGCACTTGGTCCTCAGGGAGTGGGGAATTTCTTCTCAAATTTCTTAGCTTCAGCTGCATCATAAGCCTAACTATTTCTTGTCCCACAATTTTAAATGTCCTTTAAAATTTTGAGGTGATGGTGAAAGTTAGAGTAATCTGGGAAAATCTCAGTTCTGTTACTTCCTGGTCACAGGAATTTGGGCAAGTTAACTGAACTCAGTGTTCCTGTTCAGTGTCCCTTCATCAATTCTGGTTCTCTCTGTGTCTTTTGGACTCTCCTCCCCCATCCATGCACACTCTGTGAAGAAAATCACTTCTTTCAAACACAGAAAGATCCGTCCCCGCAGAGCCCTCTGGCTCCTGGATGAATGGCAAATAGGCTCTTGGCACTTGCAAGCACGTGCAGAGAAAGTCAAGAGCTGCTGGGAGCTAGTGCCAGCTCTGCCAGCTGTTTCCCTAGGAAAGCCGAGTCAAGCTCCGCTGTGTTAATGTGGCTCAGCTCTTAATAATGCCCCAGAGGCTGGCAAACAGCTTGTAAATAGTGAGAAGAGCACATTCAACTCCACGTGGAAAGTGATTCAATTACTCTCCCCTATTATGCTGGCTGTTGTTAAAAAGCTGAAATCAAACAGTTCTTGCTGTAGATTCATCTGCCCAGTTGTCTTACTGTCTTGTGGCTTTCTTGGCACCATTTCAAATTAGGTGAATACAATTCTTTTTTTGTCTCCCATCTGTAAGAAGGCAGGTCCTATTGGATGAGAGTCAAAAGGAGATCCAGTTCTCCATCCATTTCTTCCCTGGACAGGTGAGAAATCAATCAGCATGCACCCAGTACTGCTAGTCACCCTGTGCACAGGCTTCTAATGAATATTTATATCATTAGGTCAAGCCGTGGCTCATTTTCATCTGCCTCCATTAGACAGGGTGTGCTAGTGGAAAGAGGCCTCCACAACGGGGCTGTTTGCAAACATGAAATTCCCTTCTAGCATTCATATGCAAAGATCATCCCTTCACACACGATCCCCTCCCAGTTCTCTTCTGCTGTCCTTCTTTGTAGAAAATCTAGGTAATCCAGAAAAGAGCTAGCCAGTGCTGAGCTATCTACTCTTCATCAGATAGAAGAATTCTGGAAGGCAGAGTTACCCGTGCCCATCCTCTGTGCTCAGAGAAGAGTGTGGTTGGATTAAATTGTCCCTGGTTATTAACCTAAATGGCAATGTAGAAATAGATATTCACTGAGTCATTTACTCAACAAGCATTGCTGGGTTATCTACTGAACAGAGGCTGGTTCTGACTATTCCAGGTTAGGGAAGTGTGGTGAGGAAGATGGACACACTCTCTCCACTTACAAAGCTCATGGTCTCAGAGAAGAGACAATTAAATGAATAAAAACAAGATGCAATTGGGAGAATGATAGGGAAGTCAACAAAGATCTGTCATTGCTAACAGGGTTAAATTTCTTGTGGCTTGAGGTCTTCTTCCATCTATTTAAATGTTTCATTTATGGAGTTTCATTTTTGGAGTGCCTACCACACTTGGGCAGGGAATAGTGATGGATGAAAGACATGGTCCTTGCCAGTTCAGGGTAGTGAGAGCTGGAGGGAAGCCCCAAGGTGGCAGGGTGGTAGGGAATTCCTAAGTCAGACTGGAGCTGTGACAGTGGAAGGGAATGGAGCTCATCTGGCAGGATAATTCACCAATGGGCTCAACAAAGCCACCAAGGCCCTTGCAACAGGAATGCCTTCATCCCAGAATGGCTGTTCACCTCAAGTAGGATCTTGGACTGCAAAAGTCATACACAATAATAATAATCTCCAAATGAATAATATGAGATATTCTAATTCTATTTTGCAGAAAGGCAATTTTGAAAAAATTGAACAAATAATTTATTTAAAAAATTTGATTTCCTTACAAATATTGAAACAATGCATTTAAAGTAACATTCTAATTATATTTTCAAATTCCTTGAGGGCAGAGACTGTTTTCTTCCAAAGTCACATTATTTATGAAAACTCCAAGATGCCAGGATGGATCATAGAAGGGCTGAGTTGAAATTTTTTTTGCTTTAATTTAAAAAGAGGATTGCTAAGTAAACTAATAGTGAAGTAAAAATTTTTATCCACCACTATTCCCTGCCTAAGTAAACACAAAATATAATCAGTATTTCAACTACACAAAGGAAAAAATATATTTAAGATAATAAGAAGGATTTATTTTTAAAAATGAGTGAAATATTGTTACAAAACATTTATAACCATAAAAAGAGATCACTTGAGAACTTTCATAAGTAACATTTTATTATTTTAATTAAACTTAATAGTAACAACAGAAAAACAATTAGTATTATACCTTAAGTTGATAATGTGCATTTACATAAGATTCATAAAAATCTTTTAAGGTTGATACTGTGATTTCATTTTATGGATAATGAAGCAAACACCCCGATTATGGAAATTGCTCATAACTACAACAGAGAAATATGTAGGAAGAACAAGAAAAGAAACAGGAAACCAGGAAGAAGAAGTGTCAAGGGGGTATCTGCAAGTGAGAAAAAAACAGCAAACTAACCACTGAACTTGACAGTTAGGAGGCCAGCAGTGACATCAGCAAGGTCAAACATGGGGCGGGGGTAACGTTTTGCCCTGTAGGCTCTTCTTCAAGGGGGTGGGGGAGGAGAGATTAGTACTTCGAAAGGGACATGACTTTGATGGGGGATTGTGATGTTTTCTTTTTTCTTTGCTTTCTTTCTCTTAAAGGAGAGAGATAGGTAACTGATAGATAATAAGCACTTAGTAATGCTAGCTATTACTTATTATAGTTGTTTATAAGTTATTATTAGTTTTAGTGAAAGAACAAGAAAGAGGTTTATGTGTCAGAATATGATCTCCATGAAATAAGATGTCAGAAGTAGAGTTGTGAGTGACTTAATGATGGGGATAGATAGATGTGGTCTGAGAAAGGTGCTATTAAATGATCATATCATTGTGTGAACATCATAGTGTGAACTTACACAAGCACAGAGGGTAGGGCCTGCTACACACCTAGGCTAGCATAGTAGTGGTGGATGTGGAGAAAGATGATGATAAAGGTAGGACATTGCCTACAGATTATGAACTCTAAGACTAGCTCTCCTAACTCCCTAAATTTTACTCTTACTTTTTTAGCAACACGTGTCTAAAATCAGATGTCCTATTACCTACATTGAGTACCTTCTCAGTTTTGCAGAATATCACATCTAAATACAGAATTCAACATTTTGGAAAGAAAGGCAGTCAAACATGAAAGTCTTTATGCCTCTGGGCTACTGAGAGTTTCTTGGGGGGAATTAAAAAGGATTAAGAGCTTTCCTCATTAGGCAGCTAAAGACATAATTATGGGATTTTTAAAAAGTGCTCATTTTTTGCTCGGTGAAGAGATAGTAAGATATTCACAGCCAAAATGTGAAGTTGGAAAGTTCAGATGCTAGGGAGGAAGTCCAAGCTAGTTTGGTCCAAGCCCAGTTTGGTCTTCAGCTGATAACAAGCACTCCAAATCTGGCTCACTCAGCAGGTCAAAAGACATCTGGCAGGGGCTGGGGTTATGGCTCAGCGGTTGAGCACTTGCCTCGTATACGTGAGGCACTGGGTTCGATCCTCAGCACCACATAAAATGAATAAAGATATAAAAAAATAATAGCACATTAATAAAAAAAAAGATTAAAAAAAAAAGACATCTGGCAGCAAGTGACATCTCAATGAGTAGTTGTAGGAAAAAACCAGAATAGAGTGGACTCCACCTTACCCTGGAACTCCTGGAGGGCAGGGATTGTAGATCCACTAAATATTTCCCTCCCCTCTGGGCCTTCTAAGTGCCTTTGTCCCGGGCCATCCCACTGATTCACATGTTGCTCACTTCTCATTGAAAATGAAAAGAGGCCACGTAGTAGGCTCTGCTCTGACTGGGATACTCACCACCAGCACAGGCAGAGCATCCTACCAGTAACCTCATAGGCAGGTACTGGTTCAGATGAGAAATGGTGCAGACTCTGAACTCTACTGGCTGCCTGGAGGAGGGGTGGCTTTGCTGGTGTCAATAGAGCAGACTCTGAACAAGGACCTGTGTGCTCAGCAAGCAAATGCTTCATATTTTCCTGGGCAATCCTCATGTTAGCTACTATATATCTTTCAGCCTTACAGATGATTGAAATACCCTAAAAGTGCCAAAGTTTCTACTCACTAACAACACTTACCAGGCAGCCCTTCACTCTAGCTGCAGAATAAGAGCCCAACATCAGGCTGCAGCCCCTGACTGTTACCTAGGAATTTAGACTCTGTGTTCCTATGGAGCCAGGAGTAACTGATGCTGTTGCATTTTCCTCTCTGCTAAAGGAGAGGAAACCAGATGCTACTGTTATGAACAGGATTCTCTGAGTACTCTCGTGCGGGTACTGTCTGGATAATTCAGGTAATCGCAGGAAGCTTACATTTTACAGACAGCTTACAGTGGCTCAGAATAGACCAGCAAGGGGGTATGTTCCCTAAGAGGAATCATCAGGGTATAATATCAGAGAACTAGGGAGCCCCTGGAGTCTGCTAAATAACTCTAGCCACATAGTAGCAGTTAGAAAGCAGGCCTACCTTTGTGAAAAAGGTGTCTATAGTCAGACTTGGAGGGCAAAAGTGAGGTGTTCTTGGGCCTTCAGTACCTGAAGCAATTCACTTCCATGAAATTCCTGCTGATTTTGTGCTGAGTCCTGTACCTAAGATATACCCTACCTCATGAAGTAGCATTGATTCTTTCTGTCCCACTGTTTTGTATATATCTTCCATATTCAACTGGTTTCAACAAAAGTGCATTATTCAGGTCCTACTGTGTGACTGGCTCTGTGAACAGAAATGGAATAAAATCCCTGCTTTCATTCAGTCTAGTAGGAAGAGAGACAAAAATGATAGAGAGAGGTGGGTGCTACGTGGGGATGGCACAGGGTATTGTGGAAGCCTGAGGAGGAAGACACTCACTATGCTATTCATGGTATTGATAGAAAGCATTAACAACTGTGTGGAGGAGCGGGGGAAGAGGTTTGAAGAAGGAGCAGATGTTGACCAAGCAGAAGAGGCAGAGGACCTTCTCAGTGCATGAATTGCATGGGAAGTGGCAGCAGTCCCTTTTGGCATGAGTGAGTGAAGGGAGATGAGGCCATAGTTCTGCAGGTTAGATCAGTCATGAATGTTATGGGACCTGTGCTCTGGAGTGGACACTGTTCTGTAGGTGGAAGAGGCAGGGGGGCAACATGGACAGAGTGTGCTCAAAACAATATCCTGAACCTACCTTACCATCACTGCATTTCTATCTGTCTGCCTTTCTTCAGTGGCATCTCTGAAAAAGACGACTCACCATATACAGCAACAAGTTGCAGAAGAAACTATCCCTGATAGGAGTAACAAGGATTTGCCCCACAGAGGAACTGGGTTTTATAATAGCCAAGTAAAGGATGAAGATGTCTCCTCCAAGAGGCACACTGAACCTCAATTTGGGCTATGTATCTAGTTATTAGAAATTTATATGTTCTCAATGCCAAGTCGTAATTTCTTAGTACTGATGAATTAAGAAGCCAGACTTAATTATGAAAAGATCTGAGTTATGTTTTTCTTTAAAGTAAATCAAACACTTCAATAGAGAAGGCCTAACAAAAAGTGGAAAGGGTGCTAAACTATTCAAAATATTTTAAGCATGTTTTGAAATCTCCACTAACATCATTTAGTTTAAGTCAATACTATAATTTTTCATGAAGATCTCAAATAAAGCCAACAGTCATATAAAAACTACTGAAGGACTGAGACGTAGCTCAGTGGTAGAGAGCTCGTCTAGCTTGTGCATGGCCCTGGATCTCACCTCTAGCACCTCAAACAAAACAAAACAGAACAAAAGATACTGGTTAAATTGCATGACTGCAGAAGCCACCAATAGAGCAGGAATAAATGTCATTTAGATATCATATTGATTATTTTTCTTTCTGGGCCCTGGGGCGTAGCTCAATGGTATAGCTCTTGCCCAGCATGCATGAGTCCCTGGTTTCCATCCCTACCCCTCACCCTTAGCAACACACACATATTTCTGGTGCTGAACAGTATTAGACACATAAGGAGGTAGGAAGGGTAGGATGGAGGGTGTGCCAGCAATTTAACATGCTCATTCCACTCTATGCTCTCAGACCAGTAAGCTTTTTGTAAGGGCTGCCTAGAGCACAGAAGATTCCAGCCTTCCCTGGATAGTATGGAGGAGAGAGGATGCTTGTTCCCCTACGGCAAGAGGAAGCAGTAGCTTCTTCCCTCAATCACCTTTCTCATGGCAGGAAACCCAATTACTGAGCACTGAGCTACAATCTACCAGGCCTTTTCTGAACACTCAGAAAGTTGGGGAGGGAAATGGCCAGGGTCAGAACCTGGAGGTTCTGACCAAAGGAAAAATGCCAGAAACTGCCTTCCTCCAGCCTCCCTGTGCAGGAAATGAATGTTTGTGGTTGCTGCAAAGGGACAATATGATCAAAATGTTAACTGTCATATTCTAATCACAGCCTGCTCTTTCCTAATATATGCTTTCCTTCAAAGACACAATAACATCTTAGAAAAGTTGTTCCAGATAGTAGTAGCCATCGTGACTGAAATGCCTGAGTTGTAAAGATTAGATCTCCCTAATAATACTCAGTTTCCCATATGGTGGCAAGAAGAGCACACTTTTATTTTTGGCTTGTTTTTCAGTTGAAAATCCTCAAGTTGCAGATCCCTCCCCCACAAAAACTTATATGATTATTTATTGAAAACAGCCTTTCTGAATTGTCTGGCACCTTATAAAAGGTATTTTAAGCTTTAAATTGGTTTTCTGCTGCTATTTTTACACTGTATTTGAGTTACCCATTAGGGTCCAGTGGGAAATTACAAAATTAACAAACAGGTCACTGAGCTTCTTCCCAGGCGGAAATAGTCAGCAAGCTCCAATGACCTGTTAAGGTCAGAGTTTATATACTCTTTCCCTCTAGTTTTGTTCTCTGGAAGAGCTGAATAGGGAAAACTGAAATGAGAATGGGTTGAAAGGGGGAAATATTTTCAGTATTGTGCCATGATTTAGCCAAATTATTGTTTTGATTTTCACAGTTAATCCCATAAATTCTCTGTTCTCAGAAAAGACCATGTTATCTCAAAACAATTTACGATTTCTGCGTTTACATTCTTGGTTGGAATAGGGTCTACAGATGACCTGGAGATGGGGTTTTGACATAAAGCTCACCAGAATGCTTCCATTAATTCACTCATTCTTTTAGTAAGTATTTTCTAAGCACCTACTACATAAAGTCATAGTGCTTGGCAGGGGAGAACGACAGGTGTCAATGGTCCTGATATTTCTGTGGCCAAATGAGGGCACTATCTGGCAGGGCACAAATTGGAGCGCTACAGGTAGCAACAAGCATCCAGCTGTGTGGGATCCCACAGTACCTCACCCTGCCACAAAAGCGCGCGCGGTGGGGGGAGCCTTTTCCCCATTTACGCCTGCACTAATATGCCAAGTGCGTCCTGGACAGCTACTAGAGCCAGCCTGAACTGCCGCACGTCAGGAGAGCCAGAATTTGCCCTAACTTCTGAGTGCAGCATCAAACTTAAGGACTAGGTTAGAGTCGGGGAAAGAAGAAGGAGGAGGGGGACCTGGGGATCCAGGAGAGCCAAGGCAACGGATCAGATAGCGAGATCTGGGTCTAGACCAGAACGCAGGGAAAGTTCCCAACCCCAGCAGCGAGAGACGCTCACCTGCGTTCCGGAGCTTGCGGTTCCTAAGCACCGAGAGGATGACCAGAAGGTTGCCCACCACGTCCACCGCGATGGTGACAATGAGCACGGTGGATAGCGCAGGAGCTACCCAGGGAGGCCGGGGCGATCCGGGGGGCAGCGCGCCACCAGTCCCAGACCAGTCCGGGCGCACTGCCAACCCGCCAGCCTCGCAGCAGTTGGCGAAAGAGCCATTCTCCTGCATCGCAGACGCCCCCGCGATTCGCGTCTTCTGTGCCACGCCAAGATAGCCACAGGACGCACAGTGCTAAGCCAGGCGTTCCTGCCGCCCCCTTCGCTGCCCACCAAACACAAGGAAGGAAGGAAGTCAGTGGGGGAGAACTAGAGGAGATAATTAAGCGTGGGCAGGGGGCGGAGAAAATATGCGAACAGAAATAGCACTTGGGAGAGCGTCCCTCAGCGGCACGCGGGGGAACCGTAGGACCTCACCGCTAGCGCTGCTATTGGGAGCTCAGCACGTGCTTGGCCCACTTCAGGCGACCAGAGCCTATCTGGCCTGTCCGTAAGAGTATGGCCATACGGAAACCCCCATATTTCCTCCACAGCTTTTGGGAAGCTGTGTTCATGTAGGAACACCCAAGTTTTACAACTGGAGAAGATGGTGGTGGTCGCGACCTGAAAACCCATTGCTAGAAAGGCGAGGTTTGAAATTCCCTAAAGCAAAGGAGGGTAGAGTGCTAGTTAACCTCTAGGTAGTTGAAGAAAAAGGTGAACCTGCATTATTTATTTTGCAATTGTTCTGTATTGTGGGAGGTATTGGAGAGGTCTCTTCCAGAAAGACCATACTTTAATAAACTTATGAATATCTATCTTAACATATTACTTACATAGATGCAAAGCCAATACTGGGGATTATTATAACATGGGTTTGGAAGTGGATAGGACAAGAGGAAGAGTGAGACATGATTATAGGAAAGAAGGAATTCATTCAAAATGTTTGAGCACTTACTCCAAAAGTAACAATAACTAACCTCTTTGGGGGATTAATTTTATGCCAAACATTATTCTAAGCACTTTTTGCATCCATTAGAATCACTAAAATAAAAGTGACTATTAGTCCTGAATTTGTCAAGAAGTTGAAGCAAATGGAATTCTCTTACATTGCTCTTATGAGAATACAAAGCGGAACAGCCACTTTAAAGGGCTACTTGTTTGTTCCTTGTAGTTAAAAAATGCCTATCCAATGACAAGGATGTTCAAAATGAAATGAAAATTCAAAAAAAAAAAAAGAAATAAAAATTCAAAATTAAAATGACTAAAATTTTTGTACAATAAGTCCAGAACAGTCTTATTTATAGTAGCCCAAACCTGGAAATTACCCAAATCTCCATCTGCTGAAGAAGGGGTAAATGAACTGTGGTATAAATTCATGCAATGGAATAATTGCTCAACAATAAAAACTGTTGATGGACACAACAGCATGGACTGATTAGTCAATATAAAAATTAATATATTGAATGAAAGAAGCTAGAGACCAAAGAGTACATATTATATGATTCCTTTACATGAAATCCTAAGTCATGAGTTTGTTGTGATAGATATCAGAACAGTGGCTGCCAATAGGGATGGAAATTGGCTGGAAAAGAGCACAGATTAACTTCTGGGATTTTAATAGTTGTGATAGTAGTAGTTGGAGGAGGACTACTAGAGAATGAACCCAGGAGCACTTTACCACTGAGCTACATTCCTAGTCTTTTTTATTTTTTATTTTAAGACAATGTTTCGCAAAGTTGCTGAGGCTGTCGTGGAACTTGGGATTCTCCTGCTTCAGCCTCCTGAGTGGGATTACAGATGTTTGCCACAGCATCCAGCTGGAAGATAACTTTAATGCATGTTATTTTATGTAAATTATACTCTCTCCTAAAAACAACAAAAATGAAGGGCACAGTGGAGAGAGAGAGACTGAAATAGCAGGAAAAGTTGCTCCTTTTAATCCAAGGAGCAAACACTTTGAGAGGTGAGCCCATAAATCCTAAGGGGGAGTGTGATTGTGAAGAGAGGGGAGCTTTCTATCCTACAGCAGAGAGAAAGAAGAAGCCAGGTGCAAATTCAGAAGTACTTCTAGACTGGTGTGAGATGAGGGAGTTCTTCTCTGGTTTTTGTATTCTCAGGGTATTTGAGGCTACTTCAGCAGCCAGGTTTCAGGGGAAGAAAGAGTAGAAGATTTGAAGACGAGAGGTTTTCAATGTCATTGCAGAAAGTGAGAGCATTCATTAAGACAGCATAGCAAGTATGAATGTCCCTGTGCACAACTTCAACAAAACCAGTCTGGTTAGTGGTTATTAACCAGCAAAGAGTGAGTTGTTTGAAACAGATTCATTTTTTATTTTTACTTCTTTCTCTCTTTCCCCACCCTAGCCCCAATGCCCTGTGTGTGTGTGTGTGTGTGTGTGTGTGTGTGTATGTTGCTGCTGCTGGGGACTGAATTCAGGGCCTTGCACTTGCTACTGAGCCCATACCTAGCCTGAAACAGAGATTTCTTGAAGGCAGACTCTTGCTGTGAAGACCTGGAAGGTGGTTATGGGAGTAGGCTGCTGGGTGAAGGTGGATGAAAAGATGAGAGATGGCAAAGTCAAGGACTGAGGAGTGGGGAAGGGGGTTATGCTGAGAGACAAGGGAAACAAGAGTCAGCAGACAAAGTCCCCACTGAATGAGGAGGAATGACCAGCAGGTTCATAGAACAACAACAGGAAAAAGGAGCCAGATGCACAGCTGGATATTGTGAGGTCCAAGGGGCTCTTATAGAAGGAAGGACCAGCCAGGCTCTCCTCATCTCATATATGCAAACACAGTGGGAATTGTCTGGCTTTCAGCAGCCCTCATAGTGTTAGGTGAGCAGAATGCAGTCTAAGTTGCCTCAGTAGACACATACTCTAACCCACATTTGGTTAACAGATCATGAAGCAGAAGGATTTGTCTTGTGCTTCCCTGGAATAAAATTTCCACCTCACCTACATCAGCAATAGTGTATTTCAAGATCCTTGGACACCAGGAATTCGAGTATTTATCTGCCTAAGAAGTCAATGCTGCCTTCTGGCATAGCCGAGTCAGGGCAGGGCAGTGGTATAGACCTTTAAAAGACAGTTTGGCAATTTCTCACAGAATAAAATACTCTTATCATGTGGTCAGGCAATTGTGTCCTTTGTATTTACCCAAGCAAATTGAAAACTTTATGTGAATAAAGTTTTGTATGAATAAACATAGATGATTTTCAGATTTATTTACAATTCTCCAACTTGTAAGCAATCATTCTGGAAAAGTTAAAACCATAGAGACAATCAAAAGTCAATGACTGCCAGGAGTTTCATGGGGAGGGAGAGGCGAATAGGCAGAGCACAGAGGATTTTTCGAACCGTGAAACTATTTTGTATAATACTGTAATGGTGAATACAGGACATTATACATTTGTCCAAACTCAAAGAGTGTATAATACCAAGAATAAACTATAATATAAACAATGGGCTTTGGGTGACAATAACATGTCAATGTAGTATTATAGAATATAACATGTACCATTTGTTGTAAGAAGTTGATAGTGAGAAAGTTGTGCCTGTACAGAAATGAGGGATATATGGTAACTCCTTATACTTAAAGAGGGCTATTGCTAGGATGGAGAAAAATGTCCCATGGTCCATATATCCTTATCCAAAACAGAATCCACACACTATAAATAAGACAAAATAAAACAAACCTGGAGAGAAAGGCCTGATGGTAAGGAGGCTGGAGCTATGGCACCTAGTAATTGAATTCATACTTAGGAAGAGGGTATCTCTTTAAAGAACTGAGGAGGCATCCCAGAAGGAGTGAGCTCAGGGCCTAGACTGGAGAGATGGATAGGAATCAGGTCTTGGTAAATCTTCAAATCAGATCTCTGAATTTGATCTCAAGCACAGTTGAATCTAATGTCAAATGAAGGCTATTGTCAACTCCCTGTCTGCTATTATTTGGATATAGTTTGCATGTGTCCCCCAAGTTTACATACTGGAAGCATAATTCTTTGTAGCTTCCTATCTCATGTTGTGATCTCTTCTTCTTACATATGATCCCCCCAATATAATGCCATCTACTTTGAAGCCTTCATTAGAGCCAAGACAATGCTGTACCATGCTCTGAACCTCCAGAAATGTGGGTTAAAGAAGCTTTTCTTTATAAAGTACCTAACCTCAAGTATTTCATTATAGTAACATAAAGTGACAAATTTGCCTTCTCCTTCCACTGGACAGAGCATGTCTATTGCAAAAGCAATTCCCTCCTTGACATCCAAGTGTAGAAGAGAGGCAATTGATTCCAGGCTGATGGCATTTAAGGGATAAAGAATTCTTTTTCACAATAGACAAAACCAATAGCTGCTGCCAACAGTGAAATGAAATTATATAGGAGGAAAACTAAAACCTTGAAGAAGGGAAGGAAGAGAAACAAAGGAAAGAGGATGAAGATTCCTACATGTTTGCTAATAAAATAAATCAACATTCTGAACACCCAAAGTGTCCTATGGTTACAAAAATGAGCGGAACTGGTTTCCCCTATATCTGCTCACATCCCAATATTAATATCTTTCACTCCAGATAGTCTTGAAACCTCTTCCAAATCACTTTCAGTCAGGATATCTCATGTCATCTCTCAGCAGCTCTGTGAGGTCTGGGATGCAGCTGGAACAGAAAGAAACAGACTTTCAGAGATAAGTAGCTTGCCAAGGCTAGTGATTGAGGAGGGGCCAGTTGTCTGACAGAATCCATTTCTTTTATTAAATATGTAGTGGCTTTTACTCCCTCAGTATGAACTATCCAAAGAACAATATGAGCAAATTTTTCTTTTAATAGCTTGCAAAGGGGCTGGAACTGCCACCTGCCCTTTTAATAATACATAAGCAATAATAAGAGCAGACACAGTTGGTATTGGATGTACTATGCTTTAGACGTGTTGACGTATGGATTATTTGGTTAATCCTCACAATGCCTCATGAGATGGATACTTTCACTGTGAAGAAACTGATATTACAAGTGGTTAAGAAACCTAGCAAGTTGTCTCAGAGCTGGGACTGGAATCTAGAATGTCTGATCTCCAAACTTGGTGCAGTTATGTTCTTGCACTGGAGAATATTAAAATTTCTGGACTCTTTTCCATCTGAAGAGATGGAGAGGGAAGCTCAACAATGTTGGGCAAGTTAAATCCTTGGAGAAATTGGAATAAGACTCCAAAATTTCCTTCTGTCAACTTTGAAAAATATGTTTTTATAGATCACTAAAAATTACACCACTATCTAGGCTCACAAAACTACTCAAATCTCTTCCTGAAGTGTAGGATAGTCTTGAAAGAGGGATATTACAATAAAAGGACAAAAAAAAAAAAAGACTTTTTTTCTTAAACCCACCTTTTGAGCATTCTTTCTTACATTTCTTAGCATGTGCCCATGGCAGAAACCAGTCAAGTGATCCTGGGTCAAGCTGCTGGGCAGGGTCAGAGCAGAAAAATTCTTTCCACTTCTGGTTGCATAATCTTTACCTTTTCTGACTTTTTCTTTCCCTTTGGGGAAAACAGAATGAGTCACTGCTCTGGTTATTTCAGATTTGAATTTAATCTAACAGTTCAGTATTCTTGCAGAAGGTTCTGTTCCTTCAGTTGGGTACTCTGACCCTTGAGTAAGCCCAGGTTGGTGTTTGCCTATTATCACATGCTGTCTAGAATGGATTGTTTAGCAGATATATGCACTTATATATAAATTGTATCTGGATAGATAGATCATTTAAATTATTTGGGTTTTTTTTTGGTTGGAATTTTTTTAAAAAAAGTATTTACCATTTACCAAAACATTACTTTCCTTGTAAAGATAAATTTTAAGCCAAAAATCATATGCAGAAAAATTCAAGTGAAAAACCTGCATCAAGATTGTGATGGTTTCAGGGCACAGTGGCACATACCTGTAATCCTAGTGGCTTGGGAGGCTGAGACGGGAGGATTGCAAGTTCAAAGCCAGCCTCAGCAACTTAGCAAGGTCCTAAGCAACTTAGAGATACTCTTTCTCTCAGAATTTAAAAAATAACAAAATAAAAGGGCTGGTGATTTTGCTCAGTGGTTAAGAACCCTTGAGTTCAATTCCTGGTACAAAAAAATTATGATGGTTTTTACTTCTATAGAAAAACTTTATTTTGAAATTTAAATGTTTATTTATAAAACCTGAGGGTGAGGAGATGCAGCTATCACAGAAAATCATCACAGGAATGGTTACTAGGCCAGCAAGACCTGGCTCAACATCTTCTGGGTGTACATATGGACTCTACTTCTAGGGTCAGAGAGCGCTGTCCTACATTCCCAGAGCCTCAGCTTAGAAGTATATCCACCTTACCCTCCTCTCTCAAGAATCAGGTTTACTCTATCCCCACGTCCCCTGCAGAGTTGCCATTAGTAGACCAAGGGTATTTTAATACTGGCTGTGATTAGCTCAGAAAGGCCACATTCAACATACTGCATCTCTGCCTCCACAGCTAGTAAATGAGAAACCCAGCTTGGATTTAAAAGTCTGTTTTAACATAAGGTAAAATTCACTGTAGGTTTTCCCTGTGATTTCTTAACTAGAGCTAATTTTTTTTTCTAGTTCATTTTCTAGGTCTTGACCTGTCTCCTACAAACCTTTCTCATTGGCATTCTCTATTTCTACACTTATTCTTTTTCCTACATTTGCACCTACATTCCTTGAGCAGGGAAACATCTAACATCTAAGTATCTAACAATAGTATATGCAAATAATGTGTAATACTTCCTAGGTATTACCTAAACACAATCCTCAAAAAAATATGATGAAATGTTCAACATCTCTAGCCATTAGAGAAATGTAAATTAAAACTACACTGAAATTTCATCTCACTCCAGTCAGTGGCAATTATCAAGAATACACATAACAATAAATGTTGGCAAGAATGTGGGGAAAAAGGTTCACTCAGACATTGCTAGTGGGACTGCAGATTGGTGCAACCAATGGAAAAGAGTATGGACATTACTAGAAAACTTGGAATGGAACCACCATTTCATCCAGTTATCCCACTCCTCAGCATATACCCAAAGGACTTAGCATACTACAGTGACACAGCCACATCAATGTTTATAGCAGCTCAATTCACAATAGCCAAGCTATGGAACCAACCTAGGTTCCTGTAACGGTTAATTTGAACTTGTGTCAACCTAATTGGATTAAGAGGGGCTAAGGATTATGGGTGTGTCAATGAGAGTGTGTCTAGGAATGATTGGCATGTGGGATAGCCAACCGAAATGAAGACCCTCCCTAAGCGTGAGCAGCACCAACCAATAGAATGATGGCTCGAATGGAATAAAAATTGGAAGAACAAAGAAGCAGCAGCAGATGCAAGCTCAATTCTTCTTGAACGGGTTCTTAAGAGATTGCTGTTGTGATCATCTGAGGATATCAGACTCTTGCTTCTTCACTCTTCCAAAGCGGACTCTGACAGTGATTCTCTAGAAGGCCTAGGTTTCAGACTAGGGTAGCACCATCGATCACTCTTGTTCTGGGGCTTTAGCCTCTTGGACTGTGCAGCTACTGGTTCTCCCAGTTCCCCAGCCTGCAGACGGCCATTGTGGACTAGCCAGCTTCTGGTCTATGAATCAGACATTACCTTCCTATGCTCATATATGAATACACCATTGCTGTAACTCTACATCATGTACAACCACAAGAATGGGATCAAATTGGAAAGGGTTGCACTGCATGTAAGTATAATATGTCAAAATATACCCTACTGTTACGTATATCTAAAAACAACAAATAAAAAAAGATACTATTATCACTTGGGAAATACCAGGGATTTTATGAGTCCTGCATCAGGAACTTGAGACAAAGGCAAAATGTATTTTTTATATTTTACTACAAGTAGTTAACCTTAGAGTTAGACTACTACTTTTATGACCCTGGATGAAATGTTTAACCTCTTCAGGCCTCAGTTTCCTCCATTGTCAAATAGAGACAGCAGTACCTATATCATAAGAATATTGTGAGGATTAAATTAGGTAGAATAATGCCTGGCTCATAGTTGGCATTACTAGACATAAGCTATCATTGTTATATTTTTAAAGGCTTTCACATCTATATCTCATTTAGTCCTCACATTAGTAGCCAGAAATATTTTCATTTTACATTGAGGTCCCTAGAGGTTAATTGTTCTGTCCAGGACCCCATAGCTAGTGGGGAAATTGGAGGTAGAATTAGGGTTTCCAGCCCCTACATTCTGCTTTTCTTCTTTCTCAGCCTTTTGAGTACACTGAGACAGGAGATCCATGCTCAGAACAAGACCAGTCTTAAGAGTCTGCTGTGTGCCCAGATCACATGAGAACCTGACTCAGTGGAACTGGCTAGCTCCAGTACCTATGTCTTGACCCAAATTCCAAAGATATGGAAAAGTAGAGCCAGCGTTAAATACAATGTATGAAAAAACCATCAGTTTAGACTGAGCTCCTGTACTAGGTCCAAAAGAACAGACGAAAATGGAATTCCTCATTCTGCAGTTTCATATCACCAAGACAAGACTGTTGTTTATCTGACTTTCCGAGTCGGGGTTTGGATAATAGTTAATCTCTGAGCAGCTGGTTTTAAGCTCCTTTACTAGGAAAGTAACTTTAAAATGACCAATATGATTTTGTTGTTTCTGCTTTCTTCAGGCTCTTTCTGTCTATAAAGCTAACCTCTTCAGCTGACCTCATTGGAACATTCATTCTATTTAATCAAATGAAGTGTTGCTCAATTCTAGAATTACAAATTAAAACCACTTAAGAACTTTAAACTAAATTTGTTGTAATTTGTCTTTTGGCACCCCTTAGGTTGTAAATGTCCATTGCACACATAAAAATCATTTCTGAAATCCAAACCTAGGCAGTCAAGAGCTGAGGGTCTCATTTGAAGTCCTTTGACACACTGAAGGTAGAAAACAAGCTCCATCCTTGGTCAAACTGAAACTGAAACTGAACTACATTGCTGATAGTGACCCAGGACTCTCTTTCCAACATGAAAAGGAGCCATTTCTCATCATGAAGTCTCCACTCACAGCCCCTGGCCCTGTACACCTGCCAGTCCAGGATGCTCCAGGTACATTCACCTCCTCCATCTCTCCACCCTCACCTATTGTTGAGCTTTCTTTTCTTGCTACAATAGCCAATCTTAGGATGTAGATTTTTTTTTTTTCATGATCAAATGTTTTACTGTGCTGTCAGACTTGGGTTCCTCCTGTTCTTGGTTGGTAAATGTAGTCAGCACTCCTTCATCATCTTTAGTTGTGACCACTCATTGTGGCTGCCTCATTCTCACCTTAAAGCAGAAACAAATGTGACTACAGTCATGTGCTGCATAACATTTGGGTCAGTGATAAACCATATGCAACAGAGGTCTCATGATTATACTGTTTGGTGATGATGTAGCCATCTTAGTCTATGTTAGTACATTCTATGATGTTTATACAATGACCACATCACCTAAAAGTGCATTCTCAGAATGTTTTCTTATTGTTCAGTGTACAAACATTGTGGACTTTACTCAAAACTTCTGGGATATAAAAGGCAGGGGATCATGTACATACCACATGGAAAAAACATTTTAAGGCTCCTTTAAGGGACCCTTGATGTACCTACTCAAAGATGCAATTGCCCTGCATCTTTCTCCTGCTCCTTTTCCTTTTGTTCTAACATTTTTCTTCCTTTCCATATTTTTTTTTTAGTCCATTCATGAGCAGAGACACGTAGCCCTCTACCAATCTTTACCTGTCACCTTCATAGCAAAATATGTGTTTGGTGCTTCTTTTTTTGCTTTCTACTTCAACTGGAGGAAGGGAATTTAACCTTCTTAGAAAGAAGTTGGAAAGATACAGAAAGCCAATAATTGCTTTTGTAAAAATTTTGCAAACATTATTTTATAATGGGAAAAAGAGGAAGAGGTTGAACATATATTAAGTACCCATTACATGCCAGAGATATTCTCATTTCTTACATGGCTTGTATCTATCTCTTATCCATGAAGGCATATGGTGACTGACTTAAGGGAAGGGTTCTTTTTTTTTTTTAAGGTAATCAATGTTGTTTGACCCCAGAATTATGGGTCATAAAATATTATCTAAATATTTTAATTAGTTGCCAATAGTTGGAAATATTAAAAACTTACATAAAAATATTGACAATCTGGCTTCTCTTCAAAAATTGGAGATCTGGTCTGCTGACTACTGTCAGAACCTTAGGGACTGCCACCACCCTTAGAAGGGACCCGCAGTTTGCAAGACTCCACAGTCCCTACTGTTCCCTACTGTGTTCTTGATAATTGCCAGCTATCATCATGCTTATTTATTTCCTTATAGTAAACAGAACATTTAAATATTTCAAATATAGATAAACAAAACACCTGGGTGTACATGTTCCTCAGTCCTCCCAACTTGTTCATTCATCTTGCTTGCCCGTCCCTGCCTTGTGAGCGTGTGCATTTCCGAGCCCATTTTACTGAATGTGTGTTTACAGCTTCTTGTGGTGCTGGTGCTGGATGTGTGGCAGGTGTCCTGCAATTCCTGATGGATTGGAACAAATGAAGTAAATCCCTTCGTTTGGTGTCTGCCTCTACTTCATTCTCCCTTCTTCTCTCCTGCTATGACTGGGACAAGAAATCCTTTTTCAGTCCCTGGACAAACCTCAGGTGCCTTTTTGGCCTAGTTAGTCTCAAATCTTCTGAAACACCAATGATTATAAAAGCAAAGGAAACCATTTTAACAATAGTAAAAGATATCTTAGCAACACTCTCACCAATAAACCATGACAAAGGGCTCCTAATGACTAGGTTTTTATAAACCAAGTCTCTGTTAAAAATGAATAGCTCCCCGTTCTGTAGCCTGGAAAGTGATTTGTAATCTATTAATGCACAGAGTTTGGATCCTGTTTTTCAAAGAAAATGAGTCACATTTTGTCAGTTAGGCCAAGAGGAGAGGCAAGAAGGGCATTGGCAGAGCAGCAAATTATATTATTCAACATTCACTTGGGATTTTCCAGTATACCATAATGTATCTTTCTTCAATAAAGACAATTTGTTAAATGGGTAATTAAATGTTATCTAATATTTATGCCTTTGTAAACCTTTTCATATAAATAATTTTAAGAATCAAGGAGGAAAAACCCATTGTTACACCATCTGTCTAGAATTTTTTGCTTCAGAAAATGTAGTTAAAGCAATATAGCTCCTTTCCCAGTAAAAGTGATGCTTTCCGGGAAAGAGATAATTCTGAAGCTGAAAAGAAAGGGTGATTGATGCTAGGGTGGGGAAGACAGGTATGTGTGCTCTTTAAGTATCCTCAGGAAAAGGTTGATTTAGTTTCTTTGTTACACCCAGCTTTCTCTCCAGTCTACTTTGCCTTTTATCTCCCTCTTTGTACCTCTTTTTTTTACACTTCCTACTGGAGGTAATGAATTTTCCTTTTTTCCCTCAAAACAATTTAAGGATGGGCTGTGCCTTCTTTTGTCTTTTTTAGCCCCATTAATTCCTGACATAGTAGCATGCTTGCAGTTAGTTCTTAGAAATGCTCCTTGAATAAATGACAGTATTTATCTATTGACTAAATGAGGGTATTTTTCTGTTGAGTGAAAACCTGGAATTGCTGTCCCTCGTTCTGTCCTGGCTCACAGTTATTCTTCATTATCTTCTACTATGGTTCAGATATGGTCTGAATGTGTTCTCATGGCTTCAAATGTGGAAATGTAATCCCCATTGTCAAGTATTAAGGGTAGAAACTTAATTCAACTTTGGCATTCAGAGGTGGGGTTTTGAGGGGATGATTATGTTTATATAAAGTCATTTAGGGTGAAGCCCCTACAATTGACTCCTGGTGGCTTTTTAAGAAGAGAGAGAGAGACACGAAGAGACACACACAGGTCTCTTGGCCTGTGATAGCCTCATGACTGCCAGTGAGAAGGTCGCTACCACATGCACCCCGTCAACACTGCACCTCCATATCTGTGAGCAAAAACAAACCTCTTTTCTTTGTAGTAGGTTAGTCCTCGGTATTCAGGCAATAGGCTAATATACCTAGTCAACACTGAGAGACTGAGTGGGTGGGGATGTTGGAAGAAAGAAGCCAGAACCAAACCTGCCTCCAGCATTTTCCACTTCAAGTCTTGCCCTTTTTAGTCTAAATCTAGAAGGTTCAGAAGGAGAATTTACTTCCCTGAGACAGTAGTTACAGCATCTTTTTCTTTGAGAGCAGTCTTCTTCTTCCATGAAGGAAGTGAGTTTAGATCAGCATCTCCTCAGCCTTACTGCCTGGCTTGTGCTGTGGTGAGGGATCCCTTCAACTACCAGTCTGCCAGAGATCAAGCCATGAGTGCAGTGCGCCCCCTACTGGGATGAATCAACCCAGAATTTTAGTGGACCCCAACAAGTCTTCACATCATACTCCAGCCCGCCCTCCACCATTTCATCCTCAATACTGTAAAATGAATTTACCACACTCACCCCCAAAACTGCCAATTCTCTTTCCTTTCCTTCTAAGAAACTTCCACATTTTTCCACTTCTTTCCATTTTGTTGCTACTATCTGAATGGATTCATGGTTGGTTGAATCTATGGGTGCGGAACCCACAGATGTGGAGACCTATCTGCTCTTCCCTCAGGGTAGAGTGGCAGGGCCTAAAGAGAGGGAGGGAGACCTCCTTGGTGGTGGCTGAACGTGGACCTCTCAGCAGTGTTTGTGGGTCCTTAAGGAGGTTTGCTGTGTGATGTGCTATGTCAGTTCCCTTGTGCTCCTTCAAGGAACCTGCAGTAAAAACCAACTGGTAACAAATTGGAGGCCTGACAGCTAGGTGCTCAGGGCAGGTGAAATCTTTTGGTTCACATAGTGTTAAACAAGTTTTTGAGCCAACATTAACAAATGTCCATAAGCTATGTTGCTTCTCTTTAAAGAAATAAGCTCTGATATCCACAGCTTCTCATGCAGTGTGACCACCATGGGCTCAGCTATGTTGCAGCTACCCTCTTAGAGAGGGCTGTGCCCCAAGCCCTACCTGAGCTATCCATCATGTCTGCCTGGCTCCAGTAACTCAGGTCTCCTGAGCTTGAGACCCCAAAACTTCATTATACTCGAAAAATTTGGAGCAAATGCCAACTGTTTTAGTTAGACTTTTCACTACTGTGACCAAAAGATCTGACAAGAACAATTTTAGAAGAGCAAGCGTTCATGTGGTGTTCATGGTTTTGGAGGTCTCAATCCATAGGTGGCCAACTCCATTACTCTGTGCCAGAGGTGAGAGAACATAAGGGCAGAAGGTGTGATGAAGGAAAGCAGCCCAGAACATGACAACTAGGAAAGGAGGTGGGGGACATCCTGCAGACCAGAGACAGAATGAACTGATTAGGTTAAACCTCTTATAACCCAACTATTTCACCTCTAAACTATCTTGTATTGTCTCCCGCATGAGCTTTTGGGGGCATCTCATACCTAAACCATAATACCACCCTAACAAGAGATGGGACTATGAGGTTTATAGAGCTCAATGCGGATTATTGGCTCTTTTCAATGATAACATACTACTTATATGTAACATTTATGTGCATAAGGAGAAAAATAAGCCTCCAGTACCCTTTCCCCCCAGCCCACAGTTGCCTGGCCTGCATCTCTTACCTTGTGTGTCAGCACACTCCCTGTGATCCATACCCAGGCCTGGGCCTGTCCATTCCTCCATCCCGGTCTCCGAGCAGATACTGTCACTCTCCTCAAGAGTATTTTATGCATTTACCTAAAGCTTACGAAAACAGAGACCTAGTTGTATTCATCCATATCATCTATATGTCCTTCAAATAATTTCCTATGCATTTATAAACACAGGTATATATGGCTCTTTTTAACCTAAGTGATTCATATTGTAAAAATTATTCTTCAATTAGAATTCAGGGTATTCTAGAATAAGGGTAGGAATTTTGCCTGAATTGCTTGCGGTTGTATCATGTCTACCTATACTATACTAGTGCTTGATATATAGTAAGTCAATAAATATAGAATTATTTGTTCAACAAGTAAAATTAAATGAATAAACTTGTTTTCTGACCTGTAATGTCTTTGAGATCTTTCCATGTCGGTACATAGATCAGCTAAATTCCTTTGAATGGCTGCATAGTATTGTACCATAATAAACACCCCATGGCCCTCATATTTTTTCCTATTTTTCATTATTTTTAAGCAGTATTATGTTTATCATCTGTCTTCATATTTAACATATATATAAACTAATAATTTTATAGGAATAAATCCTGAAATACATTTAAAATTATACAGGTTTATAGTTCCTACAGCAGAATATGAAAGTCTCTTTTCCCTTTTTTATTGTTAACTCTAAATACCCTGTTTTATTTGACCAAGTGAATTTTAGATCCCCTCTTCATTAGGGGAAACTGGAGAGGAAAAGGACAGAAGAAGGTGGGAAAGAGAGAAAGGACGTTTGGCACAAGAAGGAAGGAAGATATTATGTCCTGCTGGGTCCCACAGAAAAGAAATTGTCACAAGGCATTTCATTTTACTTTTATAACTGTTATAATGTTATTGTTCAATCTGGAGCTTTTTGTTGGCTGATGATGGCCTCTCTAAAATACTGGGGGGGCGGGCTGGGGCTATGGCTCAGTGGTTGAGCGCTTGCCTCGCATATGTGAGGCACTGGGTTCGATCCTCAGCACCACATAAAATAAATAAAGATATTGTGTTCATCTACAACTAAACAAAATATTTAAAAAAATAAATAAATAAAATACTGGTGGGAAGATTTTCAGGACACAGGAAACTGTTGCCAGGAAAAAAGGAAGAAAATTGTCATTTGTTCTCCATGGTTATGCAAGATTATCAGCATATACCTGAGGAACAAAATTTTGTGTCAAAGCATTTTCACCTATATACGTTACATTCACAGAACCCTGTCCCTCCATTTTTACTGATCACCCTTGTGCACAGAAAATCAATGTGATTACCCCAAATCATTCAGTCAAAGGTGTAGACTTAAACTTCTGTCTTTTGACTCAGCCGGGCTCTCCTCCTTAGGAGCTTGCATATTTTGGTAAATCATACTGAGTCAAATGTAGTCCTTAGAAATAAACCTCAAGTATTACATTTTCTGCCTTCTAATCTTATAGTGCCCCTGCAGGTTAATAATACTTCACCTGTGGTGTAACCAGTCCTGTAGGGACCTTGGTGCTGATCTTCCTGGTCCTGGCTATTGTCTCTAGATGGAAGCAGGTCGAGACAGCCATGCGTTGGTAGATGAGGGGCTGCAGTGTGGTCCAGTCTCCTTCTCTTGTCTCAGACAAACCAAGATGCTACAATATTAGAATCTATTGACAGCATAGTAGATGAAATGTCAGAAAAGGAATTCAGAACATACATAATTTAAATGATCTGTGAAGCACAGAATAGTATAAGAGAGCAATAACAGACAACAATTGATCAATCCAACAAAGAGATTAGAGAGCAAATACATGTAGCAAAAGATTACTTCAAGAAAGAGATAGAGTCTCTGAAAAAACAAACAGAAATCCTTGAAATGAAGGAAACAATAAACCAAATAAAAAATTCAATAGAAAGCATCGCCAACAGACTAGAGAACTTGGAAGACAGAACCTCAGGTTATGAAGATAAAACATATAATCTTGAAAATAAAGTTGACCACACAATGAAGATGGTAAGAAACCATGAACAGAATGTCCAAGAATTATGGGATAATATGAAAAGACCACATCTAAGAATTATCAGGATAGAGGAAGGCACAGAGATACAAACCAAAGGAATTCACAGTATCTTCAATGAAATAATATCAGAAAATTTCCCAAACATGAAGAATGAACTGGAAAATCAAACACAAGAGGCCTACAAGACACTAAATGTACAAAATTACAACAGATCTACACCAACGCACATTATAATGAAAATGCCTAGCATATACAGTAAGGATAGAATTTTAAAAGCTGCAAGAGAAAAGTTTCAGATTACATACAGGGGGTAACCAATTTGGATCTCAGCAGATTTCTCAACACAGACCCTCAAAGCCAGGAGATCGTGGAACAACATATACCAAGCTCTGAAAGAAAATGGATGCCAACCAAGAATCTTATATTCAGCAAAATTAAGCTTCAGATTTGATGACAAAATAAAAACCTTCCATAATAAACAAAAATTAAAAGAATTTACAACAATAAAGCCTGCGCTACAGAACATTCTCCACAAAATATTCCATGAAGAGGAAATGTAAAACAACAATAAATATTGGCAAAGAAAGGAACAAGAAAAAAAGAGAAAAGAAACACACTTGATATTTTTCAATGACCCTGTTCCAACATGATGACGTCAACAAACTGTTTAGTCATGCACCCTTCACATATGGCACTAAGAAGAAGATGATTACTGAGAGTTTCTTTGTATAAATTTGACTCAAATCAGATCACATTCCAAAGGGTATAGATCCTCTGGAATGATCACTGCCATCAATAGAATGAATATATGTAGCCTTATGTCAATGCAGGGACTTCTCAGCCTGGGACCCACTTTAAACAAAGTAAAACAAACCAGCAAACCTTGACTAAACCATGTTTTCAAGGGCAAAAATAATTGTATTCACCCTTTTCTTATCAGGGCCTAGCATATAGAAGGAGCTTAAATATATGCTGAACAGTTATAGCAGATATTTAACAACTTCTCTCAAATGGCTGAAGAGGAGCACAGACATTTGTATAAATGTTCTTTCTTATGTGCAGTGTATCACAGATTCAGCCTCTAACAATGATGCTTATTGTCTCATGGTTTATGTGGTCAGGGCTTGGATGTGGCTAGCTGGGTGTCTGACTCACACTTTCTCATGAGGCTGCAGTCAGGGCGTTGGCTGGGTTTGCACAGAGAGAAGATCCACTCCAAGCTCACTCGTGTGGCAGTGGGCAGGCTTCTCTGTTTGATGGCCAAAGGCACCAGCAACGTTCCATGGGTCTCTCCATAGAGCAGCTTATAGCTTAAGAGCTGCACAACAGTGAGAGATTGAGAAAGGGTGCTCAAATTATAGCCTTTCATAACCGAATCTTGGAAATGACATACTGTCATTTATGACATGAGTAACTCTGCCTGTCAGTAACTCAAGGGGGAAGTATCACAAGACAAAATTATGACACATCTAAAGATTCTAATCAGCTTTTATTTGTGCTTATATACAATTGGGTAACACTTCATTCTATGAAGTAGAGTGAGTATTCTGATGAACTGAGCAAAGGCGGGTGGCTTTATAGATAGAAAATGGCTGAGGAGAGCAGAAGAGTGTATTGGTTGTTCCAAAGCTATTTTCTGTATATAATTAACACAGAAGGGACTTCCTTATCATGCTGACTCATAGGGTGGGTGTCTTCAGATTGGTTGCTATGAGTCTCTTGGGTGTTTTTTGTTTGTTTAAAAACTGGCCTGTTTCAGAGTTCAGTTTTACTATCTGGTACCTTAAATGAGTGACTATGTTTCAGTTTGCTCTGCTCTGCTGGGGCCTTGTGCAAGAAACTAGTCCAACACAATGGCCTCCTACAAATTTTATTTAAAAAGGCATTCTACAAAGACATGAATAGAGGGTGGAAATCATGAGGAGTCAGGTCATCTGCTCCAATCACATTTACCTTTTTACCACATGTACCTTCTATTCTTTCCTTCCTTCCATTTTCCTTTTCTTATTTTTTTCCCTACTTCCCTCCAGCACTTACCATGAGTCTACAGTGGTTTAGGAGCTACATGAATATTGGGAATACAAAGCCTGTGAACACCAAGATTTTTATGTTAGGAGAGAAGAAAGATACAATAAAGTAGTTATTTCCCAAGCTTCAGTCACTCATCTTTTCAGCCATATACATGGACTTCTTAAATCTTTTGTTTTTTTTGGTACTAGAGATTCAACTCTGGGCACTCAACCACTGAGCCACATCCCCAGCCCTATATGTACTTTATTTAGAGAGTCTCACTGAGTTGCTTAGTGATTCACTTTTGCTGAGGCTGTCTTTGAACTCATGATCCTCCTGCCTCAGCTGATCTGCTGGGATTATAGGCGCCCCATTTAAATCTTTTTGTTGTTGTTGTTCAATATGTTCTTTAAAATAATTCACCTTTAAAATATAGCCTCCACTACACTGCAGAACTTAGGATTCCTTTAGGGAAAAAAAAATGTTTTGATGGTAGATTCTTTTCATGCTGTGGATAACCTCATCAGTTTATTCTACAAAGGACACACTCTGTAAACACATACATTAAATTGGATTACAATCACAATTAAATCTGTCACAGCACACCTTTTTAACAAAAACCTTTCCATCTGATGAGGTAAAGGATGTAACTGTAAATGGGAAAAGGTAGGTCATGTCCCTAAAATAAGAGTAAAATAAAATATGGCCTCCTCCCATGCCAGAGGATTTGATCCTGCATTACACAGGGAGGCTACTTAATCCATGGGCATCTGCTACACCCTACTTGCTTCACCACCCACTTATGCCTGCACCAAGTAGTAGATGGCAGGGAGGTGACAGATCAGCTGAGAGGGAACCTAATCTGCTGCCCTGCAGAAAGACTCCAGTCTCCACCTTCTGTTACTCTACCTTTCACACTGTCCCTGGCCTTCCCAATTCCTGGGCAGTCATTAACAACAAAGCACCACGACTTTGCTTCAAAAAGGCACAGATAGAACTCATTATAAAATAGAAACTCGTTTACTTTAAAAAAAAAAAAGGAAAGAAAAAGAAAAAAAAAATTAGTGTGGGCACTTGTGACCCCTAGTGGTAGAAAAGAGAAAATGCAACTAGTGACATTGAGGTGAGGAGAAGGGAGGGAGGCAAGGCGTCTCTCCCAGGCTCTCTGGAGTCCCACTTAACACTATAAATGCAAAACCATGTCTACAGGGGGCTAAAGGAACACACACAAAACAATAAAATACTTTCTCTCCTCATGACTTGTCCCAAACTTATTTATTCACCTCTAGGGCAGGTAGCAAACTGCACCTCCACCAGCACAAAAACAGAAGTTATAAGTGCTCTGTTGCAACCTACATCTTTCCCCTGGCCTTTTGGAGCTTGGAGACTACTGATGCCTCAACAACCTGAGGCCACTCTTATTCCTGCCTGTCTACCACACTTACAAAGATCTCAAACTCTGTGATTATCCAACTTTTCTTTGCAGGTGGGTTTACTGAAGCTCACAAAGGGGACTTAAGGACTGAGGTCCCAGAACAAGATGCCGCAGACTCTAGCAGAGAACTCAGTTTCCCAACTAACCACAAATGTTGAGATACTTAAGGCTAAGATAGAAAGTTATTTGGTGAATTTTGGGAAAGTAAGAGATCTAGTGGGAAAACATATTTTAATACATTAGTTTGTTTTAAAATAAATCAATACTTCAGAACATCAACTGGTGAATGAACTAGGTAAAATAATTACATTTTTCAGTAATAAAAGCAAAATATTCTTAGGATTTCTCATGAGGTCATCTGAACCATCCTTCTAAACTCAGGAAGATTCTTTTGGAATCATCCTTTGTGGGCCAGGGGAGAGGCAGAGGTACAAGGTAGAGTGAGAGGCTACATGATGTGGGAGGAGCTTCTGAAACATCCCCAAGTATCCCTGATGAGCAAACAAACTCATCCATATCCTGGGGATCTAGGGGATGGTCTTAAGCTGCAGCAGCAAGAATAAAATTGCTTCAAAATATTATACTTTGTTACAAAAACTCATGAGAATGCAGCATTCTCATACACCAATAAAACATTGTTTAACATTTTAAGATAATAGTTTTTGCCCAAATATCTGAGTAAAATCAACTCTGTAGAAGGATACACATTTTTATTCATTACTCAATACTCCTGGGCCTGAAGGTACCCATATGAGTGGGTTAGAGACCATGGCCCATGGGGCCAGGAAGACTTAGTTTGGTTCCAATCTCAACTGTCCTATTTCCTATCTGTATGATAAATTAATTTATGTTCTGATATAGATATAGATATAGGTATAGATACAGATATATATACACACATACACACACATATATACACACACACTCTCCCCCACTTTGGATGCTAATTCCAAGTCTCAGATTGTGACCTGTACTTCTCACTATACATATATAAAACTTTAATTAATTAATACATTGTAATTATGCATAATAATAGTATAATGATCACATCAGGGTAATTGGCACCTCTAGCATTGTGATGGTTAATTTTGGGTGTCAAGTTTACTGGATATCTAGAAAATTGGTATCAAGACTGAGTGGTTCTTGCTGTTATTATTCATCTGATGATGTGGAGAGGGCTTTGGAAGTGGCTTACAGAAGAAATTTGGGAAAGTTTGGGGGACAATCTAGAAAAAACCTAGAATTTTAAAGAGGGATTCTGGTAAGGACTTATAAGACAAGAATGCTGATAGGATTGTGAATAGTAAAGGCCACACTGATCAATTTTCATATGGAAAAGAGGACTCTATTGGGGATTGGACTAGAGGCCACCATGCCTTGAGATTTTGTGAGAGATTGAATTTAAGGTAATGTATGAGTTTATTTGGTAGAGAAAAATTTCAAGGCAACAAAGCACTCAGCTGAGGCATGGTTATTACTGGCAATTTTAGACAAATTTATACTGAGAATCAGAAACAAAGAGGTGCAGAGAAGAAATGCTTGAAAAATATGTAGCTTGGCTTCCTTCCATCAATAGAGTCCCAAAGTCTTAACTATTTCTTAACTGAATGCAATCACTGTGAGATGGGCATGGACTGTTTGGGGGCCAGGGGCAAAATGCTACAGTTTGGATATGAAATGTCCCCCAAAGTCCCATATGTTAAAGGCTTGGTCTCAGTGTGGTGCTCTTGGGAGGTGGGAGAACCTTTAAGAGGTAGAGCCACATGGGAGACTTTTAGGTCACTGGGGTCTTTTAAGGTCATTGGGGTCATTTTAGGTCTTCAAGAAGGATTGTGAGAACTGAGTTCCTTCTTCCCTTCTTCCTTCTTTTATTTGCTTCCTGGACATGAAATGAGCAGTTTTGCTCCATCACATGCACCTCCCTCCATTGCCATTCTACTGTCCAACCCAACACACACACACACACACACACACACACACACACACACACACACACGGCCTATAAGCAGTGGATCTTCTCAATTGTAAATTGGAAGCTCTAATACTATGAGGCAAAATACACCTTTTATTTATTAGTTGATTATCTCAGATATTTGCTATTGTAATGGAAAGCTGAGTAGCATAGTCACCTTTCACTTATGTTGGGACCATTCAAAATCCTCTCTACTAGCTATTTTGAAGTATTCAATTAATTGTTGTCAAGTATATTGTCCTTCTGTGCTATAGAACATTAGAAGTTATTCTTTCAATCCATCTGCATCCTTCAGTTTTCTTTTCTGACAAAGCAATATAAAGCTATGTGTCAAAAGCACCGAGAATGTAATTGTTGGCACAGTATTCTGCAAGCTACCAAGCATATTCCATGTGATACTTTGTTGTGACAGGGGTCTTTGATGTGGTGGGAAAAGAACAGGCTTTGGAAGCCAGTGAACCTCAGTTAGTGGCTGTGTGTTTTGAGGGAGTAGCTCAACCTCTGTGAAAAAGGTGTAGTAGTGATACTGCAGGTTATTGTGATAACTAAACATAACACATAAATAAGGTGCATAGGCCTCAGAAAGTGGCAAGTCTCACTATGCCTGGCAATAGCAGCTGCAATAAATAAAAACACCAACTCTGCACAGTCTGGCTTGACTTTTGCTAGCTTAGTGGCCTTGAGCAAGTTACTTAATATCTTTTTTCCTTGGTTTCTTTATCTGTCAAATAAGATAAAAAACAATAATACCCTCTCAGAGAGTGGTAAAGATGAAATAAGTCAATATGAGACACACAATAGTGGACAACTTGTGGAATATGGAGATTTCAGTAAGCATCTGTATGTGGTTGGCTGGGCTAATTATTGTCCTCTTCACTGTTAGGGGAACAGAGGTTCCCCTTCACCAGCATAATGTCCTTCCCTAAATGAAATATCTAGGATTTAAGCAAGAATCATCTGGTTCCAGATCCAGTAACCTTTTCATTGTGCCCTGTATAGGAGTGAGGGCTCATACCTCATAGTAATTTATCCTCTGCTAGCCTTGAGTCCCTCCAGCCAGCCCATTGAGGTCAATGCCCATCAGTGTTCCCAGTTATACACAGAAAGATTCTTAGAGTAATTGCCTGTAGCTCATAGAATGATGCAGTTTTGCTTCCTGAAGAGAATGGAGAATCGACAAAAGCTCTGTGACAAAAGCTCTCATGACTCTAGTAGAATTTTTCTCCTGGACTAAACTGAGTTTCCCTGCTACCTTAACATGCAGTAGGGAGACAACATCCATCTCCTGATACCTACATGAGCCCAACAGAATTGCAAAATGTAAAAACTTAAGAAGACTGTAGATAGTTTTCTGAACATAGATAAAGGAAATTTAGGTCCACAGAACTTAGACCCTTGACCAACACTCCTATATTTCTTTTGATCTATTCTATTTGATAATTAGAGAAGTCTTAGTTTTGGCCCCACAAATATGCTCCCCACTAAAATAGGGAAAAACAAACTTTCTATACTCCCTTATTTCACTTTTGACATCAGAGGTGTGGGTTTTCCACATAAAGCAGTTCTCTTGTTCTCTGTGGACAAAACTGTGTATCTTACAATTTAATTCTAAAACTAACTAACACAAAGTTAGTACAGACTCCACAGAGTAAGTGTCCAGTCCTACAAGACTGCCCTCCACCTTCAGATGCTAATTGCAAGTCCCAGATTGTGACTTGTACTTTTGACAACCACCCTCTACGAACTTTCATATGTTCAGCAACCTGAAAGTTCTCTAAACTCATTCCTTTTGGGTTTCGATGTAAACATGAATGAGTAAAACATTGGCCATTGGTGATCAACTTGACAGTTAGTCAGTCCCATTTCCCTTGTTGGCGATGGTGGGGCAGGAGCCTGAAAGTTCCAACCCTCTAATAACATGGTTGCAGTCCTGAGAAGCAGCCCTCATTACAGGACCTCAGGAGCCCCAATCAGAAGTCATCTCATAAACAAAAACAAGCAAAGAAACAAAAAATCAGGCTGGGCACAGTAGCACATGTCTGTAATCCCAGCAGTTTGGAGGCTGAGGCAGGAGGATTGTGAGTTCAAAGACAGCCTCAGCAACTTAACAAGGCCCTAAGAAGCTCAGCAAGGCCCTATCTCTAAATTAAAAATACAAAAAAGGGCTGGGATGTGGGTCAGTGGTTAAGTGCCCCTGGGTTCAATCCCTAGTACCAAAAAAAAAAAAGAAGAAGAAGAACCCACAAAAACCAAACAAACAAGCAATAATTATGGAGATTCTAAGGGTCCTAAGGGTTTTTAGGGAAGAGACAGGGGAGAATGAAAACCAAAATATGTCTATTTTTTATTATATCACAAAGTCATATTCAGCTATTAACTCTACCACACCACTTTCTACCTTGAAATGTCTAAATTTCAAGTCTTCTTTTTCTCTGAAAAGCTTCAAAACTTCCTCCTCCATGATCTCCTCCAGCTCATGACCACTTTTCTACCCTACGAGAAAATAGAAGCCCTCAGAGGGAAAGCCAGTAGCTTCCACAGACTCACCGTTGCATGGACTCCCTCAATCTTGCCTGTTCCTGGAGAAGAGAGGTCCTTTCCCAAAGCAATGTCTGGATCTCATGCCATCCTGTCTTCTTAAGTCACTTACACTGCATTGATTTTCCTTGCTCTCTCATAAATCTCCCCCATCTTCTTTACTGGCTCATTCCAGTTAGCATTAGCACAAGGTTCTGTTGCTCACATCTTTTAAGATCTTAGTAATAAAACTTTCCTTGATCTCACACTTCCCTCCAGCTCCTCCTTTATCCCTCTCTTCCTCTCCACAGTCAGTTTTCCCCAGAGTTGTTCAAACTCTAGGCGCTCCATTTCTTTACCTCCTACTGGTTGTAGCCTCCTCCATTAGCTTCCCATCCTCAAAGCACAATCAACATGGCCATGGCCTAGGTCACCGATGAATGACCTTGATGTCAGTTTTCATAAGTTAGAGATATATATTTCAACATCTGCTATGCTGCAAGACACTGTACTGGGCTCTGGAAATATACCATGATCAAGTAAACAAAAGATTTCCTTCCTTAAGCAGTTTACCAGTTGATCAATGTAAGAATGCAAAGGACTCATAGAAAGGCTTTCAGTTTTCATTTTACTTTGTCTTCAATGGAAGCTGATTGCTAAGTTATCTTTAAAATGCCTTTTACTGAGCATTTTTAATGGCTGAGTTACCTCAGCTCCCTTTATCAATTTCCTTTGTTCTACTTGACTTTAAAATATTTTTTGTCCATTGTTTTCATTCTACAAAGTTTTGCCAAAGATCAAGTACATAACAGGTACTCTTCTAGGTGCTAGAAAACAGTAATGAAGAAGAGAAAGATAAACATCTGTTCTAATGAAGCTCATAGCATAGAGGGTACAAGTGAGATTGAATGGGATGATCAAGGTTGCTTCCCGTTCATAGAACCTTGGATTTTCCTTGAATCTTTGCAATTGGAATGTATTATTGATAACAAGGGTTGTTGATGTTTGTTCATCACATACGCCTTATACCACATTGGTCTTCTTCACCAGTGATCTCTAGTTTTGAGGATAGTGTAGACACAAAGGCCTTACTCAGTGGAATTGCCCTTAGACCCAAGCTAGGAGGGCCATGCCTGGATCCTCTGCTGCCTTCCTCCAGCTGTGCCTCTTCCCCTGGGTAAGTAATCTTCAGGGCCAAGGGGAATTGTTTACCCAGGCTATGCTTTTTTTAGGTGCCCAGGGCCCTGGAATTATCTTCCCTAAAGACCCAGGACCCACTTCCCTTGCTTGCATAGGCTTCTTACATGGATCTGTCCTCATAGGGTGTATTAGACATCAGAGCCTGCACCCTTAAGTCTGAAGCACATCCCTGAAGTGATGGATAAGGCTGTGCATGCAACTGGAACAAGCAAGCTAGAGCACCCCCCATGCCCCATGCAAGTATGCAGGGTGCAGTGCTGCACCTCAGGTGGAGAAGGAAGATATCAGGCCATGAACGAGGACTGGGGTCAAGAATTCTCGCACTAGCACATTAGGGCATAGAATTCAGAATTTCAAGAATTCTAAATTCAAACCTAGTTTTCCAGGTCATCTCAAAAGTGAATTTGTCAAAGTATGACAAAATATTTTATGTAATAATTTGTTACCTTAATTTATAGTTGTTAAATATTTAGATATGTGCTGGGTGGGCTGCCAATTTGTATTCTAGCCCAGAACCCGATAACAAGTATTTACTGAAAGAATGAATGAAACAGTTTATCACTGAATCCCAGCATAAGTCACATGGAATGACTGCATGAGAAAAATGGAAGGATGTTTCATGAAAATTAATCCCCACAACAGCAAATACATTTTGTTCAAATTGGAGCTCCAGCTGCAGAAGAATAAACTGTCTACAAATGTTGAAATATTTTCTCTCAGGGAAGCTCTGACTTAGATGCTTCCTTTCTATAATTCAGTGATAAGTAACTCTATAATTAAGAGTAATTAACTACTTAATAGTTAACAGTTACTGGGCACTATTTTGGGGGCTGCTTTAAGCCTGTCATATGGATTAATTAATTGAATATTCACAATCCTATGAGGTAAGTACTGTTCTCATCCCTATTTTACGTATAAGGAAACAGAAGCTCAGGACAGTTAAGTAACTTGCCCTAGGTTTCCCAGTTAGTAAGTTACAAAGCTGGAGTTCAGTTCCTAGGCACCCTGTGCTCTGTACATCCTGTTATGATGTGTGCAGAAGTCAAAGTCCTCCTGTGTCTCTCCCTTGTTATTGAATCCTAGAGATTCTTGGAATCTAAGCCAAGCTTTTTGGGTGTGAGGGCCACATCCTCTAATGCCAAGTTGCCTTTGCAATGGATGAGAAACAATAAGAGATTAAGTTGGGAGTTTAGTTAGCAGGATGACGAATATCCCCACAGGGAAGAATTTAGGCCAATTTTCACATTCAATTTTCTCTAATAAGTTTATAGAAATGCAGAGAAAAGACAAAGCATCTCATGATAAAGAAAATTATTGGATTTTCATTTACTGATTGTGACACTGAGGGTCCTGAATAGGAAAATAAATCTTAGCTACTTAAAGGTAAATTTTTCACATGCTATAGACTTTAACTCTATTCTCTGAAAATGCTCTGGTTCCTTTGGTTCTACTCAAGTGGGTTTTCACTGTTAGATAAGAGGGTCCAAATCCCAAAGAGAAAGTAGAGCATCCCCTTTGCTTTCCTCAGGCCAAAGATCATCAACAGCAGCTCCAAAAATGACTCTACTAAACTAGGGCAGAATTGGAGATGGTATGAATGAGGACAGGAGAGAGAAAAGGAAAAGGACTGGACATAAGATTTTGGAGTCCCTAGAGTGAATATCTAGCTACATATTTTCAACAGATGCTCAAGTTTTCCCCTGTGTGTACAAGCAAACAGGACTACTCCCAAGGTCACTTTAATATGAGATTAATACATGTCCATTCTTAAATATTCAGAAGCCACTGGAGAAATATGGCACAGTTTCAGGCAATGCCCATGCTAATTAAAAATTTGATAAACATTTTTGAATAATAAAAGTGAATTTTATTTTAGTGTTATTCTGTGTGGCATAATAACACATTTAATTTGTAATAACAAAATATGAGAAATGCTTTTGTATTTGTAACTGGCACTTGACCAACATCAATTCTCTTTTCCTCTTCCACTCATCCACATCTTCTACTTCCAAGTTTATAAAACTATATTTTACAGGGTTGTTCTGAGAACAAAAGGAAATAAGCATTTATATGCTCCTCACTAGTACCATTTACTAGTACCCACAATTTATGAAATGATGTAATATCAAAGTTTCTAACACATGGTAAACAGTTAACACTTTTTCTAAAACAAAACATATAAAAACAACTGGGAAATGGCTAAACTTAAAAGGACGACCCTCTCCTCTTCTAGGCTTCCACCGATGTGTCCCAAAACAGAGCAATGAAAACAAACCAGACTCTAAGTTTGGAATATCCTCAGTGATTCCAAAGAAGGTAACAAAATCCAGGCTTTGAGAGCAGTTCTAAGACACAAACAGCATGAAGTTCTCATTATAGTAGTTGCCAGTCCATAAAGCAATGCCTACAACCCCAAATGGTCATTCAGAAGTCACCACTGTCCTGTGCCAGCAAGCACCTTGATTTCACTCTCATGGTCTCCATGAGCAAATCCTCCATATGCCTTGAGAGAATCACTTTCCCTCTGTCTTCAGCTGGCTCTCCACCTGTTACACAAACACTTCTTTCTTCCCCTGTTCCACAGCTAGCTTCTCCCCATCTCTTTTTATGATCTTAGACTTGAACATTGCAATCACTTAGTCATTTTGGGGCACCAGTTGATGTGGGTATTAAAGGAAAGAGGACTATTAGGAAAGTTTCAACAATTGACCTGGTGATATTTATTTCAAGGTTGAAAATTCTTTTAAAGAACTTTTACGTAGGGTCTTAGCTTATTTATTACAGTTGAAAGTATTTAATGTTATTGCATAAGCTTCTGTGAAACGCCATTTCTACCATTAACACGTGGGAAGAATGAAATACATTTGCATTGTACCAGGAAAGCTATATCCCGGATGAGATTTCTGCATCTCATTAGCTTCAGTTGTGATGTGGGGATTGTAATTATGCCCGACTCACAGGCCTATAGAGTGGATTAAATGAAGCGATATGTGAAAAGTGTCTCAAACTGTGTCAGGCATGGAAAAGGTCAACACATACTCTTGATGATCATTGTTATCTTGTAGGTAACTAAATCTCAGGTGACAACTGCAGCAACAGTCTCTGTGGTCTTATGAAGTCAGATACAGCTTTGTTCATTTATCATCACACTTGGTCAGAGGTATGGGGCTGTACTCTCCCAACCAGCTCAGGCCCAGGATGACTGCACAGTGTGTGGGACTTACGGACCTTCTCAGCATAGCTCACGTGGATCAGTGGCCACAGGCCATTTTGTGTTTAAATGATGAAGGAAAATAACAGCAATGGCTTTAATAAGAAGACTGTATTCCTGTTTTTGTAGAACCAATAACAGCTATGAGAGTCATTTAAATACTCCAGTTAAACTCATAGCAGATTTTGTAGAACAGATGATTTGCCATCCATGGTATTGAGAAATCTGGGGTTTCTAGAAAGTTTGGTGACATTTCTTATGGTTGTTAATTGCAAAGATAAGTAGCAAAGTAATTTGTTTCTTTACAGGAGATAAGAACTGCTTTTCTGTCTTATTTTTCTGTTTTACCAGACAATTCTTCAGTATGTTGTTTCCACATGTGCCTAATAATATACCTCCAAAAAGGGATTCCCCAATCAGATACATGTATGAACTCTGAGATCATTTTTCTTGCTATGAGCCGGTTCTCACAGAATCTGAAGAGTGCATTGCTCCACACACTGATGAGGCCGAATCTTTGCTGGGGTTAATGGAGACACAACTCTCCTGGGATTACATATTTTATTGTCTTCTCAGGCATTTAAAAGCTACAAACTATAGCTCCAGTGGGGTTATTTCACATTAACCTCCCTAATTACAAGAGAATTTTACCATCATTTCATCTTTTTCACAGTTTCATTTTCTGAGTGTTAGAGGAAGAGATTTCCTTCATATGCTGGTGGTGGCCATCAACTCATCCACTCAACCTCTTGTTGTTTCTGTCCTATTCCTTGTGTATTTGCCAAGCCATTTGAATTCCTCACCATTTCCTAAACACTGTGACCTTTTCTGCTTCATGATCATCCCTTGCCCCATTACCTTCATTCTCTGCATGAAGGCTACAGATGTTTATAAGCTTTGTTGAAAAGCAGCCTCATTCATTCATTCACTTGTCAAACATTTTAAGTACCTGATTTTAGCTGGGTATTGTAGGATCTGAGTGAAAGGATTAGTGAATGAATGGACTTACTCTTAGAGTTGGGAAGATCTGTTAAATAATGCGTGGGTAGGCATGTTTATCTTTTAGGGAGAAAATTGCTCTGTAAATCAGAGAAGTATTATAATATTTACATGTTGGTTTCATGAAAAATGATAAAAGCAGTTTTCACTATAATGCAATACTGATAATTTGCATTTATATAGCACATTATTGGCACAACAAATTTGTCCCTTTGAGTAGCTTCATTTAAAGTGGTTTTGCTTTAATTATCTCTCACACAGCAGCTATAAAATGATTATAAGACAATTTGCAAGTGTGTGTGTTATTCGTAAATGGTAAATAACAGGTAATTGTAAACATAATGCAGTAGAAACTAACATTTCTCAAGATATTTTAGTTGTTTACCTTATGTACAATCAACTCTTCTGTTTTTTTCTAGTTTTACCCTCCAATTTTTTTCTTTGTCCTACTGTCTATCATTATTCTAAATTAAATTATTTCTGAAGTAAACCAAGATATTCACAAAGCACATATGTGTTCAGGCTAACAATTTGAGTTCATATCTGTAAGGTGTTTTAAGTATTTTCTGATAAATGGACACTTTGTAGATATTTTGTAGAGCATTTCATTTCATTCTTCACTAATGGACTTTCCGCTTTTTGCAGATCAATGTGAATAGCTCCTTGGAAACAGCAATGGAGTCAGTTATGATCCTTCAGGATCAATTACCAGGAAGCTCCTGGCGATATTTACAAAACCACTTTTCTCCTCCAGTGTTTTGGAGATAACATCTATTTTTTGGCTGGCATAGCAAAGTTTAGGGTTCCTAGCCTCCACTCCCTTTGAGTATAGTTGTACCATTACTCATGAGCCTGTGGTTTTGCTTCCAACCCATTAACTGATTCTCTTAAGACTGGCAGAAGGGCAGGAGTGGTTAGCAGTCCCACTTTGCAGGTGAAGAGCTTTCAATTTAGAGTCACACAGAGATAAATGAGACCAGAGTTCTGGACTTGAGGGAGGTAGGGTGCTCATAGACATGGGATAAATCTAGTCTGATTTGTGCTACATCATATGCTTCACAACTAAAAGATTAAAATTGAAAACATGTACTTTTCCCATTGCTCCATGAATGAATGAATGAACAGTTCTCTGTTGACACTTGATGACTTCTCAGACTTTCCAAAAGAAAGCCCTGGGACTTCTGTCAAGGTTCCTTTATCACCCTTCACCTCATCTCCACCACCTCACCCTGCTTCATTCTCCTCTGAGGAAAGGAGCCCTTCTGTCACCTTGTTTCTTCCTTGAGACATTTCTTTGAGCAAATGCTAGGGCTGGGTGAGGTGGCCTTTTCACCCTCAGTCTCTATCTTCTACTCTGCTCTATCTGGGCTGAAGTTCAGAGTTCACTTACTGTTAGGTTAATATTCCTATTTGGGCTGTAATTTAAAGTGAATAAATATTGGGAATGTTAAAATTAACCCTACAGTCCTGAAACAAAGAGGTATTGCTCCTAGAGCACTAGAAGAAAATAGTGATTATGTAAATATTACCAGGGTTTTCTTTTTTGGATGGCTATTCAGTAGAGGTCACTTGTGCTCATGTCAGTCAGCTTGTCTGAGGCCTCACACTTCCACTATTACAGTAGTTAGCCTACAGTGTGTGTGTGTGAGTGTGTCCCCCTAGCTGACCCGGCATTTCCCAGAGGTGGGGATCCGTACACTGCTCCCAGCATGTAAATATTTAAGGCTCAGTTCAGTGTGGCTGACTTGCCTGCATCTCAGATTCCACATCTAAGATGAAGAAGTGATGTTGGAGCAATGCCTTGGGAACTTCTAAAGTCAGCATGCCCTGGCTGGTGTAAGAATGTGGGCTTTAGAAAGGGACACATCTTTATTCAAATTGTAGCTCTGCTGCCTGCATTTCACTTCTGTCTGCCATTTGTAAAGTGGAGATGAGGTAAGAATGCCTGTCCACATCCTTATGGTGGGATTCAGGAACACGGAGAGAATGTTTAGGAAATACTTGTTGAATGACTGATGCTCTGATAGCTCAGAGTAACAGCTCTCCATTTCATCAGTTTGAGTAGAACGTCCCATACTGCTCTGGTTCCCCAAAGTTTCAGGCTCTGGATCATAAAGGAAAAGACCCTACCCATCGGTCTCCATTCCCCAAGCAAGGGGGTTGATTAGAATATTTAGTGACTCACTTAGAATCACTAAAATAGTAAGTCCTTTGTATTCTTCAGTGCTGTGACTCTAGTTTCCAAGTGTGATGTGGGTGAGCCTGTCCTTGTTTCTCTACCTAGGCTGTGGACTCAGGGGCAACAGATATCATGGTCTGTTTTATACTCCACGTGAAAGATGTTCCATAAGTTTTTGTTGAAAAGAAATAATTCCTTTCCATTTAGAACTTGATTTCCTATTTCTGCAGATCTGCAAACTATGTCTGTCCCTATGCAGATGACCAGACTCTGGTGAAGTAGGCTGGTATGGTTTGAATGTATGTCGTTACCCAAAAGATCCTGTTAGTGCAGGAATCTTCATAAGTAAAATGATTAAGTTTTAAGGGCTGTAACTTTATCAATCCATGCCAGTTTGAACTGACTGGTTTGTAACTATAGGCAGGTGGGGTACAGCTGAAGAAGGTAGGTCACTGAGGGTGTGCTCTGGAAGCCTTGATCTTTCTTGTGGCCTCTTTCTCATCTCTTTCTCTGCTTCTTGACCCCACCATGACCTGAGCAGCTTTCTTCTGCTGAGCCCTTCCCCCACGATGCTCTGCCTTACCTAGGCCTAAAAGCAACGAAATTGGCTGTGTATGAACTGAGACCTCTGAAACTTTGAGCCTCAAATAAGCTTTCCCTCTTCTAAGTTGTTCTTGTCATGTATTTTGGTCACAGCAACACAAAAGCTGACTGCAACATAGGCTTTCCTTACTTGAGACTGGGATAACCTCAGTCAAATAATTCCTTGGCTAGAAAATTATATTTTCTCAATTAAGATAGGAGAAACTTGGTTAGTAGAGGAATCAGAGAAAAGGTGTTCCACATGCAGACCTCAATCTGACCTCTCCTAGGAGATACCCACAATGCATACTTCCTCCAAACAGAAAGATTTTATACCTACCAGGGAAACAAGACACTTCTGCAATGCCAGTAACTCCACCACCTTGCTTGAATCAGGCCCCTTTTCTGGCTCAACAAGACAAACTGTGATGGCTTTTCTCCATACTAAGTGTTGAACTTTCATATTTTTTAAGGAACATAGTTTTATTATTCTTACAGTTATATCTCTATACCAAAACCCCTTGTCCATGAAAAGTTATGAGGACATTTATTTGAATATTCTTTAAATACTCTCATGTCAGTGGACTTAATCATTCTCAGGCATCTCAAATACTTCCACCTAAGGATTTGGCCCTACTGTCATTTTAAACTTGAGTTTTCTCTGAAAGTAAAAACTTTGAGGAAAAACATGGAGGCCTCAAGAAAAACTGAAGAATGAACCTTCAGTTGCACTTTGGAGGATGTCAGGAGAGGACAGTGCTCATGCTTGCTGCTCCTTATGATTTTGTAAGATTCAGAGGTTGATTCTTAACCCAGCAGGTCAGGAGAGCATGGATCATTTGGGAGGTGTTCTTATAAGAAACTAATAAACTGCAACAACTGGATTTTCCTTGGTTCTGGGGTCACAGACACCCTTGTCTTCTTGGTGTAGTTCTGGAAGCTGTAAGTATGAGCCCAGGTGCTGCCAGAGCTCCACCACCTCTAGAGAGAGAATCCTTCCTTGCCTCCTTCACATTCTTTGAGGCCACATCACTCCAGTCTGCCTGCGAGGCCACATTGCTGTTCCTCTTCTGTCTGTCGAACCTTAATCTAAGTTCCCCATCACTAACTCCAGTTTCTTTCATTTTGTTTTGTACTTCTTAAAATATACTTGTACTCTTGTAGGGGCTCAGTCTATGTCTGCAGTAGGCCGACTGTGCCTGGAAACTTGGACAAAGTGAGGAATCAAAAGTTCCGCTGCTGCACACTAACTCACAAAGGGCTTTCTTTGGTTTGTGATCAACTAGAAGGCAAATTAATTCATAGGTGTTATTAGTGCCTGTGCCAGTATTGACTACCTCATCTTATTGTTCAGGAATCAACTTTCCTGCTCGGTTTTCACTAGAAAGTCATCTACTCTTGCATCTATGCAGTTGCGCAACAAGCACATCTTGACTATGAACTTCATTTATCTCCGTGGCTTCTCATTGATTCCTGCTTGTTATTCTAAATGAGTTAATTTCACCTTCATTGTCTGAAACTTGCATTACAGTCACAATAGATTCATTTCTAATTCTTAATCATCCTGTTCCAAAAATTCTGATGACATTTTTTGAATTGTAAATATAATTTCTAATAAAATGATAAATAATTGCCAGATTCCTTCACATTTGTAAATAATGGGAATATTTCCCTAGCAACTACCACTTACATTAAATAGGAAGAGTCATTCTATCAAGAACAGTTACCCTTCAGCTTATTTCATTGTCAGAAAACCTCTTAAATCTGATTATTCTTTCAATTTGGATCAAGCCAAGGCCATAAAGATATTATGTAAATGGTTCAAATGGAAGAAGTATAATAATAATGTTTAATGAGAAGACAGTCTGGCTCAAAGGAGGGCTAGAAACTTACATATTGCTTCTTTATTATTTTCTGATTCTCATTTATTCATTTTGTGACTTTGGGGAAAAGATTTTGTCTGAGTGTGAGCATCTGACCTTCTAGTGAGTGGAGTCCAGCAGGACATGACAGGACAGAGAGAGGAAGAGAGGATGGAAGTAGGGACCAGTTATTGATCTCATGCCCAACACATGATCTCATTTAACTGTTGTCCCAACCAGGAGGTCAGTTTAATCCTCATTTTAAAGATAAGGAAGCTGAAGCTCAGAGATCTTAAGTTCACACTACTAATAAGTAGTAGAGCCAGGGTTTAGACCCAGGTCTATCTGACTCCAAAGTAAAATTGTCTTACACATGTAATTTCAAAGAGGCTAAAAATTTGAGTGGTCTTATAATCTCTTGGCAAAACTGGGAGATTTCAAGGTTGAATGATAGGCACCAAAACATTGTTAGATAAAAGAAGTTTCTAGTGTGCTATAGTAGGGTGACTATAGCTCACAACTAATTATTATATATTTTAAAAAGAATTAGAAAAGAGGAATTTAAAACTCCCCAACACAAAGAATCAATTAATTTTTTAGGGGATGTAAATGCTAATCATCCTGATTTGATCATTTCACATTGTATAATGTATTATTGCACTGAAGTAGGTACTATTATTATTTGTCAATTAAAAAATAATAACTGGAATTTCAGACACAGTGGGGTGAGTGACCAGCTCAGATTTACCACCTATCTGTCCTGTTCAGCAGTGACCCTAGTAAACCATGGTAAAAACAAAAAACAAAAAAAACACCCATATCAATATCATTGTAATCAGCCAGTCAGCCAGGTAGACTCTGGCAAGTTTGCCACCACTGGGCATCTCATTTACAAGTGTGGAGACATTGACAAGAAAACCACTGAGAAGCTCAAGAAGGAGGCAGCAGAGGTAAGGCTCACTCTGTCAGAGTCCAGGGCACATGTGGTATGACTTTTTCTTGTGTGTGTGGGGTGGTGTAGTTGCAGAGGGTACAGAGCAGGATGCATTCTACAAATCTAAACGCTGTTAGGGTCTGTCACAGTAGACCAGTCTGCTCTCCAAAGCACTTACTCCCCTAGCCTTCCCCAGATGGGCTGCCCTTCAATATGCCTGGGTTTTGGACAAGCTGAAGGTGACCCATTGACATCTCCTTGTGGAAGTTTGAGAAGAGCAAATAGTATATCACCATCATCAATGCCCCAGGCCACAGGGACTTCATCAAGAACAGGACCAGAAGCACTTTCCAGGTAAAGTAGTTCATGCCCCAGGGGCTTTCCTTCAGAGGAGGAAGCTCAGGCTTTATTTCTGAGGCTTGGGGAAAGAAATATGTAGCATAAACCTTGGGAGGGATTTCCTTATCCATGTTAGTCATAAATCCCAAAAGAATTAGGAAGGAAAGAACTGAAAGTCTAATCGTTCTAATGAAGTTCACAGATACTGTTGTCCTTTGGGGCTTGTGCAAGGACCTGGTTTTCTGATACTTAGACAAATAGATTGCTTGGGAGCCAGGGGTAAGGAACAGAAGATTGATTTATGGAACTGGATAAGAGTTTAATGGGCAATCAGGGTCCCTGTGCATAACAGCCAGAAGGTACTTGAATTCTCTTTGAGTTTCTCAGGAGCATCCCTCAGGTTTACAACTTTATAAAGGGATCTGGGATGGCTCAAAGCTCTAGCTGGCTTCCTGGCCCATCTGATGCTCCCTGCCCAACATCCTGTGGTTCCTGTGTACTCATAGTGCAGGCAGGCTGGCCTACATATTGGATGTGCTGCAGCTCATCCTGGGAGTCAACAGGGTGGACTCTACCAAGCACTTCTACAGTGCTTTGCTTCCCGGAGATCACCAAGGAAGTGAGTATCAATCTACATCAAGATCATCAACAACCCTACCATCCTGGCCTTCGTGTCCATCTTAGGCTGGCATGATGACAACATGCCAGGGCCCAGTATAGACGTGAGTGTGGGCAGATCACCCTGAGCAGATCCACACTGGTTTCTCCCCAGTGCTGGACTGCCATTGAACCCGCATGTCCTGCAAGTTTACTGAAGTGAAGGAAAAAACTGGCATTCAGGCAAGAAGTTGGAGGACAACACTAAGGCTCTGAAGTCAGGTGATGCATCCATTGTGCAGATGGTCCCTGATGAGGCCATAGATGTAGACACCTCTGAATACCCACCTGTAGGAAAGCTAAGAATTACTACTATGTCATGGAAAGAAGCATAAACTCCATTCTATAACCGAGGCATAGGCATAAATGCACCTATTTGGTGCCACATCCTAGAAATCTCATTTTTATCCCCTCTTCTGAGCAATTTTGCAGTGTGGGACGTGAGGCAAACTGGCTGTGGACAAGAAGTCCTCCATTGCTGACAAGGTCACTGGATCAGTGACAAAGATTAGAAAGAAATGAGCCTACCCTCTGAAATTACCTTAGCTCTCCCCAAATAACTTGATATTCTATGTATTTATTGGATAAAATTAGTTAAACTTGATGAGCTGTTTTGTCTTCTAAAGAGAAAAGCAGGAGGTAGATGGGGGGAATTCTAGAATGATTTTAAACCCATAGACTTCTGGGTGCAGTGGCACAGACCTGTAATTCCAGCTACTCAGAATGCTGAGGCAGGAGGATTGCAAGTTCAAGATCAGACCGGGAGCTGGGATTGTGGCTCAGTGGTAGAGCGCTTGCCTCGCATGTGTGAGGCACTGGGTTCGATCCTCAGCACCACATAAAAATAAATAAAGATATTGTGTGTCCATCTATAACTAAAAAAAAAAAAATTAAAAAAAAAAAAGATCAGACTGGGCCACTTAAGGAGACCCTGACTCAAAATAAAAATAAAAAGGGATGGTGGTGTGGTTCAGTGGTAAAGCATCCCTGTGTTCAGTCTTTGGTATTAAAGAAAGAAGAAAAAAAAGAACTAAGTCAGCCAGCTAGCCAGCCAGCCAACCAGCCATAGGTTTCCATGGGTTGTAGAGAGAATTCAGGATCCTCTACCTCATTCTCATCCAGAGAATGTTGGTATTCTTGTCATTTCTGACCTGTCCTGGCTGTAAGGCTGTTGACTTGTTTTGAGATGTGAAAAGCATACTCACAATGACGTAGGGGAAGGGCCTCAATAGTGCCAATAATTAGCGTAGCACTGCTGTATGATTTCTGATACTCTCTCAAACAGAGTCCCTGATAGAACAGTAAATGCTAAAGATCACCCAGCTAAAAGAGTGGAGTGGGAACTCTGAATAGTTCATTTGGAAGCTTGGGCTTGAAAACTGATACCCAATATATGGAGACTGTTAGGATAACGAGCCTAGGTGGTGAGAAGTGAATGAAGGAAACTCTGTGATCTTTGTCCCCTTGTTATTTTTTCTTTCCATTAATGAATACAACAGTATAACTCTTCATGGAGCCTAATAACTTAATTTTTGTGTTCATTCAGCATATGTTGGGAGTCGGAACCCCAGGATCTGCCTGCAATGTGTTCTTCATCCACTCACCATCAAATATTGGCACTTAACATGTGTCAGATGCTGTTCTGACCTCATAGTCTTGTTCAGTGAGTAAAGACAAAAGGAAAATATCAGGAGTTGGTGTATGAGAAAATAAAATGGTAGAGATGGGGAGTAGATCATGAAGGATACCAAGTGTGAATACAAGTGGAAACTACTCTGATAATCCAAGATAGATGACAATTTAGACCAGAGTGGTAGACATAGAGTTAAATGGCAAAAGGTGGTTCTGAGTATATTTTGTAGGCAGAACTGATACATTTCTAAAGATTAGATGTGAGTTATAAAGAAGGGAAGTCAAAGGTAGTACTCAGATTTTTGGCCTGTGGAATTAAAAGGATAAGCCTCTGATGAGAGGCAGGGACAGATTGCCTACTAATAGAGATGCTGAGGCATTTAGAAACTATCTGGGGTTTAGGGCAGAGGTCCAGGCTGACATAATCAGGGGAGTGATTCTACATTGAAGCAGCATCCCTTTTTCCTAAGCACCTGCTATGAGTGCTAATACCTGCATATAGACACTATCATCCTGGAAGGGCAAATTAATCAACTGCACAATTGTGATCAGTGTTCTATTAGAAAGGCCATAAAGCTTCAAACACTGAGAATACTGACTATTAGAATGAGTCAGCAGTCTCAGGTGGACTGATAGAATTCTTTCTGAGCTATATTGGGAATGCCATCACTGCCTGCCCATTCTTGAGATTCTGATAGCCAAGGTTTAGATTGGGAGTACAGTGGTTTAGTTTTCTCACTGATCAATAACATTACCTGTTTCTGCCTGTCATATTGGCTTCCTCTCAAGTGCAAATCTTCTGGGAAACAGCAGATTCAGTGTCAACCTGGGAATAATAGCAGAATGACTTATCAGAGCCGTCACCAGGGCAGGTGTCAAGGGTCTCACCCATTTCCAGTTTGAAAAGCCTGTCAGGTTTCCAGCTGCTGTAAGCATGAATTGGTGCCTACCAGGACCTGGGCCAAGCGTTGAAGCACCTCAAGCCTGTCAATGTCATCAAAGGCCACCCAGCCTGGACAGGAGAGCCAGGCAGGTGCAGGAGCTGTGGCAGGGATAGAATGTAGAATTTTCACCATTGAATTATCCACTTCTTCTTGAGTCCGGTGCAAAATAGCTAGTCATTTTTATCTAGCACAATTTATTTAGACTTTTATAAATCACAATTATAGTTTTACCTAAAATGGTAGGTGAACTAAACAGCTAACTTAGCAAGTGTCTGGTTCTCTCACATGCACTCAATAAACATATACTGAATTGATGAATGTTACTGTATATTTTCTGAAATAGGTGAATGATTAAACACCAGTTTACTCTTAATTATCAGTATTTATCATGGGTTTGGTGCTTTCTTCTTAAGGATGCTTTAAAAAATTAAATTTGAAAGAAGATTTAAAATCTCAGTTCGTCCTCCAAGTTCCGTATTCTATACTGAGTGGATAGGAGTTCAAAAACACCTGTTGAAATGAATGTAAACAGAAAACGTTGCTGCTAAGAGGGGAAACTTGTCTCATTAAAAATTCTGTGAGCATTTCTGTGCAGCACTACAAATAAAACTGCCAGAATTGGCTGAAGTTTTGCACCAGACTGTGGCTATAGCAGTTTATACTAGTACATAAGAGCTTTGACTTTTTAATCTGAGAAGCAGGACTTTGTAGTCCTCCCATAGACCACAGGGCCAGTGCCTGCTGGTTCAGGACCCTCTTCCTTAGTTTTTAACATAATGTTGCAAATGGATATATGCCATCTTGGTCTGACACAATTAGTAGGTTCTTTTGTGGCAGATATTGGAAGACTTCACTTGTTAGACCCGCCCCATACCACTACCAACAGGTGGTTCAGTAAAGCAAGTCTTAGGCTGAATTTCCATATACTTCTATGAGCAGCCACAAAACTTTCATGTCTGTTGCATAGTTTGATAAAGTCTCAGCAACTTGTTTAATCAGTGTCCTATGAGCAAGTTTCATGCAGGTGTGATGTAACTTGTCAGAAGGCTTCAGCTAGCCTGATATTGGGAGATAACCCTCTGAGTATGACTCAATAGGATGGAGTCCTTAGATCTGGCTGCTAGTTTAAAGGGTGGAGGCTGCTGGGTTCACCTCTTCATCAGGGAAAGTGCCTATATAAGGGTTCTAGTCAAACCACACATCTTGAACTCCACTTACTTCACAAATAAAAAGTCTTTTGTAATACCCATTATGACACACAAAACCCTTTGGTGCTGACTAGAGATAAATATGGTTGAACTTCTCTGAGGCTTGTGATTATTTTTCCAAATGTTTTTCCAGCTACTGTGCTACAAATACTAACCACCACCATCATGTAGAATAAAAAAAACTACCCTGGAGACCATGTAGCACATGGGGATGGATGTTCCATAAGAAGTCCTTGGACCAGCTGTTCTCTGAGAGGGGAAGCACAGCCACTGTACTTCCTAGAAGCCAGGTGTGTTTTCCTGGCAGCAGTTTTACCTTCACTCACATATGCTCTTCCTCCCTCACCCTGCCTGACAGAGCCTTCTGTGCTTACAGTTGCCTCTGTTCCTAGCAGCCTCTGGCTACAGAGCTGACTAGACTCTCTCAGACACAAAAGGAAACATCTTGCTCTCATGTTCCTGTATGTCCCTGTCAGACTACAGGGCTCTAAAAGTCTTCCTTTCTGGTCATCTCTGAGCCCATCTACCCACACCACCTGGGAAGTCACTTGATGGGGTGGCCACTGGCTGTGTGAAGGGAGCATGGTCTGAGCTGACACAGACCTCAGTGGACCCAACCATGAAGCACCCTAAGCTGGAGACTGTGGCTCTTTATTCTCCAAGCTCACGGTAGCCACCCTGCTGAAGCCAGGAGGATAGAGTCTCCCATTCTTTCACATATTCCCTCATTATTAGGTCCTCACTGATGACAGCTGTGGCTGAGCTAGGCTGAGCACAGTTTTGCCCACTTAGTTCTCCTAGTCTGGCAAGGGACACACAAATAAACAGAAGATTATGATGTGATAGGAGAGATGGTGTGATAGGACTAACTCTGGAAGCCTATGGAAGAATGTAAGAGGAGTAGAAATAAAGACTGAAGAATCCAAGAAAGGTAAATCTAGAGGTAGAGAAATCAATTTTAATAAAAGCATGTGCAAAAGCCAGGAGGAGGGTTTATAGGGAGGGCCGCATGGCTGACATTCACCTTGGGAAGGTGAACACATAGGCAGCTGGTTACAGGGCCTCAGTGCCAAAGTGGGGAGTCTGGACTTGGTGCTGAGGCAGAGAGGGACCATTGAATGCTCAGGTAGGTGCCTTTCTCTGAATGAGAAGTGCATATTTAAGCCTTTTAAGAAAACTTAAGCCCTTAAGCAAGACAAACACCATGACTAGACCTGGTGTGCTGGTTCCATTGGTCATAATATAGGCAGGAGACCTCAACATACTTTTTAGGCCTGAGAGGGTCCAGCAATGATGGCATTTGTGTCAATGGCACAGAAATAAATGATCAAGATTCTACTAGGTCCCTTCACTGGGTAGAAACCAAATTGAAATTCTAAAATGATTCTATTGTCATTTTTCTGCATACAATGGACATCTTCTTGCTTTATCAAACCAAGTTCCAGACACTAGAAACAGAAATACAGTTTGCTATTGCCTGTTCACATAAACAATTGGTATTTTGGCCTTGTAGGGAGATACACCAGCTCATGTTTACAGAGCTGTTTGTGTTTGAGGGTGACAACATAACACAACTGAGAAAAGTCACCCTATGGGAAAATCTGTTTTCCTTCTGTTCTGAAAAGAAAATTCTTCTACATTATATAGAACACGAGTGTCTGCGTACACAACAGCAGACTAAGATTCTCAAAGGGAAATCTGCTCCCCCCATCCTATTTACCTATAGGCCAACTAGGGGTTGGAAATGTTTCCAGAGAAAAACTTCCTATCTTACTTACATTCCCATTTCCCATAATTAGCCAAGTCCTAATTATTTCCTATATTGTCTCTGCCACATTAGTTTTGTGAGACAATGGTGTGTGGGACAATGGTGCATAACTCAAACACAGGGCCAATCTAAATGAGAAACTGGCAGAGGGCTCATGGGACAATTGCATTATTCATGAAAAGACATCAGAACAATTGGAGGATAACATTAGATTTTAAATCACAGCAGCAATTACAAGACAATTATCCAAAATGGTATAATTGCCACAGCTACAGGATGTGTGGCAGAACCTACACAGCCTTCGTGCCACTTTCTTTCAGTGCCATGATACAAACTGGTCTGTACATTTGTAAGTAGAAATGCCACAGAGGAAAACATTTGTATTCCCTCCCCCACAACCCATACAGAAAGCAACCAGAGGCTAAGTGGAAAATGCAGCCTCAGGCTAGGCTTAAATCTTTCAGGATCTCTTGCTTTGCTTACTCCAGAATTTGCTATTGGCAAATTTATTGACAGGCACACCTCTCCTTGTGTGAATTTCAGTCAAACAAACTGGGATTTACTTGCTGTTTCAGTGCTTACTAACAGCAGAATTTGGTACCTGCAATTGTAAGGGTAGCTAGCTACCAGGTGCTCAGTCCACATGATGAACCTGCAAGGTAATGTTCATATCCTCCTTCCTGAGTCCTGCTTCTCTTTCATTCATTTGTTCCACAATTTTTCCCCCAGCATGTTCTTTAGATCAGGCTTTGTCCTCAAAATTTGGGTTACATTAATGACAGCAGAGTCCTGCCTTTGTGGAGCTTACCTCACTGGAGTCATTTGCACAACCCTCAAAGGTACAATGTATTACCTGTCTATGGCACCAGCACATCAAAATGTAAATTGGGATCAAAACATTTCATCTCCTTCTTAATCTCTCTTCTTTCCTTCACCTTCCATTCTTCTCACCTTTCCTTCTTTGCTTTACTGTTTGAGCTTTAGAACTTTGCTTCTTCAAATCAATTAGACAAACGTTTTCTTCCTTCCTTCCTTCCTTCCTTCCTTCCTTCCTTCCTTCCTTCCTTCCTTCCTTCCTTCCTTCCTTCTTTCCTTCCTTCCTTCCTTCCTTCCTTCCTTCCTTCCTTCCTTCCTTCCTTCCTTCCTTCCTTCCTTCCTTCCTTCCTTCCTTCCTTCCTTCCTTCCTTCTTCTTTTGTTCCCCCTACTACTGGGGATTGAACCCAGAGCTGCTCTACCACTGAGCTACGTCCCTAGTCCTCTTTTTACTTTTTATGTTGAAGGAGGATCTGACTGAGTTGCTCACACTGGCCTCAAATTTGTGATCTTCCTAACATAGGTACTCAAATTGCTGGGATTACGGATGTGTGCCACTGTGCCCAGCTCAACATTTGCTAAACATCCATTAATGTATATCTGGCAACATTAAGATGGGTATATATTTCGATCTAGCAATTTTATTATTAGAACTTTATCATTCAATATATTTCAACAGGATTGCTAAAATAGGTTCATTGATATTCACTACAGTATATTTATTATTATTATTTATTTAGTCCAAAACTAAAAACAATGTAAAATGTGTATCAATAAGGATGCTATTAAATAAATTAGAATGCATTCATACAATGAGCTATTATGCAGCTGCTATAAGAACATGCTCATTATGGAAGGATGTCCAGGGGCTCCCATTAAGTACAAAAATATGAGTTTCAAAACAATATGTACAATCAGATCTCATATTTGTAAACAAAGTTAATACATACATAGTAAAAAACCTGAAAAGATATGCATCAAAATATTATTTGGGGATGCCTCTGGGAAGTTGGCTGGGTATAGGAAACACTTTGTATTTCTTCCTTGTTTTCTGATTTATAATTTGTATGGATTACTTTATATGGTAAAATAAAAGTACACAAGGAACATGAATCATCTCTAGCACAGGGCTGCAAAGAAAGCATAGTTTCCCACACTTGAGGAAAGTGATGATTAACTTTATGTGTCAATTCATCTGTATCTTTGGTCAGATATTGTTCTGTGAAGATGTTTTTGGATGAGATTAACTTTTAGATTGGTAGACTTTGAGTAAAGGAAATTATCTTCCATAATATGGGTGGATCTCATATAGTCAAGGCTTTAATCAATCAAGGGTCTTATCTAATCAGTTAAAGCTTTAATAGAATAAAGACAGAATTCCCAAGGAAGGAATTCTTTTTTTTTTTTTTTACATTTTATTTATTTATTTTATTTAGGTTTACATGATAGCAGAATGCCTCTTGATTCATGGTACACTGATGGAGCACAACTTTTTATTTCTCTGGTTGTATGTGATATAGAATCACAACATACATGTAGTCATACATAAAGCTAGGGCTATGATGTCCATCATATTCCACCATCTTTACTGTCCCCATGCTCCCTCCCCCCTCTCACCCCTGTGACCAAAGTTCCTCCATTCTTCCCTTGTCCTCTCCTCCATTACGGATCAGCATCCACTTATCAGAGAACATTCAGCCTTTGTTTTTTTGGGATTGGCTTACTTCACTTGGCATGATGTTCTCCAACCCCATCCATTTACATGCAAATGCCATAATTTTGTTCTCTTTTATTGCTGAGTAATATTCCATTGTGTATATATACCACAGTTTTTTTTATCCATTCATCTATCGAAGGACATCTAGGTTGGTTCCACAGTTTAGCTATTGTGAATTGAGCTGCTATAAACATTGAAGTGGCTATGTCACTGTAGTATGCTGTTTTTAAGTCCTTTGGGTATAGACCAAGGATTGGGATAGCTGGGTCAAACCATGGTTCTATTCCAAGTTTTCTAAGGAATCTCCATACTGCCAAGGAAGGAATTCTATCAACCAACCACCATTACAGTTCTTCTTGGGTCTCCAGTCCACTGGGCTATACCTTCAGATTTTGGATTCACTGGGCCTCCAAATTCACTTGAACCCATTCCTTTATCTCTCCTTCTCCTATTTGTTCTTTGTCAAACCCAGACTAATACATGGAGCCTATGGTTTAGTGGTCTAGTGACAGTCCTATGAACAATGTAATCAATGGGCACACCAAGGGGTTACTTGCAGGGGTGGGCGGGGGGTTATTCTTTAGACATCCTCAATCACTTCAGTCACTCAAGTAAATGTAAAATCCTATGGTATTCTTGCCCTGCAAGAGCATCTTCAAGAAAGTCCTCATAGAAAACCTGGGAGTTTGCTTCTGGAGAAAAAAGTAGAAAGTTCTGGAAAGTGCCCCTTCCTGTACTAGCAGACTGCTGCATCCTGACCTCAAGGTCTCCTGTGGCCTCTTGGCAGCATCCACATCTCCAAGTGTTCTCATCTGCAAACATCAGACACCCAGTGGACAGGGCTACAATCTGGGGATGTCCTTGGGAAAAGAGCAGTGATTCTCCTTGACACCATCCTCAGGTTGAAGATTTTCCTCATCTCCCCTTCTTTTCAGCTCTCCAGCTTGGAATTTCCATCTTGCATGAATTTATCCATAGTCCTCAAATATAAGGAAGGTAAATCATTAAAGCTCAACTATGATGACTGTGGAAGCAAGAAAAATGTTTAAAATATACAGAATGAAAAATAGAGGCTGGATATGATGGCGCACACCTGTAATCCCAGCATCTCGGGAGGCGGAGGCAGGAGGATTATGAGTTCGAAGCCAGCCTCAGCAAAAATAAGGTGCTAAACAACTCAGTGAGACCCTGTCTCTAAACAGGGCTCAGTGGTTTAGTTCCCCTGAGTTTAATCCCTGGTACCCCTTCTAAAAAAAAGAAAGAAAAATTGAGGTCCTTTTGCCTGAGGAGGACCCAGATGGCTACCTCTATAGGCTTATGTTTCTTATCTACAGATTTCCTGAACTAAGGAGAAGCTGAAATCTCAGAAAGTGCCAGGCATAGTGCTAAGTATATACAAGCATCATCTCATATAACCTCTGTTCCGATTCTGTGTGGTAGATTTGGTTCTAAAACCCAGTGTTCAGAAAGGACCTCAGAAACTCAGAGAAGAAACTCTGACAAGGTCTCCAACAATACCAAAAGTAATATTAATTTTCTGGAGCTTCCATAACAAAATATGGAACTGGATGTCTTTAAAATGACAGAAATTTGTACTAAAAGTTCTGAAGACTAGAAGTCTGAAAACCAGGAGTCAACAGAATTGGTTCTTTCTAATGTTCTGAGGGAGAATCTGTTCTGTGCATCTAACTCAGTGTCTGGAGGCTGCCAGCAATCGGTGGTGTTCTTTGGCTTGTAGACACACCATTCAGTCTCTGCCTCCATCTGCACATGCCATTCCCCTCTGTCTATTTACACACACACACACACACACACACACATACACACGAATTACGGAGGAAGCAGCATTGGCAGCTTAGTGTTAAGGAAGACATGAGATTCAGTTGCAATTTGTGCATTTCTCTTAAGTGTGCTTCAGTTCCCACAATCATTTCCATGATTTAGATTCAATCATTTGATCCTGATTTTCAATGGAAAATCAAAATCAGAAGAAATAATTTAATTTGCTGACTGCACTATATAAATATTGCTCTTCACATTATCTGAATCTAACATCTCTGCCACATGACCAGGAAATTAAATTTTTCTCATTGTTAAAAATGATCAGAATAATTCATCAGTGTGCCTTTAGGTTATAGCCTCTCTAATTACCTTGTATCCTGAATTCTTAATTAATTATATTCTGAGGCATGAAGAAGTCCCTTTGGGTTCAGAGCCTATCCTAAGTCTTTTCCTGTTCTGGGTGAATTATTTACACAGTAAATCTTATCATTACATTATAGTTTTGTCCCTGAAGTTGCTGCCCTTTTGGTCATTTTAATCTCATTCCTCTCGAAGTCAATCTTCTATCATTTAGAACAAGTACCCTGTTAACCTTCCACACACCAAGATCCCTTCACCTGTCACTGAATTCCTTTGTGACCTAGTAAAATGCTATTTCTTTCTGGGTCACAGAAATGATGCAGCCTCAAAATCTCTGTCTTAAGAAGCAGCTCCCCAAACTGACCAGAACCTTGGCTTCATTGGAAAATGCCTGGATGAGAGATGGTGAGCCTCAAAATGCAACCACATCAAAGCCCTGGACATACTATCTGTGTAAAATGCATTTATTTAAATAAGATGTTGGATAGTGCTCCTAAGAATTTTCTCAGAAAACATGACTTTAGAGAACACCTGTGTTTAAGTTTTTTATTTATTTATTGGTACTGGGGATTAATCCCAGGGATGCTCTACCACTGAGCTACATCTTCAGTCCTTTTTATTTTTTATTTTGAGCAGTGTCTCACTAAATTGCAGAGACTGGCCTCAAATTTGTGATCCTTCTGACTCAGATTCTTGAGTTGCTGGAATTTCAGGCATGTACCATCACATCCGACCCTTTTTTATTATTTTTAAAAATCATTATTATCCTGTTTCTCCTGCAACCAGATTAGATGGGGGCCTGGAAATCATTAAAGTTCCTTTTATACAGTGGTAACTTCCTGCATGAAAATTAGGAAAAATAATCAACAGCTACCGTTTGAGTGCTTATTATTTGTCAGACACTGTACTAGGCTCTTCAAGTGCAATGTGTCATTGACTTCCTAAAATGAATCTAACTTCCTAAAATGAATCTAATCCAGCTGGAGCACCTGATGTATAAAGTGATAAAGTATTTCTTTCTTTTTGTTTTTTGGTACTGGAGATTGAACTCAGCGGCACTTGACCACTGAGCCACATCCCCAGCCCTATTTTGTGTTTTATGTAGAGACAGGGTCTCACTGAGTTGCTTAGCACCTCACTGTTGCTGAGGCTGGCTTTGAACTCGCGATTCTCCTGTCTCAGCCTCCCTAAGTGCTGGGATTACAGGCTTGCGCCACCGCGTCCGGCTGTGAAAAAGTATTTCAATTTCATGCAGCTGATAAGTATCAGGTCTAAGTCAAAAATCTAAAGCAGTATTTTCTGAGTGATAAGGTGCATATAAATCACCTGGGGGTCTTGTTCACATATAGACTCTGACTCTGTGGATCTGGGATTCCGTTTTTTAGGTAAGTTTCCTGGTAAGGTCAATGCTCTGATGCACCCTCCCCCACCCGTCACCCTTTAATTTTTAATTCTGATACCAAGTCTCACTGAGTTGCCAAGACTGGCCTCAAACTTGGAATCCTCTAGCCTTAGTCTCCTGAGTTGCTGGGATTATAGGCATGTGCACCACCATACCTGGCCTTTTAAAAAGTATTTTTATTGATGAATTATAATTATACATGAAGTAAGCTTCATTGTGATATATTCAGACCTGCACATAATTTGTTCTATTTTATTTCCCAGGACCTCCCGTTTCCCTTACTTCCTTTTTCTCTCAATCCACACCTTAGTCTACTGGTGTCCCTTCTATTTGTTTTTCTCCACAATTTGTTATTGGTGCATTATAATTGTACATGATGGTGGGACCTGTTACATATTAGTACATGTACACAATACAACAATATAATTTGGCCAATACCCACCCCAGCACTTCCTCCTGCCTTCTATTTTCATGAGCTCCTTCCTCTGCTCTCTTCTCTCTAGTTTCCACATATGAGAGAAAACATATAACCATTGACATTCTGGGTTTTGCTTATTTCACCTGGCATGATGTTCTCTAGTTCCATCCATTTTCCTGTAAATGACATAATTTAACATGACTGAGAAAGAGTCCATTGTGTGTATATACCATTTTTTCTTTATTCATTTGTGTACTGATGGACACCTAGGCTGATTCATAACTTGGTGATTGTGAATTGCACTGCTATAAACTTGAGTATGCACATATCATGCTGATTTTAATGCTTTTGAATAAATGCCAAGGAGTTGTATAGGTAGATCACATAGTGGTTCTATTCCTAGTCTTTTAAGGAACTGCCATACTAATCTCCAAAGTGACAGCACTAATTTAGAATCCCACCTATGGTGTGTATATGTTCCTTTTTCCTGCATTTTCACCAGCATGTATAGTTATTTTTGTTATTGATGGTTGCCACTATAACTGAAGTGAGATAAAATCTCTTTGTAATTTTGATTTGCACTTCGCTGATGACACGGAATGTTGGTCATTTTTTCATATATTTGTTGGCCATCTGTATTTCTTCTTTTAAGCAATGTCTGTTTAGTTATTTGCCCATTTATTGATTGGGTTATTTGGTGGTAAGTTTTTTGAGTTCTTTATGTATTCTGGATGTTAATCATCCATCAGAAGAGTTAATGGCAAAGATTTTCTTCCAGTCTGTAGGTTTTCTCTTATCATTCTGAATTATTATTACTCTTGTTTTTGCTCTGCAGAAATTTTTTAATTTAATGCCATTACATTTGTTAATTCTTGGTCTGATTTCCCCAGCTTTAGGAGTCTTCCTGAGAAAGTTGATGCTTGTACCTATGTGTTGAAGTGTTGACTCTGTTTTCTTCTAGCAGTTGCCAAGTTTCTGGTCTAATTTCTAAGTCTTGAAACCACTTTCAGTTGACTTTTGTCAAGAAGTCATTCTTCTACATAGATCCTAACCTCACAGCATAATTGTTCCCACCACTGTTCCTTTTAGATTTTCAGCTGATGAAAACTCATGAAAATTCATGTTTAAGGACTCTCCTGTCTTTTCCTACATTGCAAAGATAATATCGGGGTTAAAGGTTCTGAAATAATGATCGTTCAGACATGAACTACTGATTTTTAGATAAGTTTCCTGGTAAGGTCAATGGGCATCTCAGCATTAATGCTCTATAGAATCTGCTTTTGTTTTCTTGGTAAAATCTGTTTATCCTTGACCTTCCTGTCCAAATGTATGGACTGAGATCCACATATTTGGTGCTTCAGAGAATGCATTATTGATTGTTTTGCCAAACAGGGATCTATCCCTCCTCTTTTAGCATGATCTGGTCTGGCAGAGAACAGCACAGGTGACAGTGTCCATAGACATGAAGGCTTAAAGGGCCAGTTATGGTGGCACCAATGAATCACAGCAGTCCACAAACTCAGTATCTCCTGAGAATCTAGAAGATGCTATTAAGTTTGAGAATTCTAGAACATGAGACCATCTCCATGCACTTGATGGAATGAACAATGTACATAGTATGGCTAACTACTGATGGAATTGTTATATGGGAAAATCATTTTGAAGGCAATAAAAATGAGAAGAAACTCTCAGACCTAAATGTGACATATCTTGTGACCTACACATTATACTTTCAGAAATCTTAACACATGTGCATATCTGCACACAGATGTTCCGATTGGAGTATTGTCTGTAATACCAAAATATAAAGAGTCCATCAATAAGAGCATGATTTAATAAATTATAAAATGACCATTAAACGGTGAATAATACAGTTATTGCATACATATACAGCCATATAGTTTTGGATGTGCAAAAATTTTCAAGATGTTAAGTGAAGTCAGCAAGTTTTATGATAATTTATGAAAAATAAAAAAAAATAATCCTGTTATGCAACTTCTCCCATCTTCGTATGTACATTTGTACTTTGTCTTAATCAATTTGGGCTGTTATAGTGAAGTATCATACACTAGAAGGCTTATGAACAACAAAATTTTATTGGAGGCTGGATGTCCGAGGACAGGGTGCCAGTGTGATTGGGTTCTGTGAGGGGCTCTCCTCTAGGTCACTGAATGGAAGAGGTTGAATTGTACCCTTACATAATGGAAGAAGGGTGAAAGAACTCTTGGTTTCCTTTTTACAATGGCACTAATCCTATTCATGAGGGCTCCACCCTCATACCCTCATAACTATCACACTGGGGGTTAGAGTTTCAGCATATAAATTTTGGAAGGACTCAGAATTCAGTCCATATACACATATGTGGAGTCTTGCTTATCTGAATCCTCTCATGGATAAAAGGTTGAGTGAGAAACAAAGAGAGTTGCACTAACAAAGTATTCAGCAATGAACTGAAATCTTGTCAATATAGTCTCCACTCTCTTATCTCTCCTTAGCTCTGGAGTCTTAGGTCCAAGTCAGTATTGCTGTTTGTGTGCTTTCAACTCAGTGTCAGCTCAGTGCAGCTGATGGCCAAATGAAAAGGTATATCTTGCAAAGATGCAGACTTCCATGAAGACTGAGAAAGTGATGTTGAAGAGCTGATTGAATCTTTTGGAATGTCATGAGAGTGCATGGGAGAGCTGGTCGATTGTAAAATGTGTAAAAAGGAAATAATCAGAGAAGACCACGAAAAGAAACTTGATAAGAAGATACTTTAGGGGGCTGGGGTGGTGGCTCAGTGGTAGAACGCTTGCCTCGCATGTGTGAGGCACTGGGTTCGATCCTCAGCACCACATAAAAAAATAAAGATATTTGACCCAGCTATCCCACTCCTTGGCCTATACCCTAAAGACTTAAAAACTGCACACTACAGTAAAGCAGCCACTTCAATGTTTATAGCAGCACAATTCACAATTGCAAAACTGTGGAAGCAACCCAGATGTCCTTCAATAGATGAATGGATAAAGAAACTGTGGTACATATACACAATGGAATATTATTCAGCAATAAAAGAGAATAAAATTATGGCATTTGCAGGCAAATGGATGGAACTGGAAAGCA
>CM053399.1:70232381-70396169 GCA_028644305.1 Xerus rutilus | reverse complement strand
ATGGAATATTATTCAGCAATAAAAGAGAATAAAATTATGGCATTTGCAGGCAAATGGATGGAACTGGAAAGCATTATGCTAAGTGAAGTAAGCCAATCCCAAAAAACCAAATGCTGAATGGTCTCTCTGATTAGTGGATGCTGATGAATAAGGGAGGTGGGAATGGGAAACATAAGAGAAATAGAGAAACACTGGACGCAACATGGGGGAGGCGGGGGGCAGGAAAGGGGAATGGGTATAGTAAAGATGGTTGATTAAAAAAATATATAAATATATATATATATATATATATATATATACTGTTCATTGAAAGTGCATATAAAGGTGTTTAATATGAAAAAAAAGATATTTGTGTACATCTACAACTGAAAAAAAATTAAAAAAAAGAAGATACTTTAGATACAAAGGATTAAAAATGCCTCCTATATTTTTATAGAGTGATCCTTTTTATGATGGAGGTGGAGGTAGTATGAGAGAGACAGTTAGTTGCTAAGTGAGGTGATCTTCATGCTTTACTTTGAAAGGCTTTGTATGGTTTCTATCTTCATGAGAAAGTACTCAGCTACACATTCTTGAAGTATGTTTATAAAGGGCCTCCTTTTTAAAATAAAAAATTCTATCTAATATATATACATAGAAAATAACCTGAAAAAATATATTGTGATAAAAAAATTGATGGTTCTTTTTGAAGACATATATATGGGTCCTTTATGACATTTTTTGGCTTGTCTTCATTTTCTCATTTTTGTAATGTTCTTGCACTGCTTTGGAAATAAGAAAGAGAGAGAGAGAGAGAGAGAGAAGAAGGATATACTTTGAGCATCCCTAATATAAAAATCTGAAATTCTCAAAAATTGAAACTTTTGGGGCACTGACATTATACCAAGAGTTGGAAAATTTCACACCTGATTTCATATGACAGATCTGCAGGTTCAGTAAAAATATCGTATAAAATTACCTTCAGGCTATGTGTTTAAGGTGTACTTTAAACATAAATGAACTTCTTGCTTAGGCACGGGTTCTATCCCCAAGATACCTCATTACATATATGCAAATATTCCAAAATCTGAAAAAAAAATTAAAATCACAATTATTTTCATTCCCAAACATTTGCATAAGGGATATTCAACCTGTAGCACATAAAACTGAAGAAACTCTTTTACAAAAAATCCTTCAATTTTTCTGTTTTTAAGCCACTTGTTCCTACTTAGTTTATTAGTTTTTTTTCATTTTTGTGCCAGATTGTTCCAAATTGTCACTTATTGACATTTAGATTGTTCAAATTTTCTTTATGAAAAACAGAAAAGCACAGACATAATTGTTTGAAAATAAATTAGAATTTTTAAAAGCAAAAGAATGGAGACAGCAATGGAAGAATTTTTAAAACTAGACCAAAATGCTCAAGCTGTACATCTGGGTTGGAAAAATGCCCTTTTATGCACAGAAAATACCAATTGTCCAGAACTAATGGCTAGAGGATGATTTTTGCACAAAGCACTGATTTGACAGAATCATTCTGTTGACTGGTTTGCATTTACCCAGGATGCTTTGGGCAGAATTCTGTTAGCCAGCTCCTTTGCTTCCATGGAGAAGGATGTGTAAAGATGTGAGGAGCAGCACCATGTGGACCCTCTCTGGGGGTTCTGATCTACTTACAGTGTACACTGAGAGGAAAGGGAATTGTTCATTGATAAGAGTTTGGGCAAGCAGGAATGTCAATTTGGTGAAAGTTTTAGATGAAGTGTGCATAAAAAAGTCAACATACAGGTCTGACTGCTCTCCTGAAAGTCCTGCTTAGAAGGTTGGTCCATGACTGGTGCATGGGGACTCAAATTTTGGAAGAATTTCTACCATTTCCAGAGCAGGTAAGAGTGACCTGCTAAGCTTTTACCATTTGTGAAAATAATACTATTTATATTGAACACTTGCTTTCCTCTAGGGGTCTGAAGTGTTGGTACATCCTGGGAAGAGGCAGCCAGCATAATCATTTCCTAATGAAAACTCTAAATCTCTACTCAATGTTCTTGCTTGGCAACATTTCCTGCATTTTGTCACAACTTGTTTCTGGGAGTGAGGGAAATTAAGTGGAACTCATGTGACTGCACTGGCAGAGGACCCTTGAAACCTCGTATCTGGTTTCCTCTGTACTTCATCCCATGTGCCTTTCCTTTTTCAGTTTTTTTTTCGAATTTTTTCATTGTAATAGCCATAGCTCCGAGTATGACTATAGGCTGAGTCCTGTGACTGCTCCTAGTGAACCATCAGAACTGGGAGAGGTCTTGGGGACTCTGAACAAGGAACAGAGTAAATAAATAAATAAATTTCCATAGAGAACTATTTCTAAGTTAAGAGTCATCCCTTTTATCCTGAAGAACCAGCAGAGAATGCAGATAGACATGTATTCTCTTTTTCCTTCCCCCTTCTCCCAAGTGACCACTGCTATTTTTTAATTGACATTTCTGCATTGCTCTACCATTTTTAAAGTATGCATAAAGATTTATACCAATTCTCTTCCTGCAACAAATGAGCACATATAAGACATACGTGCATATATTTCCCTGGAGCTCATTTCATAATCGCATACTGTGGTGTGGGGTTGAAAGGCAGGAGAATTTTCAATACCTGCCTCTCTTTAAATCCTTCTCACTAAAGTTGCTAAATTTTTCAAAATGAGGAAAAATTTCAGAAGACAAGATGATTTAGCTGGGACATCATTGATCAATTTTTCAATCAAAATCACTTAACGAGGCAAGGCATGGTGGTGCATGCCTGTAATCTCAGCTACTAAGGAGACTGAGATAGGAGGATTCCAAGTTTGAGGTCAGCTTGGGCAATTCAGTGAGACCTTGTTTCAAAATTTCACAAAAAAGGGATGCTTCTGGGGATGCAGCTCAGTGAGGCCCAGGGCCCAACACTCCAAAAGCCAACAAACAAATGAAACATAAAAGCCGACTTAGTGCAGATATATACTGGGAATGTGGGATACAACAAAATGATGACGTTTCTTCACTTAAAAGTAGGTCATGGTGTAGGTGGGAGCCTTTGGTGTGCAGAAGTTGGCTCTTACTGCTTGTGAGAAACTACTGATAGTCTGTCAAGACTGAGCAATCTTGTGAGCCAGTTCCCATTAGCTGGGTAGCTTGAAATCAGCCACCATAGAGTATTTTCAACACAAATTGGCACATGGCACAAATTGGTGTTCCCACACTTTCAGCTGGTTTTTAAACACTTCCCTGCATTACAGTGGGGTTAGACAAGTTGTCAGAGGATTGTATTATAGCCAGTGCTACCAAAGGTGAGCTCTTAAAATCAGTAAAGATTCCAAGGGAGATGACGACCAATGCCTAGCTGCAGCCATTTCCAAGGAGTGGTGGAACATGGAAGGCATATTCTGCAGCACTTTAGAGAAATTTCTGTGGAGCTGGAACTCGATGCTTATTATCAGGAAAAAGCCCCACAAGGTATGTGCCCAATTAGAAGCTACACAAGATGTCAACGTATGTGCACCAGAACAAAGGGGAGTCTTTCTGGAGTTAAAAGTTTCAGAGAGGACTGAGGTCGTGGCTTAGTGATAGAGCATTTGCCTAGCATGTGGGACACACTGAGTTCGGTTCTCAGCACTGCATATAAATGAATTAAAAAAATAAAAGTCCATTGACAACTTAAAAATATTTTAAAAAATGTTTCTGAGAAAAAAAATCATGAAATTACAACAAAACCTGAAGACCACAGACCTTCCCTTTGAGACACAGGCTGGGACCAAAGAGCTGACACTGACTTCCACTATGCCTTGTAGAATATGCTCTCTTAGTGCCTTGTGAGCAGTTAACCAAGGACAAATAAAAGGAAACACTTAAGAAGAGTCAACACAATGGTTAATTTCATTTTTTTTCTTTTTACTTGAAAACGTTTTTAACCATCAAATTTTGGCAGTTACAAACCTGTACACTGTTTGGATTTTTTGTTTGTTCATTTTTTTTTGTCATTTTTTTGTTTTGTTTTTCTTTTCTTTCTTTTCTTTTCTTTTTTCTTTTCTTTTTTTTAAGAAAAAGAACACAGACTGAATACTGCCAATAGCAATATGTGCAGGAATAATCCATTTCCATAAGGGACAAGATTCACTTCAAGTGTTAGCTTTCCCCTTTGCATAAAGTTTGGTGTGTGATGAGTGTGCAAGTTTAGGTGAGTGTGCATGTGTGTGAAGAAATGATACACCTCATTCTGACTCTGAAATGGCATACAAATCAGTACTTAATAACTGGGCAAAACACATTCATCTTCAAAAAAAGATCAATAAAAACATTTTCTTGAAAACAAAGTTAAATGAAAACAGAACCAAAGCAAGGTTACAGTACAATTCAAAATGATTACAAAACATCATTCATTTTCAAATCTAAAATCCTCTGTGTGTGTGTGTGTGTAGTTACCTCAAAAGTTTGCAGACCAACAGCGTGGATGACTGAGAATTATATTCGACCCTCCAAATTAAAGCATCCTGATAGGCATCAAATATAGTATCTACAAAAGCCTGGGAAATTGAAACCATTTATATACAATTTTATAAACATTTTAAACACCAAAACATACATCTTTTACAAACCAGCCTGTTTGCAACAGGTAAATGTACAAGACGATCTCTGATACAGTGCTTAAAAAGAACTGCTTCCATTTCCAAACACATTTGTCACTCCCGAAATGCAGTAGTATGGGCTCATAAAATTGTTAAATAGTAGCAATTCAGGTGTTTGCTTGCTGGAAGGGTACTACAGTACATACTAATGGGTCCAAACACACTCCAAATGACTATACACTTCTCTAGTGCATCCTAAACATTGGAAGAGACTAATTATGGCCTTTGTGTATTATTACATACTTGTAATTATTGCTTTTCATTATTACATAAGGAAAGAAATATCTTATTCTTTCCCTATCTTAGCCAGCTGGCTAAATAATTAACTGATGCCAAACCTACATGTGGCAACTTTAAACCCTAGCATTATATAACCAGAAGCTCAAAGGCATTGTGGGTTTTCATCAGAATAATGTGCAGTTGAACATTGCAGGGATACAAACCAGCAAAAACATATAACCACCTTCGCACAGATCACACAAAATGATGACACTAAAGAATGCCACTTCAAATCACCATTTCCCATGGTTTGAACTCAAAGGGTAAAATACCAACACCTAACCACTTTAATCGTATTTGTGCACTGACAGGGTAGTAAAGTGAAGAGGCCGGACAATTATCTGGACGATCCATGCAAAATGATGAGACCTTCCTGAATTGCTTCACACGCACCTGACTTCTGAGTCTAAACTGCTTTATGCTGATTATCTCTGTGCTCAGAATCCCTGGTTTTGATGATGCAGACACAGCATTGGTGGGGGTGGTGCATGTGAAGTAAGTGAGAAGACCAGTGGTCTATATGTTCTACTTGATTCTTTTTTTTTTTTTTTTTTTTTTTGTCCCCAGGTTGTACTAGTGATTTCCAAGGGCAGTTTCTGGAAAATCCCAGAGTAAATTCTCTTTCCAGACCTTTACACATTCTCTAATAGGTTGAACCTCAGATGTTTGGGTTAGACCTAGTTATATTACTAAGTTTTTTACAGTGGCATTTAATGAATGGGCAGGATGCAGGGAAAGCTGGCATGAAACAGAACTCAGCAGCAAAATACTTGTAGAGGAAAGAAAATACATTAAGCACATACTTTATTCATCGTTTATTGCCTCATAGCTCCTGCTTATTGCATGATAGATGCCAACCGTCCAGCTACTCTCAACCTAACCAGAATGTGTGCAATATAAGTAAAGTGCCTACAACAGGTTGTGGAACATGGCTTCCCAGAGGTGGCACATGCATGTCAGAAAAAAGGGAAAGATACTAGTTGGCTTAAATATTTTTCATGTGGTTCATCATGGTGGAGGGGATAGGAACAAACAGCAACCAGTGCTGGTGGGAAGAAAAATAAACAAATAAAAACAACAACAACAAAAATGCACCTAGTAGATAAACTGATGAGTGATCTGAGTTCAAATTCTGCACCTATCATTCCATTCCCATTTGAGAAATATTCATTTGGCAAAAGCAGCATCTTGATGAATTTCCAAAGAAATGTGTGAATTCTGTTAAGAATACCTCTCTGGGGGTTGGGATGCTTCAAGGAACTAGGACGGTGAGGCTTCCAAAGAAATGTTTTCCATGAGTTTTCTTTTCTTGCATATTCCAAAGGAGGAATGATAGGAAGTCAAAGAATTCATCAGAAGCAAGAAGCTGCCATGCTCAAGGCAGCTTAGTGGTGAACAACGTAAAGAGAATATTAGCTAAATGGATGGGTTCTGGTCCTTGATCAGCTACTTAACTTCCTGTGTGAGCCTGGGCAAGTCTCTTCCCCACTCTGGTAAGTTTATATTTCATGTTTATAAAATATGACAGTTGAACTAGCAAGTCTTTAGGACCCTTCCAGCTCTTTGAATCATGGGTGATCCAGTCTGGTTCCACCTTGGCCTGACTGCAAACCACTTTGTAATCTATGGGGAAAACTGATTTTCCATAAAATAAAGAGATCTCATGTGTTTAAAAATAACAAATCAAAATATAACACTTGCTTGTCTGGTATATATTTAGCTGCAAAGATATTCTGCAGAGAATCGGGGCATGACACCCTGAAGAAAGAGGCATTTGTTATAGGTCACAGCCAAGGGTGGGCACAATTTTCTTTGGTGACTTCACAACTGCATTAGGATCTATTTATGCCTTCATTACAGTGTCAGTCAGGCATTCCCCCTGGAAGAGGTGCTGTGTAAGCAGTAGTGACTCATCTGCATTAATCTCCTTCTAATATTTCCTGGGGGCAAGAAATGAATTGTTAGTTTTACTTTGATGGTTTTTATGTCATTGCATTATTAAAAGTGTAGCAGTGATTCAATTCTAGACCATTAGTTTGTCATTTTCTCTGTGATTCTTGCAAATGTGCTTCTTACATAAGAAAAATACCAAAGACTTTATTCTCCATAGCAGCCTTAGTGAAATTCATTTATTTTAAGACCACAGTGTGGATTAATGCTTCCACGAGTAGGTCTGACCAAGAGACAGGAAGAGAAAGGCTGAAAAACCTGTGAAGTATATCCACTTAGTCAGGAAGTTTGAGAATGAAAAGAGATTTTTTTTTTTAAATGAAAAATGTTCAGAAACACCCACTCCTACAAAGAAGTAAGTGGATTAAACACAATTGAAACAACTAAAAACATATCTTGTGGACAACATGCAGACTCAGGACAGTACAATTTACACACCAATGCCAGATGTCATCAGAAACGGTGGACACACAGATTTGCTCATTAAGCAAGATAGTGCAAATATGCATTTATTTACCATGGCCACAGCATGGGTGGCCATAATCTGATTGAAGCAAAAGAGGAAAATCACTCAACCTGTCAACTTGAACTTTCGAGTATTGGGTTAATGTGTTTCCAGTGGAATGATTCTCCTGTCATTTTTGGAAAGTCATGGCCAAAGCCCACATGTCTGATGGGAGGAAACTCCCAGGGAGTAAATAAACATTACACATTTTTCAAATTGAGGTTAGTTTTGGAAAATTATAAAATACTGTTTTTAAAAAGCACAGTTTTGCTTTAAGTTAATATAAATGGCAGTACCAAAATAAAGTTAACTGAATCAGAGTAAAATATGTACGGCATTTGGTGTTCCTGTAACATCATAGAGATCAGAAAAATTGGAAGGTACACCTTGCTCGCTGGCAGGATTTTCAACATGGTCCATTTCCTAAAACCTTCATATTAGCTTTCCTCAAGAGCAGCCTTATTGAGTGCAAGCACATATTTGTACATAGGCCCAGACACACACGCTATTATAATTTATACACAATAACTAATCTACCTTCTTCTTCTTTTTAAATGTATTTATAACGATGATGCTACCAATTTAGAATAACACTCATATTTTATCTGCATTATCAAGAATTGTGATTATCCAGGCTGAAAACTTGAAAATATATTTTCTTTCCCCTCACCCCAAATTTGTGAATTCTATTTAAATTTCTAAATATCTCTTATTCTGGAGAACAATATACAAACAGAAGCCAATTTTTGCAGCAATGTTAGAATTGCAGTTTTGGCAGGAATATTTACTAGAAAACACGAAATCAGATAATCACCTTCTTTCTAATGTTTGAGCATTAACCTCCCCAACCCACAAGATGAAACAACCAGCGCCATATTGCTCTTCATTGATAACTTTCTCAAAGAACATAAAACCCAACTATGTTATATTGGATGCTTAACACAAACAAACAAAAATAACTCAGCATACTAATCATGTTACTCAAACTAATTTTATAGCTGAAAATTGGGTAGCTTATTAAAAAAAATAGAATTGATTTCAAAGGCCTTTAGCCCATTTCTTTGTTCATTTAATATTTGTTTCTCTTTTTCTTTCACCTAAGAGACTAACTTTTCCAACAATCATTACTACTATTTTCATTTCATTGGCTCAAATTACATGCAACAATGCCTCCCTGATTGTTGCCAGTTATTAATACTGCAAGGGCTGATGCTGTCACACTTTCCAGGGCACAATACTGCACAGAACCATACAAGATCTTCTGTTTAATTTGAGGTCATTCTCCCTGCCACTGCCCCTTGCATCCTTAGCCATGAATTCAGGTGCTCCTGCAAGGGTTATCAATCCCCTCTCAGAAACAATTTCTGAGCTTTCCTTTTCACCTGACCAGAACAAAGCCTGCTTGTGACAGTACGACTCCTGAAGAAGTTACTCGTGGAAAATACCATATGTCCACAGACCACTCTCCATGGAGACACATGCCCAGCCAATCTCCTTCCACTATTCCATGACAAAAGGAGCAAAGCACCTGCAACATGTGCTCTAAACTTGGGTCTGGTGCTGGGTCTCTGTAAAGGGAATGTGGAGGCCGGCGAGGCTGAGCTCCCCCACGCTCTCGTAGTCACTCATGGCTACTTCAGAATCCTCAAAGCCACAATTGGCTGATACATCCGAGGATGAGGTGCCTCTGGAATTGTGCAAGGACAGAGACACACTGTCTGCTGGGCCCGTGGGCTCTGTGCCCTGGTTCATGCTCATGGCAAAAGTACTAAATTCACAGCTGGCAGGCGGGCCCACTAAATCCGTTTCATTGGGAAATGGGTGAGGGGGGAGGTACTGGCTAGGATGGAACTGGGGCCTCCTCCTGCAGTCTGGGCTCAGTGTGCTGGCCAGTGAGACAGGCTGGGAGGGTGGTAGGGCCTCATATTGGTCCTGGAAATCCTCAGGGAGTGGTGGGGGAAGCTGGTCCTGACTCAAGAACTCTTCTTCATGAGGGGGTGGATATTCGCTATCAATGTCATAGCCGCCCAGGTAGTAATCACTCTCCAATTCCCGTGTGCTGCCCTGGTGTGCAGACCCTCCATCCTGGTTCTCGTAGTTGGGCACTTCCTCTATGTCTGACAGGCGGGCCCCTGGCATCCAGTCAGAGGTGTCCCAGTGATAGGCTGTGAGAGAAACACCGTGACAGTTAGTTTCCTCCAGAGTGGAGTTGGGGCAGGGCTGGGAAAGGAACAGAGAAGGGACATGACATGCAATTCTTAACATCCAGGAGACCCTCAGAAGCCACGGTTACCTACATGCTTCTTACAAGGGTTTATCAGGGCCAACCATGCTCTGACCCAGGGAAAACAAGGCAATGGCAACTGGAGAGATGGTGCCTGGTTGCAGCAGAGCCTCACACTCAGCCATGGCATGAGAGGTGACTAGCAAGGGTTTGCTGAAGGAGCACAGTCCTAGGACCCTTGACCCCAACCCCACTCCCTCTTCCTCTCCACATGCTATGTGCATAGCCAGGCTGGCAGCATGCTTGTAGAGAGAGATGGATCCATTGCACTGTGGACTACAGAAGGCAAGGAGGTGCGCAGGCAGAGAGATGAACCACACGCACAGGGGATGAGGCTGCAGAGCAATGCTGGGGAAGCTTTCACCTCCAATACTGAGCACACAGGATGCCTGAAACATGCGAAATTCAAAGAGAGGAACTCAGAAAAGATGGAGGGAGAGGGACAGGGGCAGGGTAAGAATGAACTCAGCAATGCAAAATGCATAAATAAAATGTTATGCTGGGGTTGTGGCACAGTCACCTCGGTTGTAGTTCTGTCCTTGGTCCATAACAGACACTGTTTAAATATAAAGTGAAAAGTAAATCTGACAGTCCAAGTCATGTCAAGGGAGATAAAGCAGAACATTTTAGAAGACTTAAAAAAAAAAAGATGATCCTAGAGAACTATGGAGTCTATTATGTTACATTCATGTACAGACATACCACAATGACATTCACTATTCTGTATAATTAATATTAACCAATAAGAAAGGCTTTCTTCAAAAGAAAAGAACTATGGGCTATGACTAAGATCTCCATTTAAGAGCTGAAAAGATAAATCCCATATATGTCATACCCCAATTTTATTAAATCACTAATGAAAGTTACCTGATTGAAACTATCCCCATAGCATGATATTTCAGAAATATCCCCAACTCACAGTAGGTGTTCAATGAACACATGTTGAATACAAGAATGAATTTAATATTAATTTGGATTCCAATTAATTGTGTACCCTTCTTTTAGAAAGGATTCTATAAAAAGCGTAACCCATGTGTTTAAAAATTATGAACAAGATTTTTTTTCAAAAGTGTTAAATCTATTCCAATTCCTGGAAAAGCATCTAAAATCTTACTTAAAACCCCGTGAGTATTGTTCCCTCTGTTTATTAAAATCATCCCTGGTATAAATTAACAAGGAGGAAAAATTTTTTAAATAACTCTTACACAAAGACATGCTTTGGAAGAAAATAAAGTAAATACCTTCATTTTCTATAGTGTCAACTACATTGTTGACAAGCTGAATGACAGTCACTATGGATGCTTGTAGCAGGAAAAAGAAGATGGGAGGGAGGGGAAGGACAGTTTCAGGTTAGTAGTGTATTTTAAACACACGTTAAATTCTTTTAACAACAACAACAACAACAAAGTGCAGCACACAAACACACTCTCTGCAATCTGAACCTTAGGGAATGTGTCAGTAGACACTTTTATCTAGGGGGTCCTTGGATTGTTGGAAGGGAAGAAAAAAAGCTGCAAGTCCTGGGGCAGTCCTCTTGAAAAGCATGATTGGCAAGGATTGTGGGGTCATAAATTCACACCTCATGGCCCAGTAAAATCAATCTAGGAAGGCAGTGGCTCATCAAGCTCATGCTAATTTCTCATTAGCAACTCCCTAAGGCTCTCAGAGAAAGACCTCACCATTCCAGGGATAATTAGTTGTTGGTCAATCATGCTGCTCCAAACCCAATAACCTTTGCAGACCTGATGGCTTCACACTCATGATGTGATGATACTGATAGCCCAGACCAACTCAAGGCCCTGCTCCTGATGCAAAAGTCTGGACAGAAGTCAGCAACTGGTCTCTCACATAGACCAGAGAAGGAGATCTCTGTGATCAATTTGGTTGCTTTCGGGACTAACACCCACAGTTTGTTGAGAGGTAACTGGGCATAAAATAATTGAGGAAAGTTTCTAACATCACCTGTCTGCATCAAGATCAGTCTAGAATGTTAAACATGAAAAGGCAAGTGCATGGCCTTAGGAGCCTGTGATGATAGTCCATCAGGCATCATTGCTGGTTCTGCTGCCTGGAGTTTGGAAACTGTATGTTCTTGAAGTTTGTATAAAATGCAAACTAGTAACAACTATTCTTCTGACTGGGGATGAGAAAAGCAGGTTGCACAAAGGCAAACAAAGGTCTGTGCCCTTGATGTAAGAATGGTCAGAAGAAATCTACTGTTATATGGTCTTGTTATCTCAGTTTACAGATAGACTGAGGCTTATATACTTCTCAGGATTGACAGGTCCTGGGCAAGGAGGTGGAAGAGATTTGGGGTAGGGTGGTGAAAGGAGACTATTGTATACTTTCATGATTGCTTCTATGATCTTGGAGCTCGCCTGCTCCTGTATTCACCTTAGAGGCAAGGACTGTGCCATTTTCAGTTTGTACTTCTGTTATAAAATGCCAAGCAAATGACTCAGCACACAGAAAAATCTTAGCAAGAGTTCATGGGGTGAATGATAACATAAATTAATGTGCCCAATTTTTGTATTGCTGGTAAATAGAAAAAATGACCTAAGGTATAAACCAAGGTACTTGTTGCTGTGGATGACTATCTGAAATTATTCTCAGCTTGCCATCATATGGTAAACATTCACTGTTTTAAGACAGTTTTTACTTCCCTTTGTGCCCTATGAAGAACAATCCATTTTCTGGAGCTGGTTCCTCAGCTCAGAAAACCGAGTCCAGCATTCATCCCTTCTCCATTGTACAGGTTCAAAAGAGGTCATGGTGGCAGCTTTGGAGCCACCACAACAGTCTGTGGGCCATAAGGAATTACACACAGCATTCTGGGTGGATGTGCATATTTCTGAGGAACTGCTTCATAATTTTAAACTAAGTCTCCAAAAGCCTCGGACCCCAAATGATTATAAGGAAGATGCAACTGAATGAAGATATCACTGGTTCTACAGTAAGGCAGTCTCTGGTCAAATTTCTCCTGATGGGGAGGTTGAATGTACAGGGAAAGGGAAGAGATCATCAGTAACATTTTAAAAAAATAAATAAATCAGCCTATTTGCTAAAAGGCATACTTGGCATGAGGTAACTCTTGAACCAAATCAAAGAGGACTCCTTACTGGAGGTCCAGGGGAACATTGTCAACCCCTAATGCAGATTTCTGGGTTTGTTCTGAGCTGCAGCTCAACAGAGCCTCCCTTTGGCAATGACACTCAACAATGAAGTCAATTAGAAAGCTGGTGAACACACTCAAAACCCAAGAGCACATCAAGAAACAAAGCTGGTCACATCACCCTCCCCTCAACTACTGTCTCTCAGCATAGGAAGCAGAACCCATCCTCTGGAACAAATCTGAAGCCTCCTTACCATTGTCGTCACCAGAATCTGACTGGAAGGAGCTCAGGGACTGAACTTCAGAGTTGCTTCCTTTATTACTGCCTGCAAAGCAGGTCACTTCTCCCGGGTCATCAACCCCTTTGTCTTCACAGACAGCCAAAGAGAAAGCAAAAACGACATTGGTTACTTTGGGCATATTTTCAGTCTGGCCCTCCTACGCCAACCTAGTTCATTTCTTGGGGCTGTTTCATTTGCTTTGAGAAAATAACTTAGCTGCACAATAGAAAATTGATTGTGCCATAGGGGGCCAAGGTCTGTCAATCAAGTGATTTACATTATGGATTTGAAACCTTTAACCTGTGGTAAATGAGCTTCCAAATAGCTGACAGCTGAAAGTAGCTGTTCCCTCCTCAAAGTGAAGCGACTTCATGAAGAGTGAAACGAGGATGAAGTGGCTACACTGCTCTTTGCCATTCAGACTGAATTTACATCATTTACATGAACCAAGGTGGTGTCAACACCAGGTTAAATGAGATTACTTTAAAAATAGGGGTATAAATATTTTATAGGCAGGAATGCAATTACATTTATCCTGGCTTCCATCTCTGGGGAACAAGTGGAATTTTAAGTTTTGCCTTCTAGAGGGCAGCGTGGTATCATTTTTGGGAATAAGGATATTCTGCACTGTCTGGCAGGAGGGCAGTCGGCAATGTGGATATGCGTTAGCCACATACTTCCTCCCTCTTTGCTATACAAAGATAGCTTGAACAACCCCCCCCCCCACACACACACACTCACACAACACCAGGACTACTTTCTTATTTGATAGACTAAAGAAAGCAATAAAAACAGCCCATATCTTGAGGTTGTCAAGTGCAAAATGAATTGGTTGCCCAGAGACCGTCTCACCAGCTAACTCTGCCTTGCTTAACAAAGAAGGAAATGTATTCAATAAAACCCAACAATACTTTGGGGGGAAATGTGAGTTTTGGCCTGAGGTGGATTCTGGAAATAAAGCTGTCACTTCACGAAGCAGGGATGGAAAATGATCACCAGGAAAAGCTGCAAATCATCACGTAACACAGGGTACAAGGAGACTCAGACTTGTGATTAAGGAACAGTTGTTCTTCGTGGCCACAGAAATCACTGTTTTGGCCATAAAGGGTGAAGTCGAGAGCAGGCAGGGTGGTTCTGCATCTACTGTCAGATGTTGAAACCACAGAAAAATGATGAGTTGGATAAACAACTCATGTAAGTAGAGATACACCAGGGAGAAATTTAACCCCCAATAGCCACACCGCAAAAACGAAGATGTGCCTCAGCAAAGCACAAGGTGTACACAAGCTTAGCCCTGAACACAAGAAATAAAATGACAAATGATCTGCACTGGTGAATGAAGTGCCATGCATAAAACTCCCTTGCTCCTCCATTTATTCAAAACCCCCTTTGTCATCACAAAAAAAGGAAAAAAAAATAGAGAGAGGGTAAAAAAGCTTTTTTGCTAGTGGACTGGCAACACTCTGGTAAAGCTTAATTCTACAGGTAATTTGAGAGGGAATATATTTATGGTTAAAATCCAAAGGCAACTACTTCAAATAATAACTGTGTCTATAGAAAGACAGAATCAGCAAATGGCATGGTGGGGCAGCACTGGAGTAGAAAGATCTCATTCTTGGCACTCCCTTCTTCTCATCAAGACATCCATTCTTTCCCTCTTATCGTCCTCTCCATCCTCCTTGATGAAGCTTCAAGGAGCAGCAGAAGAGTGAAGAACTTGATGTACAGACTCCTCACTTTGCTAGTTACATGACGTTAGGCAAATTATGTTACCTGCTCAAGCCAGTTTTTTCCTCTATGAAAGAATGAGCTAGTAATAGTGCCTTCCTGGGATAACAGTAGCCAGCTGTGACCATCTAAAAAGACAACTCAGCACCCAGCAGTGGTGCTTAACTTTTGTGTTCCCACCAAAGCTCTTTGTCCTTAATCCTTGCCTTCTGGCTTCTACTTTAACAGCTCCACTGAGAAGTTCTTGAGATTCTAAGACTCTAAGATTTTCTAGTTCAGTATAACTTTGTTTCTTTGGTTTTGGTACCAGGGTATGATTGAACCCAAGGGTGGGATGATTGAACCCAACTTAACCACTGAGTTGCATCCTCAGTCCATTTTATTTTTTATTTTGATACAGGGTTTCACTAAGTTGCTTAGGCCCTTGCTAGGTGGCTGAGGTTGGCTTTGGACTTGCCATCCTCCTGCCTCAGCCCCCTGAGCTGCTGGGATTATAGGTGTGCATTATCACACCTGGCTTAATTCAGCATATGTATTTTAAGCTTGAATCTCCTAGATGGTTGTGTAGTACTTCATATTACTGACCTTACTAACCCTCTCTCTTAGTTTCTGCACAGCTGCCTTCTCCTATTTTCTTTGTTGGTAAGTATGCCTCCCTTCCTGTCCCTCCCTTTCTGTCCATCACCCATAGGTGGGCATTTACGGGGTCCTTTTGGAAGTCTGGTTTGATCACCCTCTCTGCTCTTGTTCCTTGGTAAGCTCACCCTCCTATACAGTCAATGATGTGGCATGCAGATGAAGTCTATACATTCACCTCTAGCTTTGTCCCTCTACTTTGCTCAAGTGTTCACTCTAGGACTAGAAATACTACCTTCTTCTAACCTTCCAGAACACACTCTGTGTATCACTTATGTGGCTAGCTTGCATTATGGTCAATGTGCCATTTTGTGAAAATAGCATAGATTGTCAGGATTCTGGCAATCCAGATTGGAATACTGCCTGCCTCCTACTAGCTGTGAACTTGGACATTTGGTGTTACCCTTTCTGGAAATCATTTTCCTCATCTGATAAATGAACCAGTGTGAACATTCTATGCTAGGACATGTCACAGCAAATGCTCTGGTCACGTGGTTTCTCTCTCCATTCCCTTAATTTTTCTCATGTTGCAAATGCCTTGCAGACTTCAAGTGTGTGTGGAGGGTGGGGAGATGGACGGACACACAGACACAAAGTGCCCCACTGCCACTTTCTACTCACTTTCAGTTCCAGCATCCCAGCCATTCTTCCGAATGGAGTCGCAGTCAGAGCGGCAGGGTGACACGGCTGGAAGATTGGGGGCCACACTGCACACGACCACACCCCGCCGGGCTGTCAGAATGCGGGGAGACTCTGGGTGAAATGTGGTCATTTCTTGGTGCTCGCCCCCCAGCCCGTCCACGATCTTATCCAGGTTGCTCCTGGAGTCGCTCTGGAAGCAGGGTGTGTAGGCCATAGGACGCACAGGCACCTGCGGGGGCCCCACTTCCTGGTAGACGTTGCGACCGTCCCCGCTGCCACGCAGGTTCCGGAATGGTATGCCATTGCTCTTGTTGAGCAGGGCAGCGGTGGCGGGGTCCTGCACCAGCGTGATGTTGTTACGGGAATAGTTCTTGCGGAAGACCTTTTTGCGGAAGACAATGAAGAGGACGACCAAGGTGAAGATGACAAAGAGGACAACTGCGATGCCAATGAGCTCTTCCTTGCCCACGTAGGAGTGGCCGGCCTGGATGTTGGGCACTACCACGGGGCGGAGCCCGCAGTACTGGCCCACGTAGCCAGGTGTGCAGTTGCAGAGGAAGGAGCCGAACAGGTTGACACAGGAGCCGCCGTTCTCACACTCGTCTCGCTCGCACTCATTGATATCCTCCTCACACCTTCAGCAACAAAACACACAGAAGCCCCTCCCCAACATCAGGACCAAAAGACACAGCCTTGTGTACCAGAGCTCAAAAAATTAGGACATCATTGAAAGAGAAGAAAGCACTTGAAAAGTATGGGTGAAGCATGACAAAAAAGGGTGTGTGGGGGAGGGGGCAGATAATTTAGGTGTTTCTGTGCCCATAGGCACCCCCCTCCTCCTTCCCCCACCCCAAGTCATCATCTTGTGTAAAGGTATTCCTCCCAACCCTTTCTCTCAAGCCTTTGTCCCTGCTAGGATCCAGCAGGGAAGAGTGTGCCAGGAGAGGAGCAGTACAAAAAGAACCAACAGATGCTATGGAAAGGTACTGGTCTCCAAATTTTCCAGACCAGGTGCATATCAGAATTTTAAACTGTTCAATTTTAGAAAGGACATACAGTACATCTCTCTCACATTATGTAAAATACTCCTGGGCCACACAGGAACTGGTGCTGGCATAGGACCTCATAATCAAATATATCAGTTTCTGCAGAGAAACATATGGATACTTGCACTAAATTAGAGAAATAAATACTAGAAAGAGCCTCGGAGTAGTTTCCAACAGGTTTTGCCACCAAATCAGCTTGCCACTGATATACTGCAAATCAATTTAGTTCTCCAAGCTTTTGAGATTGTAGAATGAAGAATTATGAACCTACATACCCATTATAGGGTTTCTGGTGAGGAAAATGTTTTTGGTTCTGACTTTTTCCTTTAATGGTTACAGTAATGTTTGGTCCCTCTGGGAAGCTGGAGGTTGCAGGGGTAGGTGGGTGGGTAAATGGCTAACTTCCAGAGTCTATGCTAATGTTAAAGGCTAAGGCTAAGGCAGATTATCAGGAAAAAATTACTGAACCATTCTAATGAAAAATAATTAAATCAATTTTATTCCCTTTAAAGCAAGCCATGATTGGCTTTGAGTATAATTATAAGACACGCATTTAAGTCTTACGTTTCTTACTTTAACATTCTTTGAAAACATAGACCTTTTTTCCTTCTTTTCTCTGCTTCAGCGATTGTTCTAATGTTCATTTAAAAGGCCCAATCGCCTATGTTTTTGGTAATCCACCTTTTAAAATGTAGCCAAACATCCCTAATTTGAACAGATTGAGGCCAGGTCAGCCGGAAATTAGTTAGAATCACAGAGTATTTAAAAATAAATGCAGCTTTATTGCTTTAAATTACATCCAGCAATTCAAAGTCGGCTAAGTATTTCCTGGAAAAGTCCTCAGGAGATTTGCTCTAATGAATACATAAGACTGATCTGTAATTAGAGTATCACTTGCTTGAGATTTTATATATATATATATTTCTGAAATGATCAAGGATGGTTGAAAGTGGAACTTTACTAAGAATTTAGAACATTCCCTTTCCATTTGGCACTTTAATTTCACTCATTTCTTGGAGGAAAAAAAAGGTTTGCGAAAGAAAGGTAAGGTTTAGTTTCTTAGAATCATCATAAAGCATTGGCAGTAGAGTCCTATTAATGGATTTTGAAGAAATGGGTAGTATATCTGTCTCAGAATTATACTGGATATATTAGGTGGCATCAATTACTTTCTTTGCATTTTTCTCTAATTACAAAGTACATAGCAGTTATAAAATTTTTTTAAAATATAGAGAAGTATAAAGTAAAAAAAATTGTAAATTACCCATAACCATACTACCTAGAGATAATCCCTATTAACGTGTAATCACTTGAAAGCACTCTTTATATATAAAGACATTAACTCTCTGCCTGCCCTACCTATCATTTTATCCTGGTGAAGTGCTTACTGGTTTGTTTTCTTAGTTATAAGAAGCAGCATGGCAAGAGACCATTACATAACCTCACTTACGTGACTCCGGTGAGCCCAGCTTTACAACTGCAGATGAAAGTGTTTCCTATTGGGTCGCAGGATCCTCCATTGCGGCAGGGGTTTGGGAAGCAGGCTGTGATCTCTGATTCACAGTTTCTCCCCGTGAATTGTGAGAGGCAGGTACACTGGTAGCCTGGGGAAACAGAGAGCTTCATGAGTCAGGAGTGCCACTGGTGATGCTTGAAGGCTTTGGGACTCAACTGTGATATGTAACATGTCCTCCCAGTTCTCTGTTGAGCTGTATCTTAAGCAGGGCCCAAATTCCAAAGATGATTAACAAATTAGTTATTTGGAATACATCTAGCCACAAACATGCCAAGTTCCAATTTGAATTCCCTAGTAGTACACAAAAATTCACCTAATTAACCACATACATGGATGCTGATGAGAACTGTAAAAAATACACAAGGGACAGATACCTAGAGCAGACACCAAGATGGGGCACAGGTGTGTGTGTGTGTAGGGGCATGCTTTCTCCACCACACTGGTACTGTAAACAGCAGGACATTTCCAGATGGGAGTATGTCCTGTGGGTTCCATGCTATCTCCTTTCCTGTGCCCCTCGCTTATCCCTGTGCCTTTTTTCTTTAGCCAAGGACTGAAAGTACCCCCTAAAGGGAAGTAGGGGAAGAACAGGTAAAATGAGAATATCTGTCAACTCAGTTGAGCCTCAGGCTGACATATGTAGGGGGTAGTGGAAGAATTCCAGTCTTCATCTAGCTTCCCTATTCAGATCCTGATTTTTGTACCTTTTTTTTGCTTTCTTTATTCATGAACCCACCATGCAGAAATAGTAAGATCTCAACTGTAGAGACTATTAAATATCAGTTGAGGTAGAATTATAAAAGGAAACAGAATTATCTTTTTCTCAGAGTAGGAAGGGCTGAATAATTAGTAAGGGTATATTCTCTTTGCCCTTCTTAAAAAGAACCCCAAAGGTCCTGTGTTCTCTCTCATCTGTGGAAGCTAGAGAGGAAAAAGGAAAAGAAGTAGGGAGGAGATCTCATAAAATCAAAGGGAAATCAGTAGAGGAAAGGGACTAAGGGGTAGAAGGAAGAGGGTGAGTGCTGAGGAGTGTTACTGACCAAATTATATTGTTATATTTTGTATTGTGTGCATGTATGAATATGTAACATAAAAATCCATCAGTATGTACAACTATAATGCACCAATAAGAAAATGGAAGTACCTTCAAAGATTCATTTTTATTCTTATTGTTATTGTTGTTAAAGTTGTACATGTGCGTAATGAAGAGTCAGATCATTTTTCATGTTTTGTTTTGTAAAATGAAGCATTTAAATAACCTCAGAGTAACTTGGGCATTCCTTTTATTTCCAATATTTCTTTCTGTGGAATGCTTAAATTTTGTGGTTATTTCAGTCATAGGGATTTTCTATTGGCTTTCCGCTGTAACTTTTATTTCAAGCCTTTGGCCCTGCCTCATAGAGACATCTTTTGATAGCTCTACATCCCAGTATATGGTAACTTTGGTTATATCAATAATCAGTGTTGACAGTACTGTAACTATGAAATGCTGTTTACACTAAGTCATGTAGTCAACTATGATTATTTTAATTTTCATGCACAACTTTTTGTTTTTGTTCTTTATGTGTCAACTTGGCTAGGTTACTGGTGCCCAGTTCTTTGGTTAAACACTAGTCTAGATGTTTCTGTGAAGGTATCTGTGTGTGTGCTAACATTTACAATCTGTTACCTTTAAATAAAGCATGATGTGGGCGGACCTTGTCCATTCAATTTGAGCCCTTAAGAAGAAGGAATTCTGCCTCAGACTACAACATAGAAGAATCTTGCCTGAGTTTCCAGCCCATTGGCTTGCTGTGTGATTTTGGAATTCAAGACTGCAAAATCAAGACCTACATGAATTTCTAGCCTGCTAGCCTATGCTATAAGATTTGGCCTTGCCATCCCCTAAGCAAAGCAAGGGAATTCCTTAACGTTAATCTTTCTCTCCATATATATTTTGAGTTAGAGGATTTCCTTACTTGTTTGTTAATCTTCTCTTATAGGCTTAGGTTGAAGAGTGGGGCATTAAAAATCTAGAAATCTGGTAGGAGGTTCTGATCACATGAGAGGGACTCATAAACTGTGAAACTGAGTATCTTTAGGTTGGCTGATTTTCATAGTAACAATTCCTTTTATCACCAGCCCAGAGGGAGGACAAAGGCCTGAATTCCAATAGTGGAGGGATTAGCTGGTAGAGGAGGAGGGGTGGTTGTGGTGCTTAGCAACTAATGAACATCATATTTATTTAAATATCTTTGTGAAGCACAGTGCCAGGTGTTCTCCAGTTCTAAGACCTTGCCTTTCAGTAGAACATGCAGATTTTACCAGGATTTGGAGCAAGTGGTTGCTTGGCTATGTGGAGAGGAGGTAGGAATCCAGATCAGTTCTACCAGCTTTTTAAACAGACTTTTGACTAATTCTTATTTTTTATGCCTGCTGGGTTTGGATATGATTTAAGTGTGTCCTCAATGGTTCTTAAAACTTGGTCTCCGGTGTGGACATGTTAAGATGTGGTAGGATAAAAAACTGAAGTCATCATACTGTAGTGAAATATGCATTCCAGTGTTTATAACAGTGCAATTCACAATAGCCAAGTTATGGAACCAGCCCAGGTGACCATCCTCAGATGAATGGATAAAGATAATGTGGTGCATATACACAATGCAGTTGTAGTCATCCATAAAGAAGAATGAAATTAAGGCATTTTCTAGTAAATGGATAGCACTGGAGAATATCATTCTAAGTGAAGTAAGTCAGACTCAGAAAGTCAAGGGACAAATGCTTTCCCTCATTATGTGGAAGCTAGAAAGGAAAAAGTAATTTTTAAAAAGCAGACCTCACAAAAATGGAAGGGAGATCAGTAAAGTAGAGGTGGTGGATCAAGGGGGAGGGAGGAAGGATGGAAAAGGCAAGAATGGGGGAATAAAATCAACCAAATTATGTTATTGCATGTGTGAATATATCACAGTGATATTTATCAACTGTTTCTGTGTAAAATTATAATGCACCAAAATGAAATATATACTCCCAAATATGTGAAAGATCAGAAGAATAGAGGAAAGGGAAGAGGGAAATGGAAAAGGGGAGTGAAAAAGGAAGTACTGGGAAATGTATTGGAGCAAATGATGTGGGTATGTATGAATGTATACACGAATGTGTCAAAATGAACCCCACTAGTATGTACAGTTATAGTATGACAACAAAAACATTAAAAGGTAGGGCATAGTGAGATATTACACCATGGGGGATTAAAATTAAAGTAGAAAATTATTTTCATGATAGTAGGGTTATGACAGCAAGATGCCACCATTACCTTGAAGTGGCCAGTGAGGCTGTCTTTATTCCTAAGATCTTTTGCAAATACTGTAAAGAGCCATCACTCTTATGTCTTGGGCTAACAATGTGGTTAGTAACTGATGTTGGGATTTTGTGAATTGATTGCTATAGATACAAGATAGTTGAAAATCCATGGACTGAGACACTGTGTACTCTCATGGATATTTTTTACAGGATTCACAGTGTTGATGCAAACTGTTCAAAGAAGGCCGGCCTGAAGCCCATGGATAGGAGGCAGTAGTAATGAAGTATGCTTGATTCAGACTATGATGACTTAGGGGTTTTTTGTTTGTTTTTTTGTTTGTTTTTCCAATTTGGGAAGTTACTGTCCTTAATGGAATTGGGAATTTCTGAAAGCGCTTGGGATTGGGGAAAATGCTTCTTTGTGTCACCTGGCTAATACCTGATCAGATGGCATGACATTTAGAGAGAGAATGACTTGTGAGGATGAATTATATTCTTTCTTAGACTGAAGGGAGGGGTGAGACAGGTACAGCCCAGGAATGCACATCAATGATGAGGAAGGAGGAAAGCCAGGAAGGGGCTAAAGCAAGTTGGGCAAACTATCCAGCTCCTATTTGGCAAACCTCTGATAATTTCTTAAATAAAACTCTGTCAGAAGCAACTGGGAGAAGGAAAGGGCTAAGAAGAGGCTGTGTAGAAATAAGGAATATTTGAATCACTATCAAGGAAACTCAACTCTACCTTGAGTCATGGGATGGGTTCTTACCTAATGGTAGATAGGCAATCTGATGTCTCTGTGCTTTGGAAAATGGGAATTTAAAATGAGACATTACTTCTAGTGTGCTATTTCACTCACACACATTTTCTTTCTGAATTTTGTTATTTTTGTGATCTTTTCATGGGACATCTAATACTATTTGATGCAGCAGCCAGCTTGACTGATTCACATCCACATAAGTGCTTAAGTAATCAGCAGGGTTTTGCCGGAGCCAGCTCAGAGGTCCAGAGACATGACTGCTAGATACTGGGGAAATTGGCATGCCATTTGTTAAACCACTGGTAGCCCACATCAGACATGGTATGAGTATTTATACCACAGAAATCAGCAAATGCTACAAATATGGGCCTCTACTTTTAAAGAGCTGGTTTACTAGCATACCCCTGGAATAGGTACTATGGCAGGCACTGGGATCAGATTGCAAGATCAGAAAAACACCACATAGAAGCCATTTACAGCTTTTTACAGATGAGAAACTAAGGCTCTATGAAGCTGATTGCTGATTCAGGATCATGTTGCTGGTGTGAACCCAGGCAGTCTGGCTCCAGAGTCCTAACCTGTTAGCATTGTCCTGAACTGTATTTCTAACCCCTGTGCTTTATTATATTTCCTTTGTGGATTTCTCTGTCTATAGTTTACCTCTTTCAAACTGAAACCCATGGGGTAAAGAAGCAGAGGCACTTTGGAAGAAATCCCTTAGAACTTTAAATTTGGAGAGGTTTTTATGCTAACACTGTGAAGGGGAAAGCAATTTGATTTTTTAAAAAAGAATTTAGATTGTTCTTTTTTACAAAAGAAGAATGGTATCTATTGTTCAGCCTCTGTGAAAGGCTTATTTATCAAAATTAACTTATTTTCACAAAGTATTATCATTTATCACATCATGGGCCCTATTTTTAATAATTTTATGATATCAGTATTTGACATGACACTAAGTGATCTAATGCTTTATTGTTTAAAATTACTTCCAGTCATTCTATGAGGATTATGATAATCAGACAAAGGAAAAAGAATAGGCCCCAGTAACATCCCAACTCCATGGGGGCGCTAGAGTGGACAGTGATTGTCCAAGAACATCTTAAGTGATTGAGTCAAGCTTGAATCCATATTACTGATTCTTGAAACCTTCTCCAAATATGTTTTGGCATTATCATTTGTCAGTGAGCCAAAGCTCCTCACATGCTCGGAATAAGAGGGACAGACTTGTAGTTATTTCCCATTGCTCTCCAGGAAGCAGATAAGCTATAACAAGGTGCACAACATAAAACTCTCCTTCTGGGAGCCAAATAATCATTAAATAATGAAGTGAATAGCATAATAAAGTTTCTACACTTTCCGAGCATTACCATAAGTTGCCATCACACACAAATAGAGAACAGAGTTTTAAGATTTATCCAGGCATTATTGTATCATAAATAGTATTTGGCACTTTGATAAACATAAAAGAAAAATATGATTCATTGGATAATTTCAAAATCTTATTGAAAGAGTAGGTTTTCTTCTTGCTTAGCAGGGGAATGTTAAACAAGGAAATCATTAATAAGAACAGCATATTATTATGTGATAGAACAATTCTAAGGACTTTCTATGCATTATATCTCATTTAATTCTTACAACAACTCTGTGTCATAAATACTATTATCATAGTTATTTTACATGTGAGGATTTGGAAGCTTAAATAAGATGGTTTTCCTCAATGAGTGGCAGATACACTTTATACTCGGTTCTCAAATTTAGAAAAAGAAATGGTCTTACCAGCATTGAGATACATATACAAAATAAAGCCATAGCTTCTTTTCTTTCAAATCTTGGCAAAATGAGAAGTGTATTTTTAAGCACTGTCTCAAAGCTGTGTTCCTGTTTACAATCCTTCTAGTTATAGCAGATGCAGATGGTTTTGAAATCTGCACCCAAACTTAAAATGCCTTCTCCTTTCCTTGCTCAAAGAGGAACATTACAAAAACAGAAATGGAATAAGCAATTATAGAGGGAATTTGGGCTGGGCAGGCCAAAAAAAAAAAATCAAGGTTATTTCTATTTTACTCTTTTGATTTAGCAGTTGTTTCTGACCTGATTCATCCAGGTAATAGCCTCCACCCTTGGCCCCACTTGGTGGTGTAGGTGAGCATCAATATGATCAGGCTTGGTAGCCTTGGTGAGGGAACATTTGTGCCTGCTGCACAAACGTAAAAATAATGACAATAAATATGCAATGAGCACAGGGGATCTAAATCAGTATCAACCTCCATGCTTGCTAAATTATGAATTTTATTTAGAAACTCCAAGAACTTATAGGACTTGAGGAGGCATCTGTGATATGTGGTGAGGCCCTGGGTGCAAGTTTAAGTGCTGGCTGTTGCCCACCAGCTAAAAATGATCATGACTGTAGTGCCTGACCTTCAGGAACCTCCTTACTTTTTTCTGACAGGTGATACTCACCAACACTGCATAGGGAACAAAAAGATTTCTGGATTCATAAACTACAATGCAGCACATAAACAGTAGGCACTTTATTGTTGTTATTTCTTCTGATCACTATGGATTCCTAAATTAACTTCATTTCTGTGTTGCCCATAAACCAAACAACTGAAGGCCATGGGAGATTTTTACTATGGTTGCTGGGCTTAGTACTGGGAGACATTCAGACCTCTGGTCCATGTGAATCTCAATTCATGTGAGAAACCTTGTGGACACATTATCACAGGAGATACTAATCACAAGTGGGGACAAGCTCGGCAGCCAGCCAGCCATAGCCTCTATCATTACCTTGCCATTTCAACTTTTAGTCACTTTGACTTTTCTCTTTAAGCAAGCACGCTACATCCAATACCTTTAGACCTTGTAAAATAAAAACCTTGGAAGAGGAGAACTATAACTTTCCCCAGGAAATCTGGTTCACCTTTCATACATTGTATATTGAGCCAAACCTTTAATATTTTCTTTGAAGCTCTACAAACCTTTAGTGTACTAGCAACATTAGGCACACAATTAATTCTCACTGTCTAGTATGTTCTTTTATGTGTGCACATAACCTACTTTAGGATTTTGAATTTTTCCACTAGTAGCTATAATTAATTATTGTGAGAATTTCCAAAGGTACAAAACAACAACAAAAGATTAAACAAATATTTAGAAGGAAGTAACCCAGAAAAGAAAAAAAATTTCCAAATCTGCAAAACTCACTCAAATTATGCCTATGGTATATTCACAGCGAGTCTGGCTTCTCCCTACCTGTATTCCTGTTTAGTGGGCCTTGGGTGAAGTATATGTGGGAACCCTGTTCAATTTCCCTAAACCATCTGTGAGGCGGGGGAGGAAGGTTGCACAAGACTCAATGACTGCTTAGAGAGAGAATGGACACTATTATTTTTATCTTTAAAGAGGAGCTCAGGGTGACCCAAAATTCCTAACAGGCGAACAATGCTCCATCTTTTGTCAAAACAATTTGTTTTTTCACTTGCCTTTCACTTTCCCTGTGTTCTATGTCTGTTTACTTCTGGAACTCACCAAGGGGCATTCCTGCAAGCACAATCATCGGGATTCATCAGTGTCAGTGGTTCCAAAACTTGGATGTGCATAGAACCATCCAGGAGACTCATTTAAAATAAAGATGCCAGAATTCTTCCCTTGTAGATTCAGATTCTGTATGTTGGGCGCCTTACCTCCAAACTTTTCTTGGCAATAAGCTCAATAATTTGCAAATAAAATTCAGTCACCTAACAGAAAGTACCTCTGATATGGACGGCAATTGATGGAAGCAAGTAAATAGGTTTTCCTTTTTCATTAATAATCAAGACACTTGTAAAATAAAAAGTCTCATTTTAACAAGGTCTTCAGGTGATCTGATGCATCTTAGAGTTGTATCTGCATGTCTGTAATGAAAGAACTAGAATTTTCCCCAGGTTCCAGGGCAGTTCGGAAATAGAGAAATCAGTATATCATGTAGGGAGCTTGTTAAAATGCAGATTGATTTGGGGTAGGATCTGAGATGCTGCCTTTCTAACATTCCCAGTGATGATGATGCTGGCCTTTGGAACAAACTTTAAGTAGCAAGGGGGAAGAGTGTAGGCTGGAGAGGTCCCACAAAATGGGTCAAATCCAGCTTCACCAATTTTGTGATGTTAAGCTAATTAGTAGCTTCTCTGGCCCATTTCTTTTTAGCAGGTGGATGAGTGGGAGGGGAAAAGCAGACTACTTCCACAGTATTGTTGTGAGAATTAAATATCCTAGTGCATAAACTCTTACAAGGTAAGCCCTTATTATAGTGCCAAACACAGCAAAGGGCTAACAAATAGTAAGTCTTACTACTAAAAATGTAGTCAACTTTTCATTTCAGGTCTTAGGATTCTAGTCTCATCCAAAACTGTCTGAATGTCTATTTCTGGACTAATGACTGCCTGACTTAGTGCATTGCTTTGCCAAATGATAGCTTAGCCTCTATTATATTTTCTGTTAACAGGCTTGACCTGGGTATGATACGGCACAGAGGATTGAGCACTCCTTATTCAGATTGTGGGTCCTCACTGGGTTTTTCCCTGGTTACTGGATCTGGAAATGTAAGGGTCAGAATAGGCCCTAACCATTTCTTCTCCAGGGTGGTTGCTATTTCCAGTTCATGTTTATGAAATACATATAATTTTAAGGCATTACCAAGAGAGAGAGCCTTCCTTGGTAATAAGAGAGTCATATTTACCCTCTTATTACAAGTCAGCATTCTGGGCTCTGACTCCCCTGGGGTTCCTATGGCTTGCTTGTGGGGCAGCCAGTGTTATAACACTGGTGAAAACCGCTGACCATGTCATTCCAAGCTAAGAGATGTGGCTTCCTTGCCCTGATTCGTGCCAAGGGTTTGACTGGGTTTGGGGGTGGTTGGAACAACCTGTGGGTTGCCTCCCTTAAAAGTTCTAAATATTCTGCAACAGTGCGCTAGGATGGACACAGCTTGAGAATGGAGTCTCTCACCAGGAGAGCCAATAACCAATGCTTCAGCATTCTTCAGTGGTCAAGGGGAAGACCATGCCAAAACATGTATCCTGGAATTGTAGAGGAACACATGACACAGGTCCCACAAAAGAAAGATGTTCAAATAAATAAATTTTGTCCTCAGTGCTCTCATGTGCAAGGAGTCACCTTGTAAGCACTTCATCCTACATTCCCTTGCCCAGATGTCCTCTTTGAATGCTGCATGCCCTCCAGCCTTTGATCTGGAGACCCAAGACTATCTCTCTCTGTGATTAGATCTTCCTGGCAGCTAGAGAGAATTCTTGAGGGCATGAATACTTTCTCATTAAGAGCTCAAGTCTTATTCTTCTTTTTAAACTAGGCTATTATAGCTAAGAAGATTTTCCTTTTATTTTAAGCAACCTTATAATTAACTACACAGTTTCATAGACATAAGTAAAGGCCAAATTGTTGGCTTTTTCTTTTCTTTTTTTCCCTCCTCAGTTTGGCACTAGGGAATCTGCAGGTAGGATACAAGAACCTAGCAAAAATTCCTCTGATATGGATCAAGAAAATAAATTCTCTCTCTTTTTTTAGAGGCCAGGGTCTCATTCCTATAACCAAGAAGAGGGCAAGTAACTCCTCACACATTAGAAGAGGAATCCTGTGCTTTTGGTCCCCAGAGAAGTAATGGGAGACCATATGCTGGGGGGCTGCAGAACTAAGTACCACAGAATTAGGCTTGGGAATAGCTTTGGTGGGCAGGCTGTTCCTATAGGGCCCCCTCTACTAAACAGATATAGTAAGTTTGAGAACAGAGAGTTGTGAAGATGGAGCTGAGGAAAGATACTACCTTTGTTTTGGAAAAAAACAGCCCCTAGGTGCACAAGGGAGACTTGAACTGATAGAAGCCTGTATCATTTTGTAAGAAAGAGAACCTACTCTAGAGTCTCAACCTCAATTCCAATAATAGTGGGAAGTCAAGAGCAGCGGGAGGAGAGGGAGTGTGTTCTAGGCAAAGCTGGGCCATTAGGGATGGGATGGCAAATTCTCTACACCATGTGAAAGTATATGGCAGGTGGGTCCGTCATGCTAAAACTTGATTAAACCAAAAGGGATTTAAAAATACAGAAAACTTCTGTTTTTCATATGAGTCTTAGTCATTTAATTAACATACCTGCCCTGAATACTTAGCTAAAGGTTTTTATGGCAATTAAAATTAAAATGCACATCGAATAGCAAGATTCCACAGTCTTTTTCCTTCATTCAGTGATTATTATTATTTTAAAGATAACCCATTGTGGAAGCCCATAGCTCTGCCAGCAAAAACAACGTCCTGCCATCCTTAAAAGTATGTTACAATTTGTGGCTGTGTACCCAGGATTTGACATGGAGTGGTGTTCTATTTCAACCCAATTTAATTATATGCTCCTTTTATATATCGTAGATGGCTCACACTAGCAGAATTGTTTTGCCTGGTGAAAAACTGGCCATGACTTGTCATAATGGGCTGGTTTATAGAACCACTGAAGTATAGTTACTGCCCATCATTCGGGAATTATGGCACCATAACAACCCTTTATTTACATATACTGCTGAGACAGTAAAAACAGCAAATAGATTTCTTAAATTGAGACGGCAGAAATTTCCCCCCAGGGTACTTGGCCCTCATTGTGGCAGTAACATATGCAAGTCTAAACAACTTTGGTGTCTGTATTTCGGCAGTGCATCATTTCACGGACAGTTTATAACATTCTAATAATAAAATGGACTCTAAATTTGGAGTTGGGCTTCACAAACATTAGATGGTAATGCACACAGCAGAATCTCTTAAGTGATTTGTGAAGAAGGTTTAAATTTGCTAATCACACTACCACTGAGCAACTCGGCAGAGGGGCTGGAGTGGAGTCAGTGGTAGGGGTGTTGGGAGGTGGCAAATTTCAGCCAGAATAATGTCTGACCTAGTTTACCTTAAAACAGACTTGGCATCTGGCTAAAGTCAGGGATTCTTTTATCTTTACACTCCTAGATCTTAAATAATCTTGGCTTTCCCCTCAAACAATAGAAATACTCAATAAATCTCCCTCCCTCCATCTCTCTCTCTCTCCTTCCCTTTTCTTTCTCTCTTTCCTAAAGTTGTACCTTTGGGGGAAAAATATCGGAGTAAAACATCATGTCCTCCTTGAATGTTATCTTTCCTTAGATTTTGTGTACATTTCCCTCTCTTTATTCTTGACTTCCTACTCCTTTTGAGAGTGGTCACTAGACTGTTTAATACACACTTTCAAAAGCATGCTCGAAGGGCCTCCACTATAGTTTTATTCCTGGAGCACCAGATTTATCCCCAACCCCTTTTAGCTCCTAGAAGAGTTATGTTTATGCAACTCAGACTGCTACACATCATTCTGCAGTGACAGATAGTTGGCTCATGATGGCCCAACTTAAAATGGTGTCCTATTAGCCCAAGCCACAGAAGACTAGAAGGTTGTGGGGTGGACAGGGGAGGGGGCAGAATTCATGGCATCTGTGGTCTCCTGGGCATCACACTGCTGTTGTGGGATGCTGCAAATCATTGGTTAAGCTGGACACTGTAATAGTTAAGCTCTGAAACTTTCCTTCGATAAAAGGATTAAGGAGTTCTGTGCACAACTTGGGTGTGAGTACTCCGCTCTAGGAGAGCCCCTGAGTTAGTTATGGCTGTGTGGGCAGTGTCTCCTGCAGGTGTACACATCCCCTGCCTCCCTGCAGGGTGTCCATATTGCCAGCACACTCACCCCCGGAGGGCAGGCCCATGCAGCTGCCGCCATGTTGGCACGGACTGCGCTCACATGCGTCGGGGTAGAGCACACAGCCCAGCTTCAGCTCCGTGAGGCCCACAACTTCTGCGAAGCTGCTGCGCTTGTTCTGCAGAGGCAGTTCATTATTGTTCAGCACCACCGAGTCCAGGCAGCCCTGGAAGCCACTGAGCACCTGTGTGACCCGCGTATCAGTCAGGCTGCGGATGTTGTCTGCCTGCACCAGGGCACCAAAGTAGATGGTACTTTCAGTGCTCAGAGTCTGGAAGTAGAGGGGCGCCCTGCGTCGTTCCACGTAGCTGTCATCTAAGGAAAGGCTGGTGAAGTTGCGGTTGAGCTCCAGGAAGACGGAGTGCCAGCTCCCATCATTGACAGCACGGCCGGAGATGCCCAAGATTCCAGGGCCATTACCGCAGTCCAGCTGAAACCACAGCTTGCCGTCCACAATCTGTTTGGGAAGCAATACCCAAGCCCTTTTAAATTTGCATCTCTCAATATATTCCCAGACACCATGACCCTAACTAACCCGAGGGCTTCATGAGGAGCTTGAAGGTGGTTATTGTGTTTGATCCAGTCATAATTCTGCTGTGGTTTGATTCTTAACCCCCATCCCCATTATCTGCCATGAAATCGCATGCCTGATATTTCACAAACCTTCCTGTATTTAGTGATATGAACACCACTTTAGAAAGCTGTCTTTTCTCTTCTTTGGACCTTCTCCCTTTTAAAATTCACAGCAATATCCTTGTTTAGATGTGTTTATTCTCTGTATGCTTCTTAGTCATTTTCACTATAGGAATGATCTCTGTGAACTCATTAATATTTTTTGGACATGCAGCGCATGCTCAGCAGTGTAATAAGTGCTGTGGAGGAAAAAGAGCTATCAACTCTGCCCTCCTAGGCTTATGATCTAGTGGGGGAGATGACTACAAGTATATGCCAGTATATTCCTCAAATAAGTTTACTTGAGTGTGCTATAGGGGAGAGAAAGAGGACAGGAAGAAATACAAATTTTATAGTTCTCAGCTTCATAGGTATTTTACCTTTTGAAACTTTTCTCTATTAAACACTAGCATTATTCTTAAAATAGTTCTTTGGTATGTAGTACATCACAAAGTGCTCAGAGCTTGGCTATTTGCTTAGAAAATATGTATATTTAACAACATTTGCTCTTCCAAGAGGATCTTCTAGTTAGCTGCTCATACCTTGTGGGTGTTTTCAGCCTCTGGTCTAGGGTGCTATAATTGAGAATTGCTTTGATTGCACTGGTGCAGGCAGGGTATCCATCTCCCTCCAGGAGGCTAACCCCAGGGGATATTATACACAGGGAAGAAAGCATGTGCAACTGAAGGATACTGGTTAGCAGAGAGCTGCTGGGTAGCAATTAATCCTCCATGGAGAGCTAGTTCAACTGTTGTTGAGGAGATGGGCTAGGCTTTGACTCCTCTGTGGTCCACCCTTGTCCATATTTCTAAAAAATGTTAGGCAGCTTTAGCATCATGGCAATGAGGGCTGGCCTCTGTCCACCCAAATTTATATTTGGCCATGAAGGGATTCACAGCCAGGAACTGTGAGACAAAGTTTTTTTTCTGGCCCGTGTCTATGATCTAACAAAAAGATCCTGTGGAGGCCAGTGTCAGTCATGAAACAGGGGCTGGCTGTCATTGAGGATCTGTTGGATTCTATATTTCTATGCAGGGCGCAGATACTTGTCAAGAGAAGAAAGAAAAATGAAAGGAAAAGAAATGACAGGGCAACACAGACCTTTCAGGTCACTAACAGCTAAAGAGATATAAATATCAATTGAATTCATAGAAATGAGCTGAAACTTTCCACCATGTGTTTTACTCATGGTAGATTTAGTGAGTACCATGGCACCACCCATTCTCACAAATAAAGCATTTCTTCAATTATGTTTAAGCATGTTCCAAAGACAACCAATTCATAGGTTCATTTCTGCTTTTGTGAATCCATGGATTCTCTCATTCTGACACCCTCTCATCTGCTTATAAAGTTTACAGGTTCACATCATATTAACATGTATATATGGAAGGCAGGGGGCTTTGGGAACCAGGCAGAGCCCTGGTATTTGAGGAATGCTGACTCTAATTCAAGCTCTACCACTCAGGTCACTGGTGACAGTGGCTTGGTTTCTCTGGGTTTGAGTCTGGAGAACAGAACTACTGTGGCTTGTTTTACAAGGATACTGTGCCCACTGCAGAATGCTTGGCCACATAGTACACACTTTTTACATACATACTGTGCTCTGTAATATAAATGCTCAGATGTAAAAGGACTGAGACAAATATATTTATTTTCTTTTCAGAGAGCTTTCACATATAATCTTGTACAATTGCTTTTGCCTTTTTGTTGTTCACAAAATGGACAGAATGGATATTGTAAATCATACCAGAATACTTGCTCAGTGACAGCTCCTGGATAATATCCATATTTGTATTTCAATGTAAGTAATAAAATGATCAAATGTGACTTTGGAGATTACTTTTTTCTGCCATAGCCCATCTGCTGTTTTGCCCTGTGGCTACTGTACACCGTCCCTAGTCTATCATGGAAAATCTGATGGTGGTTACAATTCATGTAAGTTTTTGTAAAAGAATGTTCAATTAGTACATTATTTAGTCAATTCCCCTTTCCTAATCCCACTCAATACCTTTGAACTAATAACTAGTTAAAAATTCACCCAGAAGGACTGATGTGACTAAATCTACTTGCACAATTCAAAGTTCTGTAATAAAGGAATAAAATTATCCCATATGAACATGGAGCATGATTAAATTTCCTTTTTTCCTGTGTAAAAAATAACTGCAATAATGTTGCTAAATGAAAGAAGCCAGATGCTTACATGATTGATCCTCACCTTTTTACAAAGAAAAATCACTTGGATCTCTGCAATCCTAGTTTGGACTATCAGCTTTGTTTATATGACAATCTAGAATGCTGATACCAAAAGTTACCTTGAGAAAAGTTAATAACCTTTTGCTATTTCCATGCATATTATGCCAGGGAGAGGAAAGAACACTGTTCTTTTCATGTCTGAGACCTCTCACACTGGAAAAATATGCTCTGATCACGTTTAGCTTTTCTTTTTTTCCAGAATAGGATCTACCTAGTTTTAAAGGATCCTTATTTTCAAACGATAAAGCTTTATCAAATCAGAGGGCAAGCTATTTTAATAAAAAATGAGATGTGTATAAATGTGTAAGAATAGTCTGTAAAAATAATAATGAAAGATGTGCTGTAGTTAGGTAAATGCATCATTCAGAGAGTGTTGCCCTAATGTTATATAGTATTTAGATCCTTGCAATTGTTTGAAATTAGTGATGTGCTTTAACACAGATATTCAGTGGCTTCTGGTTGAAAGATGAGAAATTAGAGCTATAAAGTAATTTTGTAGAAAAGTAGGATTTTGTGTAAAAAGTGTCAATTATAGGACAAAATCTTACAACATCAGATCCTTGGTACAAGGCTCTAGAAAATGAAGTACAATTATGGATCTTTTAAGAGGGTTATTAAATATTTTTTGAAAAGGAGACTTTTTAAAAATCGATTTTCATATTAATTTCTACCTGGCCCAGGATAAGTGCTCAAAAGTATGCTTTGAAGAAATAAATGGATAAATAATCATTGCAGCCCCTTGAATCTCTTCTTTTGATAACTTCTGAGTACTTCCAAACTGCTTTCCTCTATCACATACCCAGACCCCCTATTGACTAGATATCCCTTTGAGCAAGTCACCAAATCCCTCTGAGGAAAATGTAGACATTCATACCCATAAGGAGGGGAAATGAGAATCAAAAATACATGTATGTGAAAATACTTTGTAAACTGTTAGGCATTTTATTGTTATTATATAAGATAATTATTGTGTTAACTCACTTCTCAGTGACCCTTGTACAAGACCTTGGAACTGTTGAGTCTAGAGTGAAGCTTCCTCCTTGGTACCTTTTGGTCTATGCTGGGAGGATCTGGCCATACCAAGTTGGCAGTTTTACAAACCAAATGAACTTTCCCTATCTTTGTTTTGGTCTCAAAATGGCCATCTCTGAGAATTATCAGCATGAAGCTATATATTACCTATAACTTTCCTAGAAGGTAGGCACTTCATATTTCTAGATTAACAGCCAAAGTCTCCTTATGTTTTTGCTATATTGCAACAGAAAGACTGACATAGAGAAAAGTTTTCTCTCTTGGCAGTTTCTCTTTACATCTCTTCTGGTGGTCTAACATGTTTCTTCTAAAGGTACAAGGAGAGTCATAGAATCTATTCCACTATTTCCATGGTTGCTTTGGCTGCCAGGAAATTCAGAATTATGATTTATGTTGAATCAAAGTAGTTCCCCTGGACCTAGATTTTTTAATAATGATATTCCTCCCTTCTTGCTTCAGTGGTTAGCTCTTAACCTTTTATTTTCATCTTAATGGTGCTTTGGTTTTATTGCATTTGGGTGTTTATGGTAAGCCTTGACTCTCTTTTGGATGACAAGGTATTAAGAATAGGTGGAGAATGAGTGCCTTTTATTATTGCCAAGGGATAGTAACTCCTGTCCATGAACATTTTCATTTCTTGAGGTCTCCATTAAATTCTTTACCTATCTTTAAGGGGTGCCTTTCACCCCACTGATTATGTTAAGTATGTTTTTAGAGAACACACTCTGACTGGGGAAATATAAACAATGAAGAGGTGCAGTTTAAACAAAGCGTTTCGGCTTAGTTACTGAACCAAAGTACAAGGCACATACTGTACCTAAAGCCAATGAAATTAAGTCTTGCATGAGGCTGCAAATGTTAAGCAAACAGATTCAAATCCCCTAAGTGGATATTGCTGGCGACTGTGGGAGAGTATCTGCAATAGTTCAGTACAGCTGGGTCCTGCTTTGGTCAAACCCAGCATATGAAAAGCAAACTTACAGAACAGACAGAGTAGGAGTGATGATTCACATCACAAAAGGATTAATGGAAGGGTTCCTTCAAATGCCAGCCATCCCTAGTTTATTGCAATTCCATTTATAGAGGTTCAAGTTACACAACTTTCCCAAACATGCTTGTTTCTTGAAATACAATATACCTTAGGAACTGGAACTGCCTAAAAGGTTTAATTATTCTTCCTTTCCATCCCTAGGGATCTGCACATTGCAGACATTTGTCAGTGAAGTGTCAAATGACAAGCTCCATTTTAGGATCAAGCCATTCAAGTCCACTGCTTTTGTCCTCTCTCAAATTTAGTGCTCTATAGAAATTTGCTAATAGAAAGTTATCTGTCTCATAGGGATGTTCTGTAACCCACAACCCTGGTTAGAACTTGGAGAAGGAGAAGGAACCATTAGTGAGACCAGTGAGAGCCACTGGGAGCTGGAAGCTCAGAATGGGTGGGAACCTTCCTAGAAACTACACAAAAAACCAACTGTCAGGACTACTTAGAAAATGATCTACTGACCCAAGGCAGGCTGCTAGAGGAACCAAGAATGAAAAAAAACCAAAAACCAAAAAACAAACAAAACAGGGCTTAGGATTTTGAATTTTTCTTCTTTTACTAGAAATATCTGATGTGAACATATTTTCTTTAAAACTGTGTATATATAGTGCTTCTTTTATTTTTTTCTAAAAATGTTCCTTTCCACTCCAGGGCTAAAATTATTCTCTGAGTTGAATAAATAAGGATAGTGGGAGATTCACCACAAAAATATCCAACTTTTAAACTCCAACTCTCTGTTCACTCACTCTGGCCACCCAGTAATACTGGTAATACCAGAAAGTAGGTGAATTTTGGTCTATGTGATAGTTAGGAAGAGCCGCTGGCATTTCACATGCTCCATATTTCTCTCCTTCCTCATTAGCCTTCAGAATTAGATACTGGGCCCCCCAATGGACTTGGATATGATATATTGAACAATCAAAGAATAGATGCTGGAAAGGCCCTTCATATTCCTAGTTAGGTCCAAATCTTGGCATGGGAAAGATTTCCAGTGTTCCTCTAAGGTGAGTGTTTTCTACTGGAGAGGCTCTGAGAGTTTCTGAAAAGCACTTACAATGGACTGGTATATCAACCTGCTGAGAATATCATCAAATGAAATGCATCTCCCTTGTCCTCATGCTAGAAGGCTGAATCTGGTCTACAGTTGCCCAGAATGGGATCTCCGATAAAATGAGTTTCAGTGGCAAGAGAGAGAGGATGTCGTGAAGATCCAAGGCATGAAGCGAGAGACCTTGAAGTGTGGGGTCCAGGCCTTGCTACTTAGCTGTACAAGCCTGAGTAAATAACATAACCTCTCTAAACTGCTGTCCTCTTTGTCACCAAATGGGGATGATAATGTATTACAATATTAACTCTATTTTTTTTAAAAAATGAAGCACATAAAGCTGTTAGTATTTTTGTTGTTGTTCTCATGAAAGCACTAGATGTCCTGAGCTGAACACAAATGCCTCATTTGTTCTAAAGGAAATCTGCATGCCTTAACAGGGTTTTGAAGCTAGGGCATGATTTAACAATTGCATTATTTGGGTCATGATAGGATATGTGGAATATTATCTTGCCTTATTTCCAACTTCCCCACTAAGCAAGAAGAGAAGTTGCCTTCAGAGGTTAGTGGGGACAGACCCCTGTGGTGGAAGAGGAGACCGACAATCCTTTAAAGACCACCTGGAATGGAATTGATGAGGGCACATGTTCTAATGAACTACTGAATAGTTACAGCTCAAAGGAGGCCAGTCCTTGAATCCACCCTAGAGGAAGATGCCCCAATCTACCAAGAGTCAATTTTGAAGCCAAATACTCAAAAGAAAATGGATATTGGCACACTTCCCAGTCCTGCTGCTGCTCTCTTTGCTCTGAAGCCTGCTTTGGTTTTCTAAATTCAAACGACCAAAAAAACAAAACCGATTTCAGCAGTCTCCAACCCAAAGCCAAAACATTCATCTGAAAACTGACCATAGGAAAAGATACACCATTTTACACACCTTCAGAATTATGCAGGGATTTGCTCTGGTGTACATTATAATCCCATTGCTTTGCAGGGTTCGCAGGCGCAAGGCTAGCTTGAAGTCCTCTTCCTTGCTATTTTCAGAAAGCCGATATTTGATGTAACTGTTTCCAGCAAAGCTGAGAGAAGTGTGCCCTGAAAAGACCATTATAAGAAGACATGTTCTTTTAACATCCACAAACAAGCAGGATACGCAAAATTATCCAACTGCCAAGCAAGTTCGTTAAAGACCATGGGATATTAATGAAGGCATCAAAGAGAAAGCAATTTTGAGTATAAAACTGGTTCTTCATTTCATGTCATACTCTAATTTCAAAGTAAAAAAATAGTAACCAGTCAACGACCAAAAATATCTTGTTATCTTGCACCAAGGGCAACATGGTTAGTTCTACAACCTGTATTTACTAAATTCCCAACTCCAACTTACAAAAGGTAGTACTAAGATACCACTTCATGACTTCCTCAATCCCCTTTCACTTAGGTGCTTAAGGACTTTCAGTTCTGTGAAACAAAGACTACAAACCATTTTAAAATAGTATCCATATTCCTCCAGTATCCTAATGTCAAATAGCCAATTTATATCATTTGCACTGATATTCAAAAACAAGTAACTGATAGGAAGGAAATTCATGTATAGTCACAATTCCATTTCCTGGCCCTTGATTTCAAGGTTTCCTTTCCCAGAATCTTTAGTCCAAGTCCCCATTGCCCAATTCTGAGTTCACCATCTTTTTTAAATTGTCATCAACTTCATGTTATAACAAGGAAAGTAATGACTGAAAAGTTGCCTTGCTGGGGTGAAAGCTGGAAATGTGAAAATATACCAAGGGGATGATAATCAGGGACAAAGTTTTCTACCTAGAAAGGAGAAAGGAATTTTGCCAAAAGTGACATTAGAAGTTATAAGGCTTGGCTTTATGGACACCTACATATCCACCTGCTAAGTGCATGGCAGACACATACTGGAGTAGCAGCAGCAAACTTTTCTTTTAAGTCTAAGACTTAGTTGACTTATGTAAGCATTTTGGTTGTCTCTTTGCTTTATGGGCAGCTCTATTCTTAAAAGAAACTGCAAAAGAACTTTGGCTTTCATTTTTATAAACAATGCTTCTCTTTGCAAAGACAGAATTTCTAACTCAGTGCTTAGCGAAGTGCCTTACACATACTAGACCTAATTATTTTTAATTTCTACTTAATTACTATTATTATCATCACTTAATAAATATTTCTTGGATTCCAAAATTGGTATCAGTGTGTCTGTATTTAAAATACACTTATAACAAAATGAGGAGTTTATTAGTACCCAAAATGAATAATACTCCTTTTAGAGGAAAGAAGTGGTAGATAATGTGTAAATCAAAAGAAATATTGAAATTGAATAAAGAAAAGAGACAATCATTTGAATTAAAACCATCTAAATACTGATTTTTTTTTTTCTCTCTTTAAGATGCAGAGGTAAGTACTTCTCCTTGGAACATGAATTTGGTTGTACATTTCCAGGAGAGAGCTGGCTTATTTGGTGCTCTGGGTGGGGTTACTCTATAGATGATCAACAGGATCAGCTCAGTTCTACCTCCTGTTAATCTGTTTGTGGCTATGGATTTGTGCAGTCCTCTGAACATCAAAAGCTGTACCACAGATACTCTGACTCTGCCCAACCAATAGTCTTTAAAATTTTTCCAAAATTTCACATCCTTCACAGCCATATGATATGACTAAGAACACATGCTGTGGTCTCCTTTTTATATAAGGAGTTCAGTCTTTACAAATTTCTTTAGTAGAGTCTGCTTCTGTACTAAGTCCCAAGTAAATGTGAGAGCGGCTGTTAACTGTGCTCCATCCTGAAGGAAAACACTGCATGCACACAGAAATGTCTACTGGAAAGGCCTGGCCATGTGATTTACTCCAGAGAAACTGTTTCAGAAGTATGAAATTAGACCCTTGTCATTCCATGACCCTCTGCACCTGAGCACTCTCCAAGCTTCCCTGGTGGACACTGGCAGAGGAATGGTCTCCTGCTGGCTTCATAACCGACACACTGCATGTCGCCCGGACAGGGCTTCTCCACACAAGGATCGTTGGACCCTGGGCACAGTCCTCCTGTTGCAAAGTGGGAACAGCATGATTAGTATACAAAAGGATTCACCCAACATTTCAGGGAGCACAGGAATGGATCAAGAGCTTGCTGCTACAAGCTGTGAGCCAAGTAATAAAGAGGCTATCCAGAAGCAGAGGCATCCAAATGGGCTTCACCTACATCTGCCTAAAGCTCATGGCCAGACTTAAGCAGGTAAGATGTAAAGCATAAATAGAAATGGGCATACCTTGGAGACTGAGGTGGGATGATTACTTGAGCCCAGGAGTTTAAGTCTAACCTGGGCAACATATACCCCATTTCAAAAAAAAAAAAAAAAAAGCAAATGGAGATAGAGCTTCTCCTCCTTTAGGACTAAAGTGTGTTCATCATGTGCACTTGAACCAAGCTCAGCTGAAGAAAAATCACTGTGCAAAGGTTCTGCTAGTATTGATTGGAGTGGGGTTTCTGCATCTTGGCAGCCATTTGCATGTGCCCCTTGTGTTTATATTTCTTCTACAGCCTGCCTCTTCTCTAAAAACTTGAGGGTAGACCACAGAAGATATTAGTTGTTGATTTCAGGTAGTGGGAAGAAGATGTTTCTAAAGAAAATTGTTCCTAATTCTTAATTGTGAAAGCACAGCTCACATTGTTTCCTAATCCCTTCTGCTACATGCTATTTTATTGATTAGCTGGAAGCATGCCCTATCCGCTATCAAAAATAGTAGCATTATCCTTGGCAAAGAAAGGCTTTCTTTCTACCTGTTCAATGTTCACAGCACAGTAAGATGAAAGGTTAATCCTTCAGAAGGGAAATCCTGGAAAGCAGATTAACTGATTAAGGCAGAATTCAGGACCTAAGTGAGTTAGGTCAGAACTGTGTTGAGGGCAGATATGGGTCTACCAAGGGAAGAGCTCTTTTCAAAGGACCTGGATATTTCAAGTGTAATTAGGCCCCTTTCAACCTGGCAAGCGTATAAGTGGTAAAAGGACTATAGGAAAGGAAATTCAAATTAAAAATAATTCATGACTGGAATGGATAGTTCCTAAATGAGTTAGCAGTGCCCTAAGGGACTGCACCTTCCCCATGAACTAAGAACAGCCCTGACATCATGGCTCCGTCCCTTGGAAGAGCTGGCCAGTCATCAGGCTCCCCTCTATGATGCTCTCCTTGTCATTAAGCAGTGTTTCAGGACACAGTCATTTCTTAGGAGAAAGCAGAAGTATAAGGCTAACTGCACACAAACATTTTAAGAACTATAATCCTCAAGAGGAGCAATATAAGTTTGCACTGGCAAACTCAGAATTCATAAATCCTATTTTCCACTGGTTTATAGCTCCATCATACAAGGCACTCTTGGCACTGATCCAGCTTATGAAGTTGAGAAGATGAAGGCATTTCTAACTGAAAATTGAGAATGATCTCTACAAATGGTTCTACAAGACCCAACTGCCCTGAAATAACATCTTCTAATTTTCTTCCCCCAAATCTTTATTCCTGTCATATGCTGATTAATATTCATGGAACTTAAAACAGCTGTTTAACCATCTCATGGCCTATTTCAAAATGCTTTGATAACCAGTTTTTAAACAATGTTTGGCATATTCATTCAATAAAAAAATTAAAAATACTAATTCAATAAAATACTAATTCAAGGCCAAGGAGGTGATAGACTTGGGCATAGAAAGATAGAAGGAAATGATGCCACATGCAAACACAGAATACTATACAATAAGACAACCATCTTGACAGGGCTCTGTGAGTGCGAAATGAAGCACCAGAGGAGAAACAATCCATCTCCTGGAGCAACAGTAGAAGTCTTCACAAAGAAAGGGAATGTTTAATTTGGGCTTCAGTAACAGAAACGCATCAGCTGTGGTTGGTGGCCTAACCTTATGATATATTGGATGTTTGTTCACAGTTTGTTCTTTCCCTGTTGGCTCTTTGCTGTCTCATTGGTGGTTTCATCTCAGTCTCTGACTGCCTGCAGCCTCCAGGTTACTCCTAAATTCACCAGGACTTAGTATATGCTCAAAAATGCAAACAGTCCAATGCTAAACTCAGCCACATGGAGGTAACAATGTACCCAAATCACATCAAAAAATCTCATCAAATAGGTGTAACTGGGGCTGGATATGTAGCTCAGTGGTAGAACACTTTCCTAGCATGTGCTAGACCCTTCAATACTACGTACTAAGTCCCAGTACTAAGAGGAAAAAAAAGTACTAAGAGGAAAAAAAAAAGTAACTTCTGGATTAACAGGATATTACCTTCAAATGATTAGTAGTTTATGTTTGTAAGTTGTTCATGTGCCATAAACATCTTTTTTCTTTCTATTAGAAAGAAAGAAAGATAGTCTAAGGATACCTTTTCTGTAAGCTTCTATGTTTCTGAGATTGTAGGAGCACTCCCTATACCTTCAACCCCTCCCTTCCCGCTTTTCCCATTCTCCTCATTGGTTGTAACCTCGGGGCCGTGATTGGTCCGAGGACCCTATATAAGCCTCTGTACTTCCTGGATTAAACAGGTTCTGCATCTCGTTCCAGCAGAGCAGTCTTACCTACCCCCGGAGTCTGGGTGGAGTGACTCCGTGGACCGTCACTCCTAACTTCGTCCCGTGAGACCCCACTTCGTCTTCCATGAAGACCCCTTATCGTCCCTAGGACCCCAAAGCTTTGTCCTGTGAGACCCCGCTTCATCTTCCCCAAAGACCCCTTTTCGTCTCTCAGGACCCCAACTCGTCGAGGAGACCCACAAGGCACGATGTCAAACAATATCTGGAGCCCAACGTACTCTGGGGCTTTCTCGACCCCATCGGTGAGTGATTTCGTGAGTGATTTTGTGGCAGCCCCCCGTCTGTCTTGCTGGTGAAGGTAACACCAGCCTTTTTGTGATTGTCTTATGTGTTTGTTTTTGTTTTTGTGTGATATAATTAGGTCAGGTAACACTAATTCTAAACTGATTCTAAACAGCTTCGCGGTAGCACCTGGGGCACTTCACGTGCCAGTAGCGCGGCCCCGCCCACACCAGCCTGGTTCACAAGTGCCTCCGGTGGTCCTGCCCATACCCGCCCTGTGAGGGCAGGCCCCACCTTGGGATTAGAAGTGCCCTTGGATTTAAGCCAGCAAACACTGTCCACATTGCCTTATCGTGCTGCCTTAAACTGCCCTATGGTGATTTTCTTTCTGAGTCTAGCAGAGAAAGGTGGAATTGCCAAGCTCTCTGCGTCTGCACCTCCTCTGGCTGAGGCCACACCCTCTTGCCTCCGGTAAACTGCCTAACGCTGCAGGCGGCCCATCCCCAGTGCTCCCTCTGCAAACCTAAAGAGTGCAACCAGATAGGCTTTCGCAGAGAGCCCATACGCCAATACTGTTTACCTTCACTTTAACGTCTTCATCCCCATTCATTCAACATGGGAAACCTCCTCTCCTGGGTCCTTTTCTTCTTGGAGGATGAAGACAACCTCAATGAGGCTGTTCCCACAGCACCCCCCCAAAACCAATCACATAATCCTAATAGTTCGTCCTCAACTTCCTGTGAACACCCCCTTCCTGGAGATTCCCCTCCCTCCAATCCCCCTCCTATTTACCCCGCTCTGCCTTCAGCACCCCCTGCAGTCACTCCTCCTCCTCCCTGCTTTGTTTCCTCTGCCTGCGACCCATTCACTCATCTCTCTCCTTCCAACCCTCTTCGCCTGACCCCACCTGCTGCCAACCCCACCGCCCAGGCTTTCATGGTTAATCTTCAGGCAGATGCCAATGTACGTCCCTGGATCCCCACTCCAGTTTCTGAGCTTACTCAGCTACGTAAGGCCTGTCAAGACGCTGGTCCTTCCTCTCCCTTTTTTCTACAACTTCTGGAGTCCTGGTCCTCTTCTCTTCAAACTCCCTTTGATTGGTTTTCCCTTCTCAAGGCAGTTCTTTCCACTTCCCAATACCTTCAATGGAAGGCTTCTTACCTAGAACTTGTAGAAGAACAGGCTTGTCACAATATAACACAAGGTCTTAATTTTCCTACGGATATGTTATCTTGCAGGGGTGACTTTACGTCACCCCACTCTCAGGCACTTGTCGGTAATCTTATTTACTTTAAGCAAGTCAAAGACAGTGCCCTTAGAGCCCTTCATAATTTGAGCCCTCCCACTCCTCAAGAACTTTTCAAAAATCTTATTCAATGTCTTAATGAATGGTTTCCTGATTTCTTGGCTCGTGTCATCCAGGCTGTTGAAAAGAAAGTAAATTCTGGCCCAGGCCAGGACGCCCTCATTTGGCAACTTACCTGGGAAGGTGCTAATTTCATTTCTAGAGTGGCGATAGCCCCAGTGAGACATGAGGAACTCAATAAATGGGTTTCTGCCACCCATGACTCAATTTCAGCCCTCTTGGCTGCCCTCAAGTTCTGCTTGACTTCCAACACTCCCTCAGCCTTCATGGGCCGCTCTCAAGCCCCTATCTGTTGGGGATGCAATAAGCCTGGGCATATAGTACGCAACTGTCTCTTTAATCAGTCATGTGAGTTACAAGGAGGCCCTGCATCCCATGACCTCATTGTAAAAAGGGGTACCATTGGGCCCTAGACTGCCGCTCCAATTCTTTAAACTCCAACAGGGGTAACCCTCAGCCCCGTTAAACAAGAGGGCCCCTATCCCTGGGGTCAATTGGACAATACCTTTGCTCCCCACAAAACCTAGTATGACCATTTATCTCGATGGGAAACCCATTAAAGGTCTCATCGACACTGGAGCTGATATTACTATTATTGACACTATAACTGCCTCCTTGTTCCCTTCCTGGAAATTTACCAGCAGGCCTAACATCCTTGGTGTTGGTGGATTCACACCCTCTCATAGAGTAACTTCACAGGTGACATGGAAGGACCCTGATGGCAACTCTGGATGTATACACCCTCTCATAGCTGACATTCCCAACAAGCTTTAGGGACGAGATTTACTTTTTAAACTGGATTTAGTCCTTACCACAGATGACAAGGCTCCTCATGATGAGTTACAAATGCATGACAAAGTAAGCCTCTCTGGGAGGAACCCCCAATTCTAATGGCCACTGCCCCACTGTTGGATCTCATCCACCTTAGCTGGGTGGACACCTCACCCTGCTGCGTGGAGCAGTGGCCTATTCTTGAGCCTAAGCTTTCAGCATTAAAGAACCTTGTCCACAAGCAACATCCTTCTAAAAGGCTTAAGATTACTCTGGGAGCTAGAGGCACACTGGCAGAAATTAATCAATTGTTCACATCTGCCCTTCTTCAAAGATTTGACCCTGCTGTTCCTCTATCAGCCATAATGCTTTCCACCCTAAAGTTACCCCGAGGTGTCCTTTGGCAATGTGACAGACCTTTATTATGGTCCCACCTTCCCTGGAGCTCCTGCCACAAAATCACCAGTCTCACTTCACAAATTATAGCCTTAGTGGTGAAGCTCAGAGAACAAGCTAGATCCATCTTTAATAAGGAACCTGACACCATAGTTGTACCCTTTCGCCAGGAACAAATTGCCTTCCTCTTACAAACTTCTATAGACTTCCAGATAATGATGGAGGGATTTCCTGGATCGCTATCTTCCCATCTCCCTCCTTCTAAACTATTGCAGACCCTACAAGATCTTCCATTGACAGTGACCACTCATACCTTTCTTTCAAGCAAACCCATTCCTATGGCCCCTTGTGTGTTCACAGATGCCAACACTTACCATCTTGGCTATGTTATAATGGAATCTAATATAACAAATGGTCAGTTTGTCCAAAGGCATTCTGATTCTGTCCAAGTGGCTGAATTGACTGCACTTTTCTTGGTGCTGGAAAGATATCAGAACATTTCCCTTAACATAATCTCTGACAGCATATATGCTGTTAAGGTCTGCTCTTCCATTGCTTATTCTTCATTTAGATCTGGAGACTGTCCTATCGACCAGCCCATGGCTACCCTCAAGGCTATACTAGAAGTTAGACAACAACCATGGTATATTATGCACATTCGTTCCCATTTTGGGTTGCCTGGCTTCCTATCAGAAGGGAATGCCTCTATTGATAAACTTCTAAGTCAGCCTAAAGTCATGATGTCCACTCTAGAACAAGCTAGAGCCTTACGCCAGAGGTTTCACCTCTCAGCAGATAGTCTTCATCGCTTATTGACTGAAATTCCAATCCAACAATGCAAACATCTGATTTGTGCATGCTCCTCTTGTGGCCCATTGTTACCACTGGGCCCACTCCAACCACAGGGAGTCAATCCCCGGGGATTAATGCCCAACTCCCTCTAGCAGATGGATATTACTCATGTCCCTATCTTTGGGAAATGTAAATTTGTACATGTGATAATTGACACATATTGCCTCCCTTGTATACACTACTGCCCTTACAGGAGAAAAAGCAACCCATGTAATTAAGGCTCTAAAGCAAGCAATGCTATTCATGGGTGTCCCATGGTCAATCTAAACAGACAATGGCCCTGCTTATGTCTCCCTCAGATTGAAGGAATTTTTAACTTCCTGGGGAATTTCCCATACCAAAGGGATTCCCTATCACCCTCAGGGACAAGCAGTCATTGAGAGAACCAATCACACTCTAAAGGAGATGCCTCAAAAACTTGATTCTACAGAGAAGGACCCTTCTTTGAGATTGTTGGATACTTTACCCTAAATTACCTCACTTTTGACAAGGCCTATTGTTTGAAGTTGTGCCTCCTGGGCCTCCTCGACGAGTTGGGGTCCTGAGAGACAAAAAGGGGTCTTTGGGGAAGACGAAGTGGGGTCTCACAGGACGAGGCTTTGGGGACCTGGGGGACGAAAAGGGGTCTTCAGGGAAGACGAAGTGGGGTCTCACGGGATGAAGTTAGGGGTGACGGCCTGCGGAGTCACTCCACCCAGACTCCAGGGGTAGGTAAGACTGCTCTGCTGGAATGAGAGGGAGAACCCATTTAATCCAGGAAGTATAGAGGCTTATATAGGGTCCTTGGACCAATCATGGCCCCAAGGTTACAACCAATGAGGAAAATGGGAAAAGAGGGAAGGGAGGGGTTGAATGTATAGGGAGTGCTCCTACATAAGATACGTATTTAGATATTACATTTATAGCCTGTTCTGGTCTTATGAAATGACTGTTTTGTTAAGAAACGTTGCATTATCAAAAATCTAGTTTAAAAAGCACTGTTTCAAAGAATTAAAACAGGGCTGGATAACTTCAGACCTGTGATGGCAAAGTTACATATCCCTGAAGGAATTATGGTAATATTTTAAAAAGAAAATAAACTAGCCAGGCGCGGTGGCTCAAGCCTGTAATCCCAGCACTTAGGGAGTCTGAGACAGGAGAATCGTGAGTTCAAAGCCAGCCTCAGCAACAGCGAGGCACTAAGCAACTCAGTGAGACCCTGTCTCTACATAAAACACAAAATAGGTCTTGGGATGTGGCTCAATGGTTGAATGCCCCTGAGTTCAATCTCCAGTACCAAAAAGAAAAGAAAACAAACTAAAACATCTGTGAGTGCAAATAATAAAAGCTAAATACCATATTTTGGAGCAAATTAGGCATTTGGGTACTTTTACTTTTTATTCACATTTGGGCTTTTTCTTTAACCATCAGTTCTGACCTGTCAATTAATATAGGGCCTCTCACCTTATCATCTGTATCTCCTATTTTGGGTTAAAATACAAAGCCACTTTAATAACCAACTGAATCTCAAACTCACAGGTCCTTTTATTGTAAGTTTATTTTCTTTTCTCCTTCTCTCTCTCCCTCCCTCCTTTCTTTTCTCCTCTCTTTCACTGAGGATTGTATCCAGCGGCACTTTACCACTGAACTAAATTCCCAGCTGTTTTTATTTATTTAATTTTATTTTAAGACAGGGTCTCTCTAAGTTCCCAAGGCTGACCTAGAACTTGTGATCTTCCTGCCTCAGCCTCCTGGGTTGAGTTGCTGGGATTATAGGTGTATGCCACTGCACCCAGCTTTTACTCTATTTTTCTTGTGTCATAATTAAATCAGTCACTAATCAATGGAATACACTGGAGCAAATCTCCACTATGAAAAAATGTAGCTGGAGAATATATTAAAAACAATAATGTAAATATTGCAACAAGTATATTCTAAAGTTAATAATTTTAATGTAAATATTAGACATATAATAATATATTCATTGTGTTATTGACTTTGATAGGTTCTTTTTCTTTCTTTTTGTTTTCATGGTTTATTCAGGGTCAGGGACAGTTTTTGTTAAGGAATGTGTGTACTGATACTTTAAAAATCCTCTGAGGTCTCTTTCCAAGTCCCAGCCTGAACATGCTCAGCCATAAACATACAATCCAGCTGCCAGTGTCAGGGTGCTCTGCTCCCTGGCCCACTCTTGTGGCTCAAGGAATATGAGGCAGATTAGAGCCTGCAGGTCAGCGTATATGCAACACCTTCCTTAGCTGGAGACAGATGTGATCGTGTGCAGTTTATTCCTAGTAAATACTGCTAAAGGTATTGAAAAACAGATTTCTCAAAGCTAAATATTCTCCATATATAATAACTGCAGTACTTTCCCCTCTGTAAATTATCTATGAAATTAGGTCCTCTCTGAAATACAAATTATCAGAGGAACTTGACCTTTGGATGCCAATCCTGAAAAATATCATGTGCTCAGTGCCTCAGATAAACCCAGGTTTGGGGCCTGGGAACACTTTGGGTATAATAATCTTCTTTCTAGTCAAAACCCTAAGTTATCTAGCTACATAAAATTCAGTAAGCTTTAAGTGAGTGATAATGGGTTAACTGGTTTTTAGAAATCACATGTTGATGTCATCCCCTTTCCAGGGAAGTATATATACCTATTATTGTTAAAAGCCTTAAAGACCCTCTCTCTGCTGGTAGAAAGTGCCTCATCAGCTCCTGAGTACCAGTTAAGAGACAACAGTGTCAACTCCTTTTGGCTTCTGGGGGGAAGTTTATCTTATTAACTATCATTAGATAATCCAGGTTTAATGAACTTGTGCTGTGCTCAGTGACAGCTTGGGGAGTGAGGGCTTGTAGACCTGCATGCTCTGCATCTCCAGGCATCCATCAGTTTGGTGCCAGAGTGAGCATGAAGGCAGAAGGCTCCCACTTTATCAAAACAGCTGACACCATTTATTGTATGCAAGTACAGAACCAGACATTTTTAGTTCCTGTCACAACATAAAGCAGGTGGAGTAAACTCTGTTCCCATTTCCAGGCCCCCTTGGGAAGGTGGTGTAGTGTGATCAGAAAAGGTACTGACTGCATTGGCAAGCTGCAGACCTGGATTTTGGCCCAGGCTAGTAATTTGATTTATTCACTGTGTATCCTTGAACAATTTGCTTGACTTTTCTGGATCTTCATTTCCTTTACAGAAAAATCAGGATAATGATTCTTCATAGCATTGTGAAAATTAATGGGCTAGTGTATGTGAAAGCAACTTGTAAAGATTGAAAAAAATTAAACAATGTCTCAGAATTGAAGCACTAACTCAACTAACAACATGGCAGCAACCTGAACTTAGGTGTAATCTTTTTACATGCTGTCCTTTTGGGGCAAGATTCTTGATGCATGAGATGATAGATGACAGACAAGAGTGTGTGCACTGGAGGCATAGATAGGGCCTACAGCTTTCTATTCAGCAATGCACAGGGTGCGTGCAGCTATGTGTCTGCGGCCTTCCCTGTCTTAGGTGCAGGTGTTCACCCACAGCCACTCCACTAGGAACATGTGCACACAGTGTGGCCATTCTCTGGAAGAACATTTTCTGCCTTCTGAAGGTTTGCTCAGGTGGAAATTTAGGTCACTTTCTATGGCGTTGACGACAGATGATTAATTGGAGCAGGAACTTCAGCACTTTGGAACATGCAAGGAGAAGGGTGGTCCTCTGGAGGTTTTGGAAGGGTCTCACTACCATATTTATGACTCTCTTCTCATCTCCTTAGCATTCCCAGAGCCCCCAGGATTAAGTCTATGCGTTCAGCCAATACATCAGTTTCTAGCTATGGTAATTATGCTGCCACTTTGAACAGACTTACCCTCTTGATTTATATTGCTGCTTCATTACATTGAAGAATCCAATAACTAACAGTAAACATCCCACACCCTGAACCCACATGCTTTTCCAGGATGCTGTGTCCTGGCCAATGCCACGTAAGTCAATGAGCTGCCTTTTTAATACATGGCCTGCAAGAAGTTTTAAGCCATGTTCTCCCCAGGGTTCAGCTTTGAAGTGATCTCTTGTGTATGCCCAGAAGCAGAGAACCCTTCAGAATGCTGTTTTCTTGATTCAGCCATCTTTTCTGTGATGATTCAGCCATCATTTCACTGAAGGGTGAATGCAGCTTCATTTCAGACATACTCCCTGGAGGCTGTTGTGCACGGATGGAATATATAAGGAATATTCACACTGAAAAGCAGTGTCAAACCTCTGGTAACTTTGGTCTCATGTACACTGGAGATAAGAAATCTATAGAGACAGATCTCTCATGAATGAAAAATAGAAAGTTCCTACTTCATAGGGAACCTTTTTAAGATTCAGAGATGACACTTAGGATTATTCAAAAACCACTGGGATCATGCCTGTTGACTCTGTCTTCAGATAATTAGCATTAACAAACCTTACCCTAAGAGTAAATTCAATCTCAGATTTTTCTTATTTTCAAAAAACTCATCAAAGCTAAGTTTTAAGTGTCTTACTATCTCATAGAAGTCTTCATTATTTTATTGTATTGTACTTAATAGAGGAAAATTAGCATGGTCACCTGTAAACAGCTCCATTTACCTGTCAACTGAATTTCTATGACAGGGACATAGTAAACAGGATATTTGTAGTGGGTAGGAGACTGGAATAAGTAGCTTTCAAGTTCCTTCCAAATATTCACAGAGGTAGTAAAATATGATGGCTAAGAAATGCTTTGAGTAAAATGATTAGGTAGGAATCCTGGTTCAGCCATTTATTAGCTCTGTGACCTTGAGCAAATTAATTGACCTTACAAGTCTTAGATTCCTTAATTTCTGAAGTTAATGATACCTACCCTATTGATTACAGAGCGGGTTCAATGTAATTATATATGTGTGAAACATAGCATGAACCTGATCATGGCTCAACATGTGTTTGCCTTGATCTGTGCGTTGAATGGCTTGGTGTTTCTCACGTCACACTTTTGCTGCCATGCTCCTCAGCTTGGACCACTTCATCCTGGGCACCTGCCTCATTTTGAGCATCCTTTCAGGTCTCACGCAGGTAGAATCACCTCCAGGGCTGCCACACTGCTGTCTGTACCCTGTGCAGCCTATGAGAGCACCCGCCCCTGCTGTCTGAAGGCCGCTGTCTCACTCATCTCTGTCCAGCAGAGGGCTTCACTCATGGTAATGCTTTGTAATGCCTCACTGATTTCACTGGAAACTCTAGGCTCCATCCCTGAATAAAGGTGGCAAACAAGGCATTGAGTTCTGCCATTGGTCTCATAAACACATTGGCTTTAAACTCCGACGGTCTCATTGGCAGTTCATTCTCTCATTTTTTGATATATTTCTATACCAGACTTTTGAAAACCAATGAAAACTTAAAAAAATGGACTATCAGCACAGCTTATGTGCTGTTCTAGTGCCTTCTCCTCTGGCTTCCCTCATGGAGGCTTCAGGGCATGTTTTACTCTCCATTTATTTAAGCTGGTATCAGACTCTTAGTGAAGTGACAATGTTCACTGAACATCCGAGGTTCACCAGGAGCCACCTCCTGACATCACAACTTTGTGTCTCTTGAACTTCTGTTCAAACGTGATGCTTTCATGGTGGCTGGAATTTAATGAGCTTATTTGGCATTAAAATTCAAGTCTGGGGGCTGGGATTGTAGCTCAGTGGTAAAGCGCTTGCCTCGCATGCGTGAGGCCCTGGGTTCGATCCTCGGCACCACATACAAAGCAATAAAATAAAAACATTGTGTCCATCTACAACTAAAAAAAAAAAAAAAAAATTCAAGTCTGTTTTCATTTTGTTAACACAAGTCAGCATTTTGGTTCAAGATGCTAATGATGATAATTGAACCCAAAAATTTGCATCAGAAAAGATGAGCTGGAAGTTGGGAGATGGGTAGAACACTGAGGCCACATCTGTATCAACATTTCTATATAGCCCAGAATGGATAGCTACCTATATTTATCATGCTAATTATTCTAAGAGTGCTGGGAAAGTCCATTTAATAAATTTGTGGGCCTCCAATGGTAAACAGATAAGTAGTCAATACAAGTTGTGTGTGTGTGTGTATGTGTGTTTATGGGGAGCAGCATTTTTTGAATTAAATGTCCTCTCCTGCCCACCTGTCCAATAAATGAGAACATGCCTAAAAATGACCAATGTTTACCTTAACAATTCTTCACTGTATTTTTACTTAGAAGCAAACTTTAGAAGAAGCGTGAGGGTGATTACTATTATAACCAAGAGCTTGCCTTCTGAACTTGGAGGGAATTCTTTCCTCTTTCCCTTGCTGTGAGATCTTTCCAAATTTTCTTGATCACCATCATGTGTGTGGCACAGACTATATGCATAGACTTTGAGGCTGCAGCCTAAACCTACCATCCATATCTGAGTGTGGGCTTCAGCATTTCCTGGAAGCCCTCTCTGCACACTGAAGGCTGAGAGACTTTGCCTTACTGGAATCCTATTGTGAGGTTAATGATTACTCTGCTAAGAAAATGGGATTACTTGGGTATTCTCATAGATTACAGAGTATTGAGGTTATGATTCACATGAAAAAATAGAAAAGTCCTTATTCTTAAGAGCACATAATAAAATAAGGACCAAGGGGACCCTGTGCTGAGTCAGCAGGCCACTCTTACCAAGGGTATAGCCCTGGGCAAGGCATAAAACTACCACGTTTATAAAATGGAGATTATCATACATCCCATGCTGAAGATGGGTCTTGACCAGAGGACCCTTTGAGCTCCTTTTATTGCTAAAATCTAGAACTTTATTTAAGTTTTATTATAAGAGTGACTAAAAGGTCAGAAGAAGCCGAGAGGTTGGCCTGACTATGCACAGAGCTCTTGTTGAAGAAGCACTCACTTTTCAAACTTAGAAGGCCTTTTTTTGCGTTATCTAGGGACTGTATCACAAAAACTTCTGGCATTCTAGATTTAATAGGAATAGAAAGGTTTGTGGTGACTACAGAATAGGAGTCCTATGCCCTCTCTGTGCTTTTTAGATGAACTCACACTCATCCAGGAAGCCCAGCACATATGTGGTCTCTATAAATATCACAGAAGCCACAGGAGGGCCCTGTGCTTTGTGCTCTGTAATACTTATTATGGCAGTATCATAGCTAGTAGAGGCTTGCAGACTGGCTACATCATAGCCAGCTCCTAAGGGCAGAGACAATATCTTTTTCATGTTGAATCTTCAGTGTCCAGGACATTGCAACCTCTACAGATTTTTGCTCTGAGTTCTCAGAATTAATTAGCTGGTATAATTTCTTCTGTGGAGTCTTCCCTGTCCCGTCCCAAACCCTTTTGAACCCTGCTATGAATCATTGCACGTAGGCCCTAACAGAGCTCTGGTGCAGAAATCAGTTTGCTTGCAAAGGGAATTTAGGTAATACTGGCACAGCTGGCATTCATAAATTCTGCATGGTGGTGACATCTGCCAGAAATGCATTTTGCCTAACATGGGTGCTTCAAGTTACTTTGCAGCTAATTTATATATTTCACAGGTCTGCTTATCACTGCATCTACCTAATAAAAATGCAAACAATTTACTGGGTACCACTGAGTGAGTGTCTGGCATCTTTCTGGGTTGCTTGGAGACTGTCAAAATATCTCTTGGAGGGAGCTGTGATCCTTAATTCCTCCCTCTGATAAGCTTGTTCTCTAAAATGCAACCAAGAACTTTCTGCAAGGGAAGAGGCCAGGGGCATTGTCTGGCCCCAATTACCTATAGGGATGTTTTACAAATGGCCTTCCTTTTGGCCACAGTTCCCGTGGATCAAGTTCACACTGGATAGAGTGCAATTTTCTTAGAGGAGAGCAGTGAATTTATGGCTCTACACATCAGGGAGGGGAAAAAAGAGAGTAATTCTTCTCACTGACCAGTATGGGGATGTGACTCTGTGCAGCTATGGCCTTTGACCGGTAAAGGTCAAGGTTCAATGACTGTAGTTACATCAACAAACATGAACCATTCTGTCCTTGTGGCTCTGAGGGCTGAACCCATCCCCTGACTGTGCTCCTGGACATCTGGCCCCTGTTTTTCACTGAAGCAAATCGAACTGCCTTTACCCTCTGCCACAGTTTCCCAACTTGTTTTCCTCCCTCTGGCCTGGCCCCATCACGTCCATTCCCCTCTGTTGCCCTTTGTGAAGACAGATCTGATCCTGTCACTTCTTCTCTTCTAATCAGCCAATGGCTCCCACTGCCTTGGGATAATTTATAAATTCTTCATCCTGGCAAATGGCCCTCATGTGATCACTAGGCCTGCTCTCCAATCTCATTTGTCATTACTGCTGTCTCCTTCTAGCAATAGAAAAGCTCTTTCCATCTCCTCCAGATAGATTCTTCTTTTGCTCTTAAGCCTTCCCCATATAAGCAGCCCCTTGCATGGAATACTCTCCCTCCCCTCCCTAATTCCTACTTGACCTTTATCTCAGCCTATAGGACACTCCCTTTAGGAAAACCTGCCACTCACTGCCCCCCCCCCAGTCGTATATCTATTTAACCATGCTTATCACCTGGGCTTGCCTGTTTGTGCGCTCACTAGGCTAAACCTCCAAGGGAGTGGGGACTGACTTGTCTTATTTCTCCTGCAGTCCCAGAATCTTTCATGGTTATTTGGCACATAATAGGTGGTCCATTAATATTCAGTTGAATGAGTGATTGAGTGCATGCCTTCTAGGAATGGTAACCAAGTCGACTCCTAAAATCTCAATAGGTGGGAGGGAACTCTCTACACCATACTCACCATTACAGGTGCAACGCACATTCCTGTAAAAACGTGGACACACGAAGCTGATGCGAGCTGTGCTATAGGTCATGAGTGCATGGGAATCCAGCGACAAGCCTTGCTCACAGTGCTGCTCCTGACAGTCCAAGCCAGAGCAATTCTTCTCCAGGATGGCTGAGATGCGCATGACATTCTCCAGGTGTCGCCTGGCATTGGACAGCTTCTGGATCAGGTAGGCTGGCTTGTAGAACTCACTGCTGTGCATCTCCACTGCAAACAGCATGTCCAGCTGGTTGGTGCCTGCCACAGGCTGGATGCTGATGATGCGCAGGCTGTCCTGCTTTTGGGTGAGGACTGCGTTCCGCAGAGTGCGCCGGAACCCATGCATGTGCAGCCCCACAAAGTCCTCAGGGGACACATTCTCAAAGCGGATGGTGACGGTGTTCTGCAGCATCTCATGCACCAGCTGCTCCACGTGCACGACCACATCGATGGGCACCTGGAAGCGTCCGTCACTCACAGACACATTCAGGACATACTTGCCACTGTCCAGGCCTCCCAGGGCAATGATTTTTCCATCATGACTGTTCACTTTGAACAAGCTTTTCTGTTCTGATTTCAAGGCGAATGTGAGCACATCATACATGTCTTGATCTGTGGCATGGATCTTCCCAATGACCCCACCAGGAAAGTCATCCTCCATGGTGACAATGAAAATTTCCAAAGGGATGGCCGTGGGCTTGTGGATACTTTCCTCAATGACCCGCACGCGGATGTAGGAGTGGGAAACTTGCTGTGGCTTTCCTGAGTCCTTTGCCTAGGGCCACCAAGAGACAGAAAGACAGGAATTAAGAAAAAAATCAGAGTAATGAACAAAACCCTCAGAAGATATCTATACCTTTATCTGAGTTTGCATTTTCCTCCATTCCTGGCATAACTGTGTAAAAGGCTGAGGATGTGCATTTAAGTAAAAGGAATGATTTATCACCTTCAATCCCCATATGTGCACTCTGTTATGGGCAATAAAGTGTGTCAACACAACAATGCTGGTGGGGGTGAACAGAGAAGGAGGATAGGGTGCTATAAGAACCAGCATGCCCACTCAGGCTGTTCTTATTTTCACTCTGGACAGAAACCACAGGAAAAACTTCATAAAATGGTATTCCCAGTTGGAAGAGGAATCTTTGTTCTCTGTTGGATTCTTTCCTTTGGATTGGACCAGATGGCACCTTTCTACACATTTAGGAAACAACATTATTTAACTGGGAATTATATCATAATGAAGCTTAGAATAAAAAATAGCACACCAAAGGGAAGAAATAGCCTGAAAACAACAACAAACAACACACCTTTTCTCTCCCTTCTTGACATAGGCATTGCTATAACAGCCACTCTGACAGCAGATCTTTACTGAACTCCCTTCACATGCAATGTGGAAGTAGTCAGTGATGTAAGGCTTCAGGAGGAAGGAAGAGTACCAGGGGCTGGGTCCACAGGGCAGGTTTCTGAGATTGTGGGGCCAAAGGCTAAGTGGGATCAGGGGAGATGTGTCATTGCATGTGGAAGGCAGTGTAAGAGCAAGTGCTTGGACATCCACACAGGCCAAAATTTGAATCTTAGCCCTGCCACTCACTCCATATCTATCTTTGAGCAAGTTTCTCAACTTCTCTGAACCTTAGTTTTGGTCTCTTTAAAGTGAGTAAAACAGGAGTATGTATCTCACAGGGTTCTTGTATGCTGGAGACCAAAAGAGAGTGATTGCAAACTACATAGCACAGGCCTACCTTATAGAAATATTTAATATGTGATAGTTCACATGATTATTGCTATTTTTATTACTAATGTCACTCACTTCTCTGTTTGATTGGTTATGTGCACCAGAGATGCTGAATTGAAGACTTACTGTAGGAAGAGAGAAGTTTGGCAAATTAAGTGAACTTGAGGTTAAACTGTAGAGAGCTTTAAACTTCCAGTGACAAGTTTGAGCTCTAGGCCAGAGGCTGATTGCCCACTCGAATATCAGAAGCCATAAAGTTGGCAGAAAGGCATGAAGCAGCTAGATGTAAGGTGACAGAGTAATGGGCCTGTGGTCAGAGGACTGAAGAGTGATATCTTCCCAAAGACCCTGAAATTGGGGGTAGAATTTGGCCTGCAGGGTCCAAGTTTTCAAGCACTCCAGTGTTTGAATTTTAGCTTAGAGCCATAGTTTTAGTTTAGGGCAGGAGTCAGCAAACATTTTTGGCAAAGGACTAGATAACCAATACTTTAGGCTTTGTGGGTCATATGGTCTCTATCACAATCACTTAATTCTGTCCTTGCAGACAGGAAGTGGCCATGGAGCATATGGAAATGAATGGGTGAGGCTACATTTCAATAAAACTTTATTTATAAAAAAGAGACTGAAGGCAGGATTTGGCCAAGGCATTATAATTTGTTCATTTCCCACTTAGGAAAACAACATAATCAAACTGGAATGATTGACCTGGGAGGGATGGGTTAGAAGAGAATGAGCAGAGGAATTACCAAGGAGGCTCCTATAGAATGGTATGCATATGGGGCAATTGAGAATAAGACAGCAAAGCAGCATCACTGAGGCACTCAGGGGCCTTACAGAGGAAGAAAACACGGGCCCTGGTGGTAGTTTGCTTAAAGGGACTAAGAGGGGAAGGCCTGCTGTGGGGATTCCAAAGCCTGAGATATGATATCTGTTTTCTAACAACTCGACAGAATATGGAGACACTGTACTCCCTGCTGTGAGAAGACACTGGAAATCTTTCCTGGCCCTTGAGTCCCTACACTGTGATATAGATTGTTAAAAGAGTGGTGGCTACTAAAGAGTTCAAAGGCATGCTCAGAGCTGGTAGTTATTTTTTTTTAAATTTATTTAGTCTAAGGAGGTATATATGACAGCAGAATGCATTTTGATTCATTGTACACAAATGGAGCACAACTTTTCATTTCTCTGGTTGTACCCAGTATAGCATCACACCATATGTGCGGTCATACATGTACCTAGGGCATTAATCTCTATCTCGTTCCACTATCTTTCCTTCCCCCACCACTCCCTTCCCTTTGGCCAAAGTTTCTCCATTCTTCCCATGCCTCCTCCCCCATTATGGATCAGTATTCACTTATCAGAGAGAACATTCAGCCTTTGGTGTTTTGGGATTGGCTTGTTTCGCTTTGCATGATATTCTCCAGTTCCATCCATTTACCTACAAATGCCATAATTTTATTCTTTTTAATGCTAAGTAATATCCAATTGTGTATATATACCACAGTTTCTTTATCCATTCATCTATTGAAGGGCATCTAGGTTGGTTCTACAGTTTAGCTATTGTGAATTGAGCTGCTATAAACATTATATGAAATGGCTGCATCACTGTACTATGCTATTTTTAAGTCCTTTGGGTATAGACTGAGGAATGGGATAGCTGGGTCAAGTGGTGGTTCCATTCCAAGTTTTCTAAGGAATCTCCATACTGCTTTCCAAATTGGTTGCACCAATTTGCAATCCCACCAGCAATGTATGAGCGTGCCTTTTCCCCCACATCTTCACCAACACTTATTGTTGCTTGCATTCTTGATAACTGCCATTCTGATTGGCATGAGAAGAAATCTTAGGGTAGTTTTGATTTGCAGTTCTCTAATTGCTAGAGATGTTGAACATTTTTTCATATATTTGTTGATCAATTGTATGGCTTCTCAGTGCTGGTAATTATTAATTTGGATGTTTTTGAGGAGTAGGATAAGCTATAATTTATCCAAAGAGATAACATGTACAATTTGTGTGTGTGTGTGTGTGTTGCTGAGGGTGGAACTCAGGGCCTCACACATACTACCACTGAGCTATACCTTTAGCCCTTAACATCTACTCAAAGCTATCCAAGCACAAAGAATTGCTATTTTTATCATTGCCACTATTCATAATTGGTATGAGTTTCTCTCTGTGGGCACCTGAGGGTTGAAAAGTCACTCAACTTTACTGATGGGATCCAAATCTGAGTATTGGCACTGTTCACATGTGGGAACCCTTATGTTCTCTCTTGTTTTTTGCTCCCTTTTATGCCTTTTTGCATAACTGCCACTTTTGCCTTTCTGTCCCACTTCATTTCACATAGACAATGACCTGGAGGACTCAAGATCCTGTAAGGCTAGTGCCAGTTGAGTCCTTGGTTCACTGATGCCACACCAGGGAAGCCTACCAAGCAGAGGCCATGCTATGCCTAACTTCCACTAAGAAAGTGACTGGTAGCTTTCTCAAGTAGGGTAATGTGGTAAATAATGCTCAGTATAAAGCCACAAGCTTTAACCAATGAATTTCATTGGGGATCAATTACAACCCCAAGATTCTTAGAACGCTGACTTAGGTGAATTGACTGTCTGCCAGTCTCAACCCATAGAAATGTTCTTCCTGAACAGGAGTGCATTCCTTCCTTCCTGTTCAATTTCATACACACAGGCTGCTTTTATTGGTGTAAAGTGGAAGTTGAGATTAAAAGGGGCACATTCCTTCACAGTAATGAATTATGTTGACTTGCTCAATGAAGAAAAGCCAATGAGCAGGCAATGAAGCAAGCACAGAGAGAAAGGCAGCCTGATGTGGACAGAGAACAAGGCCATACCTGGACACAGAGCACGTATTCTGGAGATTCTGTGTGCTGGAAGACCACTGCTGACCGAAGGATCCCATGAGGGTCCAACACAAACTCTTCCTCTTCATTTCCCGACAAAATAGAGAAGGAGAAGGGAGGCCCATTGTGAAAGGAATCTCTGTCTGTTACCACCAGCTGCAAGATGCTGGTGCCTACTGGCTTATTTTCCTGCATAAGAGTAAAGGAAAAAAGAAAGATAAAATTACCCTTCTCATCACATTTTTAAAATCCCTCATCACTGGTGGCGAGTTCAAAGCTAGGAAACTAGGCTTTAGTGGAAGGGATTCCCTGTGACATTCTCTTGCCTTCTCAACATGCTGGTGTTTGCAAGCAGCATCCTCTTTCCCATCTGAGATGATGCTATGTAGATGAGAATACAAGGTTCTCATGTTGAACCTCTTATGTTCTCCAAGCCATGTTCTCATGAACTTGTAGGTTCCCAAGATGGTGTGGGGTACACCTTTCCCTTCATCAGCTTGAAATGCCCAGCATTTATAGAGAAATCTCTGGGAAGAAATGGCTTTCTCCAAACTTTGTTGCAACACTGGAGATCCTTTCAGGCCAGGAGGAACCTCTCTTTGTTGGGCTGAGAAGGCTCTTCCTCACACTCATAACACAAGTATGCTGAGGTCCAACACTGTGACATGATGTCACAACATTGGATATTGTGGGGGGACATGCTGGCAATTTCCCAGTCAATATGCAAAGGCCACAAGCCAGGTGGAAGATGAAGCTTTACAACCCACCCTTGAACATAGTTTTGCCATGCTTCTCTAGGAGAAAGAAGGGAGATGGAATATTCCTCAAACTTGAAAATGAAGAGAAAGGGAATCCTTGCATCATCAGAATCTTTGGAAACCTTGATGCTATTTTGTAAGTGTTATTTTGCAGAATCCCTCCGCCTTTTCCCCAATAGGAGAAAACAAACACGCATTGCAGTTTCTTCTTGAGTCAAAGGTTATCTTGTCTTTGAAAATGCCAAACTAAATCCTCTATAGTGCAGCCATTGGTTTCTGTTTAGACTTCAGTGCTACCATGGTCTGGGCCTGAAGTGAGCTTTGTTTGCTCCTGCCTCCTGATGGAATCGACTCCAGGATTAAATGGGTTTGGGCTGCAGAGATGGAGACAGTGATATGCTGCAGTGTGGAGGGCAGGCCCACTCAAGTTTTGTATGCCAAATTAGCCTTATGAGAACCATATGTTGGAATAAAGAAATCATTCTTGCTTTAGAAAAGGAAGGCATGTTTTTTGAAGGAGGAAGGGAAGAGAACCTCGAAGGCCTCTTGATCCTTTTCTCAAGGACAGTGCCCTCTTGGTCATCACAGCCTCCCTCTGGAACCCTTCGTGGAAAAACCTCAGCCCAGGGAAGATTTACTATTCTACATGAACAACATACTCAGTATCACACAAAGCAGGAGATTTATTGATTTGTTTGCTCACTCTATGAAGGCCATTTCCTCTACAGACTAGAGGGAGAGAGTGAGAGAGAATGTATGCTCTCCGGGTCACCACCTGAGAAAGAAAGGTACACAAAGACACAGGCCTGGTCCTTCAAAGGGGACCTGACCACCACTCCCAGACTGACTTGCTGTCTGCATTTGAAAACAGTCTGTCAATCCGTGGATATGTGTTGTAAAATGAATTATGAGTAGGCAAAGCCCATTTTGTTGTTGGGGGAGCATGCAGAGACTGTGAGAAGAAAGAGTGCCACTGTGGGCAGTGGTCATGGAGATGAACAATCTGAGAAAGAAATGGAGGAAGGTGCAGGCCTGGGTGAAGCTTTTTCGGAGCAGGAGAGTGATCAGTATATGCAGTTGGTGAGAAAAAAAAAGGGAGAAGAGGAAATACAACTTCCTCCCCAAAAGAAAGGATTCCACTGACAAAGGGGCTAAAACCAGCAGATAGCTGCTTGCTCTGTGACTGCCTACTGGCCTGATTCCTGGACAGCTTAGCAACATGGGGGCTGAGGAAGCCAGCTATGGATGGCCAGACTCAGAGTCTTTGATTTCATCCCAAGGGACCCCTCAAGATCTGGTCACTCTCATCTTACTTTCTACCCACAAAACTCTGGGAATACTTGGGCACAATTCTGATACCAAGCTTGATAAGACAAGAGATGATTCTCCAATTCAATTCTATCTCCTCCAAGTCCTCCACACTGATAGTATTTCTGGGTTGATCCTTAGGTTGGGTCTCCGGCTTCTAGAAATATGGGGAGGTAAAGGAAGCTCAGCACCTGGAACTGTACTCATAAAATATCTTCTGAATAAAAAATAAATGGGAAGAAGATTCATTCTCTCTGAGAACAGAATACCAGGAGTAAGTAACTTTATCCTGCAGTCTGATTTTAAGAAGCAGGTGAATTTAAAGTGCTAAAAAAATTGCCCATGGAAGATTAATTTTAATGAGTAGCAGCTCTACCTGATGCCAATCTCCCTTTGAATAATGAGATGGTTCTTATCAATCTCCCTCCCCTGTCAGAACAGCACAAAGTTGCTTAAGGTATTGTTTTTTATTCCCAAAAGACAGACCCAAATTCAAATCCTGACTCTACCACTTACCAACTACATGATCTTGAGTGAACTACTTATCCTCGCAATCCTTAGCTCCTTTAACTCTCAGGTGGAGAGTTTTTAGGTTGCTGTGGGGATATTGTACATAAAACATCTGATATGTGAAAGAACCCTGTTCTGGATAGTTCTTATTCACCAGCTGTGGTAGAAGAATCAGGCTTTTTCATACCTGCCCATGAAAGGACAAGTGCATACTAAGAAATATTAAGAAACCCAAATGAGTGCCATGGTCTGAATGTTTATGTTCTCCCCAAAGTCATATGTTGGTATGAAATGCCCAATGCAGTGGGATTAAGAGGTAGGACCTTTGATAGGGATTAGCATCCTTATAAAAGAGGCCCTGAGGAAGCTTGTTTGCTCTATCAGCCATGTGAGGACACAGCTAGAAGTCTCCATAATGAAGCAGAGACAAGGCCCTCACCACAGAATCTGATGAAGTCTTGATCCTGGACTTCCCAGTCTCCAGAACAGTAGGCAATAAATTTCTGTTGTTTATAAATTACCTAATCTAAGGTAAGCTCAAACTCACTAAGACAGGGAGTGAAACATGACATAGGAAGTGGGCCGAAAGCATACAGATGAGTACCTGGCAGGCAAGATCTGCTTACCTGAATCACAGCAGTATAGTTGGCAGGGGTAAACACTGGGCTGTTGTCATTCACGTCAGAAATATCAATGTTGACAGTTGCAGTTGATGACATTGCAGGAACACCACTGTCTGTTGCCTGGACAAGTAGTGAGTATCCAGACACCTGCCAAGACACAAAGGTGACCATAAGGAACAGCAGCACTTTTTTCCTTTTGGGCACTCAGAAACTGCAGGTTTTTTCTCAGATTTTTGTTATAGAGCAGCCACCTTTCTGTGGTTCTCTAGCCCAGGTTTCTTAACATTTAACATTAGCAGCTGAATAGCATTCTCTGCCGTTAGGACATTGTAGGATGGTTGGAGGCATCCATGGCCTCTACCCACGCCCCCTCCCCCCCACCTCGTTTGTTTTTTTTCAAAATTTTTTTTTAGTTGTAGATGAACACAATATCTTTATTTATTTTATGTGGTGCTGAGGATCAAACCCAGTGCCTCAAACATGCGAGGCAAGTGCTCAGCTGCTAAGCTACAACCCCAGCCCCTTTGCCCAGTTTTAACAATCAAAATTGTCTTCATACAAATAATCAAAATTGTCTTCAAACATTGCTCAGTGTCCCTGGTGGACAGAACCACTCCCCGCTAGAGCCATACCTCTGAGTCCTTGTTCATCAAAATAGTTGTTACCACTGACCTGTCTTATTTATTAGTTATGGAAATATAACACCCAGTGAATTCTGCTTTTTAGCATCACTACTATGAAACTTGTTTTTTAATTTCTCTTCGAAGACACATGTTTTGGTCAAGAAAGACAAGGCTTAGAAATTCCTTTTAACCTTGGACAGAGGAATTTTCCGTATATTCTTTCTGGCCTAGATTCCTTCAGGTGATCTTTTTGTATCTGCTCACTCAGGGCTAAAGTTACTAAGGAAACCAATGCCACAGGATCCTACTTTTTTGCCCCTCACTCTAGGATGGACTGAAATTTAAGCTATCCCGAAAGACACATATTTTTTTTTTTTTAACCTCCATCTGTAAACAATTGCCAGCTGCTATTATTGGCAGGAAGTCTAACCCAAATACTTCATACCCCATTTTAACCTATCCCTATTTATTTCAGTATTTAGAATAGAGAACCTTGCCATTTATACTGGTGGAGCCTGTGCCTCTGATTCCAGTGGAGATGTAGGTGTGGATGGGAAAGGAGTTGGCCTTGAATAGCTTACCCGTTCCCGATCCAGTTTCTCCTTAACCTTTACAAGTCCCAAGACAGGATCCACTGCAAATTCATTGTCCCGATCTCCACTCACAATGGAAAAATGAATCTGTGCATTGGGCTGGCTGTCTACATCTTCTGCTATTAGCTTCATGGAAACCAAAAAAAAAAACAGAGAAAAGACATAACACATGAGACAAAGAAAGGTTTTATTCTTTGAGTCCCAGAACTGACAGTATTCCTAGGAGTTCACTCACCAGGGCCAGTGATAAGCCCCAGCGGAAGAGATGATGGTTGACTGAAGGAAGGCAATACCACTACTAGAGCCCATCTCATCTTTTTGCTGATTTCCATCTGCCTACAACCTGGTGCTTGTCATGCTTGATTTTCCTCAGGCCTGAGACAGAGCCCGAAGTCAACTGATGGAGTGCTTTCATGATCCCACCCCAATTCTGCAAATAGTAGTTTCTGCTACAGAGTTGACATTCTCTAAACCTATGCGTTTCCATGTAAGGAGGTGCACATAGCCAACATGCTGTCCACTCTGTACTACTCTGTATTGTTCATGTTCAGATTTATATGCACTGAAAGAGTCTTATAATATCCAAGAATGAGAGAGAGCTTGGAAAGTCCACCTCTAACGAATCCAGCAGAGGGCTGCAGCCACCTGCTGCATCCTGATGCTGGGCCAATCACAAGAGAGATATTTGAATGGAAGAGACTTGTCCCACCCAGGATCCAGTAAGAATGGTAAGATGGGACTCATTTGCAAAATGTAATTTGTGGCCTAAGAGAACGTGAGTTCTCCAAACACATGGCTTGTTCTAAGCATTACCACAAAAAAATTCTTCCCTAAAGGGCTCCTCTAAATGTGGCCCATTTGTAGCTGTCCTACTCTGTGATTGTGTGGGTGGTAGTGGCAGGGAGCTGCATTTAGTCTATCTTAAGCTACCTAATAATTTTTATTATAAACTAGCAAATTATAATGCACAGATTTGTGGGTTACAAAGTGTTACAAAATGATTTGTGGATATAATGTGGAATAACTAATTCAAGCTAATTAACAATCCATCAACTTAAATGCTTACCACTTTTTTGTGTGGAGAGAACATTTGAAACTTATTCTCAGTGATTTTGAAATGTCTAATATATCCTTTTCAACTATATTTACCACACTGTACAGAAAAAAAGTAATTTTCAAGCTACTTAGTAACTTATCATACAATTTTATACACTAATAGGAACCACCATTAAAAATTCTTTCTGTGGTTTGTTTTAGTTTCCTAGAAAATATAAACTTCTGGGAGAGAAGTCACTTTATAGCCTTGATACAAATTAATCTATCTGATCCATTCTAACGTACAAACTGGAGATGATGCCATTGAAGGGGAAGGTCACATCCATTCACATTTCCAGACAGAGGACTTCTCTAGCTTGTGTCTGACTAGCACTCTTGGGGACACAAGGATACTCAAAGGGGAAAGTGAAGAAAGTCCAATAGACTTTTTTAACTTCTTCCCTATAATGAGGAATATTAATCTCAGACACGTAGGCATCCCTGGCACTTACCAGAATGACAGAGTCTCCCACCAAGGCATCTTCACTAATGACAGCGCTATAGACATCTTGACTGAACTTAGGAGGGTTGTCATTTACATCTGTGAGGTTGATGCTGACAGTGGCCGCAGCACTGAGAGCTGGGGTGCCCCCATCTTTAGCTTCTACTACCAGGTAAAATCTTCTGCATAATTCATAGTCCAGGACTTCTGAGACAGAAATACCCCCTTTGAATAAAAATGGGGAACTTTAGATTTGATTAGGGAAAAACATTGGTCAGCCATTCTATAATCATGGTAATATTTACAACATCATCTCCAGCCAAGAATTTTAGATATTCAGGAATTTATTTAATGCCTCCCTGAAAGCATTCCAGAAGTCTGATTAATGCTTTCAGTAAAGCATAGCTATCCATCAAACACAACACTAAAGAAATGAAAAATCTTTGCGTGTTTCTGTAACAGTTTCTGAACATCTCTCAAGCAACATCTGCTCTTGCAACTTGGGAATAGACAGGGGCAAGCATCCCTGTTAAGTGTTTCCCACTTCTTCTGGTAGACCCAGGAATACTCAGAATGAGTTGAGATGTGTAAATGTGATCTTATGACCCTCCTTCCTGTCAGCAAGTAAATACTTGCAGACCTAGCTGAAATTGAATTAACCACAAAGGTGCTTTGTCAAGTTATGATATGCTTATCTAAAACTATTATGGCACAAAGAAGGTAAAGGTCACAGAAATCTCAAGGTATAGTGACGCAGGAAAAAAGGATCTACTTGGGAATCAGATAGTGGTCAAATATTAAGTGTGAGTTAACGTCTTCACCTATAGAAAAGAAATGATAATGTCTATGTCACAGAGTTGTCTAAATTAAGCAATTAGAACAACTGAAAACAGCTAGTTAGGAGGGGCTCTTTGAGTGCTACATCCCTCCTCTCCTAGCCTTTTCTGGTGAGAAGACCTAGCTCTGTACTCTCTGATTGGCAGCGGGTCACTGTACTACCTACAGAGCAGTTCTCAAAGGCATTTACTTTTCTCTCACTTGGAAAACAATGATTAGGACAAGGGGGAAGGTCGCATCCATTCACATTTCCAGACAGAGGACTTCTCTGGTTACTAAGACTGCTAACAGTCCATTTCTACTTATGGTGAGAAACAGTAGTCATACCTACTACAGAGCCGCTTTGTCCCCATAATTAAATTTTCCTAGCACTTACCATGCCTCCTGCTTTATTTTGCAACCCAGTCTCACTTTCCAAAGTCAGATTTAAATGGTACTTACCTATTTCCCCATGGTGTTCATATCCAATGGCCATAACTAGACAGTTTAAAGCTAACACAGTTAAATAAGGAAAGTACCCATAAATTTTAATTTGAAGTAATGACCTTAATAAACAGAAGTACTGCCAGGCATGGTTGTTCACGCCTGTATCTCAGCACTTTGGGAGGCTGAGATAGGAGAATCACGAGTTCAAAGCCAGCCTCAGCAAGGGCTAGGCACTGAGCAACTCAGTGAGACCCTGTCTTTACATAAAACACAAAATAGGGCTGGGGATGTGGCTCAGTGGTGGAGTACCCCTGGGTTCAATCCTCGGTACCAAAAAACAAAAAACAAAAAACAAAAACAGAAGTACTGCTGGGAGAAGCTGCTAGTACAATTCCTTACGAAAGATGAGAATTGTATCTCCTGCATGTTTGATGTTCCAGCAGTTGGTAGTGTTATATCAAGGTTAGAACATGAATTCCAGAGTCAGGAAGAGCTGAGTTCATATCCGTAATAATCCATTTACTAATGGTAGACATTGAGGAAAATATATAACCTCTCTGAAGCTTTTTTTTTCTCATTTGAAATATGTGAGAAACATCTAATGTGTTAAGAAGAATTTAGCATATTTGCCATGTTAAGTAGTGCTGCTAATTATACCTTATTTGTGTATGGTGACCATTCCAAAAGAGAGTTGGACCTCCTTTGCCACCTTCTGAACAGGTACATATTCCTCGAGTGATGAGGGAAATAGGCTCAAAGGTAGGAAGGTGTGAGAGTCTCATTTTTCTTATCTGCAATTAAATGGGAGGCACCTTGCCTATCCACAAGGGGATTGGTTAACAAATGAGAATACCCATAAAAGGGCTTTCAAATAAAAATACAAATTCTATGAAAATATGAGTAGTATGCTTAGCCTTTCAAGAATATACAAAATCCTTTTCTGAATTATCCTCTTTACTTACCTTAAAATGCCTCTACAATTTGTTAACTCATTGTTGAAGAGAAAGCCCAAGGGTTGTATTTTTGTGTTTTTGGCTTCTAGGCACTTTTCCCCAGGTGATGCTGCACATCCCCTCCAGAGTTTGAAAAGTGTGGTGAGAGATGATGATGCTCTGATCAGGAGGAATGAGCAGGGCTCAAGGGCAGAGTGCTATTTCCATCAACTGGTATAGTCTGTGGGGTGTTGGTGTGGGAAGGCCTGCAGGTCACTGGTGCAGATCATGACCAATGTCCTCGGGCCATGACCACAAAGCATAGTCTAAACATGGACAGAGGCAGGTGGAAGATCATTTCTAGGATAATTTCCCAGCACATATGATCCAAGTGAAACACACACACACACACACACACGTGTGCTTGGAATGCAAATACTACTTCCTCTTGGAATGCATACACTATTTCATGGAGGAAGAACATTGCTTCTCCCAAGCCTTCCTTGATAGAAATCTTGAAGCTAAATCTAGGGTCAAGTTTTGCCAGTTAAGTCCATAGCAAGAAGCCTGACATTTAGCAGGGGTATTCTTAGAAGTATTGGAGACACAGACACCAGAACACCTGCTTTTCTTGTGAGGGAGGAAGGAGGAAAAAGAGCCCACTAAGAAGGGTGGTTTGAGTTGGAGGAGAAGTAGGATATTGTGAGGCTTTGAATTCTAAGTAGGTTGCTATTTACTCACCTGTCTTTGGGTTGATTCTAAATTTCCCCTGTTCATTCCCAGACCGGATGAGATATGTAATTTCAGCATTTGTGCCAATATCTTTGCTGGTGGCAAAAACAGCAAGGACTTGGGTGCCAGGGGAGGTATCCTCAGGCACAGTGACCAGGTAGTCCCTCCTCTCAAACACAGGGGGGTTGTCATTAATGTCCAGGACAGTGATGGTGACAGTGGCAAAAGAGGAAAGGGACTGTCCAGGACTCTGGTCAGTGGCCCGCACACTGATGTTGTAGGAAGACTGCTGCTCTCGGTCCAGTTGCTGCTCCAGGATGATGATGCCAGATGAACTGTCAATGGAGAAGAACCCGTTGGCTGAGTCTGCCAGGGAGTACACAACCTTCTTGTTGATGCCTGTGAGAGGTGACACAAGAATGTGAGCAGACAAGAACATAGCTAGATGCTCTGCATTAAAATATAAAGGTTTTGCTGAGTTTTAAAGGGCCACCCAGAGAAAAATAGTCATTACAAAAATAGCTGTGCTACAAAAGAAATGAAAGCTTCAGTTTGTAAAAAATATAAAACTAGGTTAAAAACTAAAAAACTGGGAAAGTATTGATAATAAATATCAGAATTCATTGGTTATTGTTAATATATAACTCTCCCCCCAAAAAATTCTTTAAGAAAAACTTTCAGATACTAATAGATATATGGGTAAAAATGTGCCACAGAAAGATAACAGAAAGTAACTAACTAATTAATTACTTCAAGAAATATTTATTTGGAATCTACCAGGCACAATTTTAGGTTCTAGAAGTTCCAGCAATGGAGGAGAGTCTAGCATTTCTTAAGGAAGTTTTTACATTCTAGTGGGGTTTTGGTGGTGAGGTGGGAGCCATGGGAGGATTTTGAGAGGAGAGTAGTGGGATGTGGCTTAGATATTAACTGGATTCCTTCAGCTTCTGGTTGTGTACAGACTGAAGGGCAGTTAGAGCAGAAGCAGATCCACCAGCCAGCAACCTCCTGCAGGATTATAGGCATGTGATAATGGTGGCTTGAATAAGGGTGATGGTTCTGGGAGTGGTGATAAGGGATGGGGTTCCAGATCTGAACATGCAGGTGAAGGGGGTCTCAGATTCTGAATGAGGGGTGATGAGAAAGGAATGTTCTCTGATTGTGGAGCTGGTAGGACATGGGATGGTAGAGAAAGGCTTCCAGGATGATTTTGAGTTTTGGTCTGAGTAATTGGAGAGATGGAGTTATCACTAGCTGAGATGGAGAGAGATGCAAGAGGACTAGATATTGGATGAAAGAACAGAAGCCCTATGAAGATTAAGTTTGAGATGGGTATTTGGGTGAGAAGTTAGGTAGAAGAGACTAGAATTCGGTGGAGAAGCCCAAGCTGGAGCTATAAATCTGAAGGTCATCAGTAGACAGCATGCAAAGCCATGAGAATGGATGAAGTCATGAGGGAGTTTAGACGGGGGAAAAGAAATCTAAGGGCTAGGGGATCCTGGAGCATTCCATCAAGGAGGGGAGCAGGTGTAGTCTGAAGGAACTTTCTAGCTCTATGATTTTAAAAAACTTCACGTAGTTACCAGAATACCATTTTATGTTAATATGTACTAGAGCTAAAACATATCAACCAGGAAATGTCCATCAACAACGAACAAATTACTTAATGATGATTGGATTGAAGATTGATTTTACTATTTTCTGTGGAGGATCTCAGCACTTCAAAATGATATGAATTGCAAATTTGCTTTAGTCATTGGGCTTTCTAAGAAGGAAAATGTAACAACTTTGTAGGGGTCAAGTCCCATCTGATGCTAAATTCTCTTCATGAAGACAGTCATCAGTTGGGGTCTTTGCTATGACAAACACCAGAAAATGTCTTCTGTGAGTTATAGAGCTCTAGAAATAGGATCTTAGTGGGGAGGGCCTAGCTGTGCTTTTAATTATTATTAAGTTTTTACTATTATGATACTTCACCAAGGGGGCAGGCATTTGACAACAAGAGTTAAACATTTTACTCTCCCAACATACAATTTTTCCTTAAACCCCAATTCCCAGCAAACTAATAAAATCATGTATCTGAAGGGGTGGCATAAATCGCATCATGTGGCTTTAACCAAAAGGTTGACACAGAGAGCTTTTTCTTGGTTCCATTCCAGAGAGTCCATTTTTTCCCCCAAAGTTTTATCATTTACTTTTATTTCTCACTCAAAACAACTACCCTGTGATATTTAAACATCAACCTTAGATTTTATTTGTACTGGGACTGAAAACAAGGGGGCTTTCTTCTTCTTTTGCAGTCCCTTGAAATAAGGCTCTAGAACATAAATCTTAAGGATGCTTTCTGGCTGTTTTCTAGAGTGGCTACAAGACTCAATTCTTCATCAAAAATCCCTGAGGTTAACACACAATCCCTGGTGTGCAGAGGTGATGAAGGTTGCACCTGGAAAACAACAGCCCTGCCTGGTGTTAGAATGGGTCGTGCTCTCTAGAAATTGCCTTGACTGATTTGATGGTCTCAGGACATATTTTAAAGTCATGAAGGTGCATGTATTGAGATACAGCAACTTACATAAGTACATCACAATGTTTTAATATCACACACATTCCCTATGGGGTTGGATTCCACCCCCAGCATAGGTACTTTACTCTAGCCAACAAGAATATGCAGGGATTGCCTGCAGAATCTTTCATCTGAGCATGTGCTGGCAACTACAAAACCCATTTCATGGATGCATAAGCCAATGGCTGATGGACTTGTTTGGTGCCACCAGCATTTTTAGGCAAGCATGAAGAACAGTAAGAAAAGTCCTATTTTCCCTAGGCTTCTTGCTCAATCTCCTTAGGGATTTTAGGAGATCTGCACCTGAATATCTCACTTATTCAGGCCCAAAGATTAGTTTATGGAGGAAGATAATTTCTGACTCACTGTTCTGAAACAGTGTTGAATTAGAACAAGCAGGGGGTTGGATGTGCACTCTGCCACTCTTTAGAGCAGCAGAGCCTGATAAGAAAGTGCATTTAGTGGCTGCCTGTGCTTCCTTCATTGGGACAAATAGCACCAGTATAATTAAAAATATCATCACCTGTGTTCCAAGTCTGCCACTTGCCCTTCCAGACCTCTTCAGGGGCACTTGGCCGGACTCTGATGCCCTAAGCATGAGGTGCCCTGTTTGCCAAGCTCACTGCTCAGCAGGCTAACCCTGTTGTTAGAGTGCTGCTGTACAAGGCTGACATTAATCAGCCACACAAAGACTATGGTTTCCCTCCAGGCAGATTCTGTTAATTTAAACCCAGTGACAGGGTTTTTTTGTTTTACCCTAGCAGAAAACCATCCCTTCCCTGCAGCAAGTTGCTGACCCACACTCCCCATTCATATCTCTCCGTACATTTTACTTCTGACAGTATTTTTGGCATTTGCACCAGGAGGAGCTGGGAGATTTATTTTTGCCCCCCTCCTTTCTGTTACAATCAGACTAACATGGAAGCAAAGGACAGGGGACAAACATACAAATAACAAAAAGCCTGCTAAATGACAGCACTTAGGATTTACTAGTTCTCAAGGAAAAAAATTGGGATAGATCTCTGGACCATATTAAAACCACAGTTTAGATACAATTGCAATGGATTTCAATAATTTCTAGAAATAAGGTCACGAGCATAAATGTCAATGCAGTTGCAGTACTTTTAGCGAGTCTCTGCTATGTTATCAGGAGATGGGGTGCTGCCTTTGTTCAATAAATTCAGGTCATGTCACTAAAGGGGAAACTTTCTTTCCTAAGGGGTTTGATAAATGCCATTCTTCAAATTGCCATCCTTTTACTACATATCCAGCAGAAAAGATGAACCCGAGGAGAGGACTCGCTTGCTAATTGGTCTAATGCTCCTACTTCATGTCACAATGTGTTACATTAAGGTATAACATTAATCCATCATTTGCCGTTTGTGTTTTTAAGTATGTAATTCTCTTCTCCAATTTGAACCTAATTTAATGAGGATGGAGCTACTTAGCTTCTTAAAATGCTAAAATGCTTGGCTACCAAGAGAAGTTTGACTTTCATTAGAAGTGAAGTTTTTGTGCGTTGACTGTGGCAAATGCAGCAGGCAGACCTTCAGAGGATTAAAATCAAGTAAAAAGAGAATGATTAAAATCCATATTTGTTCAAAAGAAGTAATGTATAGTGGCATTTTGCGGAATGGTGTTGGAGGAGAGAAATAGCACATAGACAGTCCCTACAGGGAAAGCTGTGAAATCCTGGAATGGGCCACCACGTCTATATTTTCTCTTTTGAAAGGCTTTGAAATGGAGTCTAGGTTCCTCTCAATTTGGTCAAAGGGAACATGGACCTCTGGATATGGACCAACATAAAAATCAAGGGTTTTTTTTTTTCCCCTCTTTCCACATTTTCTATTGGTATATTCTAGTTTTACATAATGATAAACTTTGTTGCTACATGCACACAATATAATATAATTTGGCCCATACCCCTTACTAGCACTTCCCATCTTTCTTCCCTCCCTCCACCCCCTGGTCACTTTCTTCTACTGATCTTTGTTTGATTTTTATTAGATCCTTGCCTTCCTACCTATTTTTCCCTTTTTCCTATCTAGTTTCTGTATATGAGAGAAAACACAGGAGCTTTGACCTTCGACCTTCTGAGTTTGGCACATTTCACTTAACATGATAGTCTCTAGTTCCATCTATTTTTCTGCAAATTATATAACTTCATTTTTCTTATGACTGAATAAAACTTCGTTGTGTATATATACCACATTTTCTTTATCCATTCATCTGTTGATGGACACCTATGCTGGTTCCATAGTTTGGCTATTGGGAATTATGCTGCTATAAAAATGGGTATGCATGTATCACTATGGTATGAAAAAGTCAAGTTTGAATGCTTTAAAATGAAGGCAGTGTGATCCAATCCTAAAGACAGAAGATCTTCCCTCTAGCTTATGATCTGACCAAACTACACACATACATGGGCAGATCACTGAACTTCACTGGGTCTTCATTGTTTTAGAGTGGCAGATCCCAGGCAAGCTAAGATCTGAGATTATCGTCCAGTATCATAATCCATTTTCAAATTCAACAAATAGAGCTAATTTTAATATTATTTCCAATGGATTACCTTCTCTACCCAACTGCTCATTAAGTTGCTGGACCTGAGCCTAAGTGACTGACATCCACAAAGGAAAAATCTGCTTTAAGCTGGATCATGATGAGCTACTGGAATCTTCTGGATAGGAAGAAAGCTTAAGACAGCATATTAGTATCACTTGATTAATCTTTCCAAATTCACTTGTACAGCTTAGATATACAAGCATAAAGGTTTGTGCTTCAGTGAGAAATAACCCCCAGTGTTAGAATCATTTCCATGGATCTAGCCCAATGTTAGAATAACTCAGGTGTATATATGAGAATGTCAGAGGTATTAGAATCAGCACTGAAACCGAATGACCAGAATCTCCAACACAAAAAACAAATCAAGATTATTTTGATTGAGCTATTATGCATTATTTATCCCTTCCTCCTGATATTAGGATCCCCAAGTTTCAAAACTCTCCAGAGCTATGCTATGCTCTGCTCATCTTGGTGTCTTACACTAGCAGCTGCTCTGACTCCTTGTCTACAGGGCCTTGTCTGTATATTAATCTCTGTGTCCTCTGTCACCTTCACAGAGCCTGGCTTGTAGGTGGCATAATGGGGGTGATACTAAATTGCTATAAACTGACTTTTATAAAGTATTTGAATTTATGTAGAGTGAATAACTGGAGAAAAATAATTTGAAGCAATTCCAACAATTTTTGTTTAATTTATCAATTTCATTGACACGTCCTGATTTACATATAACAACATGAATACATTTCAGGGTCTAGCTCATGAATTCTAACAAATGTTTACATTATGGCACCACCTATGTTTACCCTATGCTCCCATCAAGATACAGTATATTTCAATCACTCTCCAAGTTCCTTCATGTCCTATTGTAGTTACTTTCCTGACCCCACGCCCCAGGCCCCTAGTAACTTGTCTCTGAGCCAATACTTTCTCCCGCTTTTTATTAATGCTTATTTATCAGTGCTCAAAATCCCACACGTATGTTTAGATTCCCCAGTTTTTATGACCCAGGCTTGGTGATTAAGTCATGCTCTTATTTAAGCTATAAAGATTATCCTTTGAAGAAAAATGATAAACATAGCTTTGGTTCTTGAATATATCATTGTGTTCTTTGCTGTGGTCTTATCCTTAGGACATGCTGCTGCTTTTGAGAAATGTAATGCTTTTGTCTTTTTCCTAGGAGGTATTGGCTATCACTCTTCCATTTAATAAAGATTTCCCAAGTGCCACCTGCTTGTGTGACCACTTTCGGCATGTGAAATGAATTGGGAAAAGTGAGACCCAGAGGCATCGTCCTTAACTCTAGGAGCATAGTACCTTGATGAGGAGTTACTTAACTAGAGTATGCTATGTGTCTTCTCCCAACTTCTGTCTCACATGAATTAGAATACCAGGCTCTTTTGAATCTGTCTCTGAGGTGTTTCTTGAATATCTTGTGGCAAGACTCCTATCCAGGTAAGGATCTTATTCTTTCTCAACTGGACTGTTACAAGAGTCCTGAATGTAAGTAGCCACAGGGTACAGCCCTTCCTGGCCAACTTTACCACAATGGAGTTCCTAGAACTCTGGATCCAGGCTTTCTCCAGCAGTTGTAAATATTCACTTCTGTGGCTTGACTGATTCCACCCAAACTCATGTTGGACTTTAATTTTCACTGTGTGGTATTAACAGGTGCGACCAGGTAGACCCTTTAAGAGGTTATTAGGTCATGAGGACTCTGCCCTCATGAATGGATTAACCCATGCATGGATTAATGAATTGATTGTTTGTGGGTTATCTTTAGAGTGGGTCTGTTAAAGTCAGTTTGGCTCTGTCTTTTGTATGTGTCCCTTTTGCCAAGTGATGTCCTGCTCTGTCTTGGGACACTGCAGAGTCCCCACCAGCAAGAAGGCCTCAACCAAACATGGCCTCCTTGACCTCCCAACCTCCAGAACCATGAGGTTTTATAAAGTACCCAATCCATGGTATTCAGTTATGGGAACAGAAAATGGACAAAGACAGTCACCGACTTCTTACTTCGTATAGACAGAAGCAAAACATTTTGAGTATTGTATTCCAGTCCTTTATATCTGGCCACAACCCTTCCTTTCAGTGTCACCTCCTGCTCCCCACCCATTGTGTGATTCCACTCCAGTCATGATCCAAGACACCATGACTGTTTACTTCTCCAGGCCTGTGTTCCTGCTTTGCTTTCTACTCAGAATGTTGTTGTCCCTTGTTCTCTTGTCAAAACCGTACATTCTCTTTATGGGGTCACCTCTGGTACAGCTTTCTGAGTGTCCTCAGTTGCTTCTTCCTCTTTGATCCCTTAATATAAACTTTCAATATTAGTAGTTATATGTGTATCCTCTCTTCTACTAGATTAATGTAGCTTTTGGATGAGGGGACTGTCTTATTCATTTTCTTGTCAAGTATGGAGCACAGGGCCTGGCACACGGAGAGTGAAGTGCAGAAGAAACAACAAAAGGACCAAAGCAACTATACACTTATGCTGATGAACACATGCAGGTGATGCGGATATTGCACATATGCCCACTGCAAATTTGTGTGTTAAAAGAATTTAAAAACCTGAGAAGGGTATGATGTAGAGAAATCAGGAATATCGAAAAAAACTCTATATAAACATTTGTAAACATATAAGAAGTTGTTATTAAAAAAGCTGATAATTATTAGATTTTCCATAGTGAGAACCAGTTAAATAACTTAGGGTACCTTCATTATATAGATATACTACTATATAAAATGTCAAAGAATGTAAAAGAATACAAAATGACCTGGAAATATGTTCGTAAGTTAGAGAAAAAAATCAAGTACCAAATAATATCTAGTTTATGAGTTCACTTTTGTACAGCCAAAAGGAAGAAGGGACTTCAATCAAAATGGTCACCATAGTCAAAAAGTTGTTTTTCCTTTTTGCTCATTCTTCCGGGATTTACACCAGGACACAGAACATGTTTATAATAAGTAAAGTACTATTACAAAAATCATGTATATGGAAAATAATTCTTTAATATCAATTTTGGAGAGCAGTCAAGTTTTCAAGTAATTTTCCAAGCCAATTTAATTCTCAAAATACATACCATTTTACATAATTATAGAAAAAGGTATGTATTGTATAGGCTTTTCTTCTGGGTATTCCATTCTTCCTTTTAGTTCATCTTCAGAAAGATAGACATTACTTTAAAAAAATCACTTTTATCAAAGATTTCATTATAAAATTATTTCAAGGAATATTTTTAAAACTATTTTTTACACTCAAATTAAGCAGTTAAAGAAAATGGGTAGCCTAAAATTTTTCTCTCATTTTTTGTGAAAGGCAAATAGAATCCCATTATAGTCACATAGCTCAGACTGACTTCTCTCTCTCCTTTTTTTTTTTTTTGCCTTTGAAATATGCCTTTAGATAATATGAAATAAAACTCAAAGTTACCGTGAGGTCTATAGAATTAGCAATACTTTAAAGTTAGTAATTATTGTATTTTTAAATAGACTCTCTAATTACTTCTGTTTAAATTACCATTTAAGTTTTTCATTGAGTGATGACTAAAGCTGGCACATTCCCCAGGGCAGAATACCAACTCCTGGGGTCGATAGCTCCTTGGCCTTTTGAATAGTCAAAATAAGACAGAAGGCAGTAGCAGCAGCAGAGTCAGGGAGATCCAAATGACTGCACCAAAAATCTCTGGAGGACTAGCCAAGTGAGTTGGAAGTAGCTCTCCTGCTAGACTGACAACATGGTTGTGGGTTTCCATGCAAAATTAAAATGCACGCCTCTTGTTTAAAAATTTTAAAGCAGTGAATACAACCAGAAGCTGAGCATTAAAGCAAGAACAGGCTTTTCCCAGTACAAGGCCTCTGTTGGACTGAGCAGGCTGCACACCCATGGGGCTGACCCCTTTGCTGAGTCAGACTGTGTTCTATGATAACCTAAAAAGCTACAGCTCATCTGCAGATAAACTATCTATCTATAGCTTAGCACTATGTTAGGCCTAGGGTAGTAAAGATGTAAGTAAATGAATTCTTCAACTATGTATCGAAAACTCTATTGGTGCACAAGACTTCTGTGCTGGACTGCAACACAACAATCATACTCAAAAGGTTCTCTATATGAGCCACTAAGTATGACTACTAGATCAATAAATACTTAAGGACTCCTGCTGGATAACAGGCACTGGCAATGCAAAGAAGAGTCTCCCAACACCTCTTCCCTCCACCGGTTCTCACTGCTTGGGAAACAAACCTATATAGAGTTGATTATAGAGAGGGGTGGCTAAGGGAAATCACTCAGAGAAGTTAACAACTAAATTGAGTCATGAAGGAAAGGTAGAAGTTGTCAGGAATTCTAAGGTGGAAAACTAAGAGGTAGAAAGGGCTTTTTTAGGTGATGGGAATATGTGTGAAGGCATGGATGCTAAAATTGCAAAGCATCCTCATCACAAGAAGTTTAATAATTTGTTATTGCTAAATCTTAGGCTTAGAATAGTAGGAGCTGAAACTGTCTTTTTTCAGAGCCAACTGCAAGTTGCCAGAGCTATTAAAACCAATTATAGCTGGAGTAAACTAGAAACTGGGACCAAGTTGACGAATAAATTAGCCAAGAGAGAAGAAGGAAGTTTGGAAGGAACAAGTTGGAGGGGGTGTGTGAGTGGGAAGTGTTTTGTAATATGTGAGAAGTATTAAAAGCGCTTACCAGCAGATGATGGACAACATAATTGTGCCTGTCAGGGAGACCTCACAAGGGGAAGTGACAGCATATATCCTGTGGTAAAGCTGATAAGCACACTTCACTGAGCATCAGCATGCCCTGAAGAGGCAGAAAGTTAAAGCTAGAGGTCCTTGGAGTTTCTGCACAAAATGCCAAGGAGTGGGTAATATTCTCTAACCACTCTTCTCACCTCTTTTTTTTTTTTGGCATTTTGTGCCAAGGAGTGGGTAATATTCTCTGACTACTCACCTCTTTTTTTACCCCCACAGTTCTGGGGATCAAACCCAGGGCCTCATGCATGCTCGGCAAGCACTCCACCACTGAGCCACATCCCCAGCCCTCACACTGCTCACCTCTTAAATCCATTCCTGCATTGCTCTGTATGGGATTAGGACTGATCCAACTGAGCAGCTCAGGGACCTGTTACTAACATGTGGCTTCTACAAATGAGGTGGCATGTGAACGAGGGAGCTCATGAGAAACCACCACTGTGCCCAACTGTTAGAAACAAGGATTTCCTGCCAATTCTTGTCTAAGATACTCCTTTCTGGAAGGAATTATTGTTTCATTTGACAACTAGTATTTTGAGCCCTGCTTGGGAGAAATTGGATTTTAAAAAGCGTAATAATAGCAATAACATATAATTGTCAAATACAAAGACTCCTAAATTAAGCAAGGCATCACAGTCAAATATAGGGAAAAATGTCCAGCCCCATCTCAGACTTCCTCAGTCTGATTTTGCAGATGGAGCTCTTGCCTGTTTGTTTATTTAGCTTGTTTGTTTTTTAAAGCTCCCTGGGGGATTCTGATGCAGAGCCAGGGCTGATAACCAGTACCAGAGGGGAAGTGGGTGTTCAGAAGGGCTTGAGAACTTAAGACAGCTAGTAAAGAATGAGCTGGAATATTTAATCAGATTTCATCCCAAAGCCACTCTATGATGTCACTTCTCAAAGTGACAGGTCAATGTGACACAGAAATGGTAGGCTGTCGTGGTCCTGTCATCTAGCTGCATGTACTGCAGAAGGGGGTCCTAATATTGGTAGAAGATAAAGATTTCAGGGAGGGCTTAATGGGGCCCAGATCCCTTTGATATCTACTATCCAGTTAATAGATGCCTTGGAAGGAGCTACAACCACTTTGAACCTCAGTTTCCCTGTCTGCCAGTGAAAGTACCAAGATCTATTCTTTTCAAAGTAAGATTACATGTGTAAGTTTTCAAACTCACTGAAGAAAGGCTTCAAACATAGGATTATATATATTTTTTATATCTACACTAGACAAAAGGCCTTGACCACAACGTCCTCTAGAGAATGACTCAATGACTTATGCCTCTCCATCTTCAGGGAAGATTATTTAACTTTTACTGACATTTTAATAGTCCTTCAGCCACCTTCAAAGATTTAACACTTCAGAGAATAACAGAACTTAGGGGAATGAAGAAAACCACATTAAATTGCTGACCTAGAGGATTGGAGGTAATGATTTCTAAGGCATTAAGCAAAGCATAGACTAGATGATACGTAAGAGAGGCTGAAATCAGAACTGAATCTCTTGAAACTGTTTCCAGTAGAAATTACTGGAGTAAAGAAAAATGTGTTGGTCCAAGGTGATGGGCCAACAGATTCACCTCTGCCACAAAGTCATCCTGGGTTAAGTATCCTTCTCCTTGAGCCTCAATTTAATGCTCAGAAACAGGAAATTTGAATTTTGTCTCGGGGCCTTTTCAGTGGTGATACACTAAGACTTACTAGAACTATTATTTCTGCAGGAGGTGGACTTCATGCCCTAGAGAGTCCATGAGAGCATAGGAAAGGAGCAGCTGGCAGCAATCACATCACCACCTGTGCTCTGCCACATCCCAGCAGCTCTGATCCCCATGGGGCTGCACTGGTCCTTCCAAAGGGTAGCCCCTGCTTTGATTGCACTGATCTGCATGAGTACCCATGTTCCTCAGAGGAGGGAGCCTGCAGAAAGACAATGACTATTCTAGAAGATTCTTAAGAACAGAATTCAATATGCTTATGAACTTGCATTAGTGTATTAATTCTCTATTGTGTCATGTCAAATTATCCCAGAACTCAGCAGCCCAAAGTAACATATTTATTTTTTCCTGGATTCTATGGGTCACAAGTCCATATGTGGCTTAGTTGGCTGTCTCTAGATCTAGGTTTCTTATGAGGTTGCAGGCAAGCTGAACATAGTTTTATTTAATGACTGAAGTGAGGAGGGTTGGGGCTCCACTTTTAAGCTCCCTTCTGTAGTTGTTGGTATGTCTTGATCCCACGCCAGGTGGACCTCTCTCAGCCAGACAACACTGTGGCTGTCTCCTCCTGCAGTGAGTGACTCAAAGAGTGAGGAAGAGTGCTATGGACTGATTTGTGTCCTCTTAAAATTCATATGCTGAATCTTTAATCTCCAATAAGAATGTGTATGGAGGAAAGACTTTTAGGAGACAATGAAGGTCATAAGGGTGATAACCTAATGTGATAGGATGGGGCCTTATAAAAGGAGGAAAAGAGATCTCTCTTTCTATCCAAGGGCACCCAGGAAAGGTCATATGAAGACACAAAGAGAAGGCAGTTGTCTGTGAGCTAGGAAGAGAACCCTCTCTGAAACCTAGTTGATACTAGCACAGAGTTTAGACTTCCAGACTCCAGAACTGTGAGAAAACAAATTTCTCATGTTTAAGCCACCCAGTCTATGGTATTTGCTATGGCAGCCCCTGCAGACTAATATAGAAGGAATGCCCATAATGAGTATCAGTCTTTTTATAACCTATTCTCAAAGGTGATACCATCACCTCTGCCATATTCTATGCATTGGAAGAGAATCAGTAAGTGCAGCCCACTTCCAAGGGAGAGGCATAAGTACCAGGAGGTGGAGCTCACAGAGGGTCAAGTTAGGAGCAGCTACCACAGGAGAAAATGATTGACATTTTCTTTTCACTAACTTCTCACTGGATTTGGCACCATATTCAATTATCCACGTAGGCAACAAAGCACCATGGTGGGAATAGCAGCTCTTATTTTGTAACCAATAAAAATCATAGGTGTTTTCTTCTTACTCTATGATTGCTTAACACTAATTTGAAATATAGCAGTTATGTGACCTATTTTGCTAGGTCTTATTATTTCATGTGTTGAAGAAATTTATGTTACTATATAACAACTTTAGAAAACACCCACATTTATTTTATTTGTAATCTTTTGCATTTTTTTTTCACAAGTTGTAGAACATTATTCTGAGAGACATCTGTAGTATCACCTCTGTCAAAGTATTCATGACACAAAACTATTAAGAATCTCTAAGCAAGTGGTTCTCAAAGTGTGGTTCTGGGGATAGCAGCATCAACATCACCTGGGAACTAGTCCGAGATGCAAATTATCAGATCACCTTTCAGAGTCAGAACTCTGAGGGAGAGGCCTAGCAATCTGTGTTTCAACAAATCTTCCAGATGATTGTGATGATGGCAACTTCAGAGAGCCATTAGTTTAAAGCCTCTTACTCAGTTTGCATTTACAACCAGCCCTCAGGTGACACTGCTACTGTTGGTTCAGGGACCACATTTGAGAACTGCTGCCTTGAACTATAGCATCACTTTCAGTTCTCTCAGTTGGATATCTGTTCACCAACTCTCTTGAGGCTTCTTTCATAATGTCTGTAACTCTTCTGCTAACTAGCTTACTGCTTAGGGCAACTCACTTAACCCCTCAGAGTTTATTCATACATTAAATAGAACAAAAAAACATGCTAACTTGGAAGGGTGCTATGAGAAATGGAAATAATGTATCTAAAGCACTTGGCACAGTGCCTGGCACGGCATAGAAGCTGCAAAAGTAGATGCTAATAGCCACATTATGATTATTATCACTTAAAGTTCTTAGCACTGAACTTGCTTGGGAGGATTTGAGATTAGTAGAGAAGAGCCATGCAAGCAGTCCCATGCCAGGATAATCATGAAGTGCTACAGGAGCTCAAAGCAGGGAGATATAACTCCAGTGGGAAAATGTGGCCTTACCAGTTCAAAGAGCTTTGCCCTTCATGTTTGGGCAAATATCAATCACATTGACCTTTTGAGGTTGGCAAAGTGAGATACTGTTATTCTTACATTGTGGAAGAGAAACTTGATGCAGAGGGACACCAAAGACTTGCTCAGGGTCACAAGGCACTAATCATTCAGTGTTTTCCCACATCTGTGTAGCCTCTTGGTCAATCAGATTACTAGATAAGTCCCTGAACAGCATTGGGGGATATCTCTGTAGCTCATCCACAAGGTTCAAAGGAAGCTGGGGTGCTGTCTCAGCTGGGGTATGAGCTTTGAATTTTAAAAGGATATTTGTATGCCTCCATTGTGGCGCAGATGCATAGAGCCAATTCCCTCCCAATACCACAGATTGCCCCTCCTCCCTGTTCCTCACACCCTGATGCTGAAAGCAGTGAATGCTGCAAAATTTACCTTTTGTGTTAGGTGTGCTTCTCTGGTTTGCTTTTGAGATCCAGTGCAAGGGTAGTATAATTAGCCAAGGCCTCAATAGACTGGAGTTTCAGAAAGTAAATTTTGAACATATATTTATTTTTCGTGATATCAGAAGGGTGATGATGGAAAATTTAAAATTAAACCCTGTCACAGGGAGTTGGAACTTTGCATTGGCCATTCAGTCTGAAGCACAATATCCAGAGCTCCAGATGCAGACAAGTGAGCATCTCTCATTCTTACAGCTTGCTGCGAGCAGCACTTCCTCAGATTCTGTCACAAGAAGATGCAGGAACCGTAAACCCAGGGAACTTATGTAATTTTCCATTAGAGTTCCAGCATCTCATTTTCAACACTTTCCTTAGGACTCATCTCAACTCTACAGTTTTTTGTCTTCATGACTCTCAAAAAGTTGCAGTCTTAGAGAGGAGGAAAACCACTGTAAAGTTGAAAGAGGCAGGAAAACCACTGTAAAGGTTTATTTAAGGTGGTTTTGTAAAGAGTTCTGCTTCTAACAACATTCAGTGACGACTTCTGTGCACATTCCTCTCATTTAAGTGTTTTCCTCCTCCTTTATGAGGAGCTGCTGTTCTAGAGCAATCGGTGCACCAAGACCCTGGGCCAGCTCATCACATCCTCTGACAAGTTCCATGCTTTGGAAAAACAAGTTCATTTCAGCTTCTGCCTACATTACTAGAGCCCAGCACAGGGACCGTGACACCATAGGCCCCATGAAATACTTGGTGCACAAATCACTGTGGACAGCAAACTTAAATTGTTATAGTGAATGTTAGCCGAGAATGGAGGGTCCAAGGACAGCAAAGACACATGTTCAGATCAAACAGAAAAGTTCTGCCAAGAGGGTAGTTTTCTGGGTCTTTTTCTTGTTCTCTGTTAATAGGAGAATCTAACTAACTTTACGGGAAAGGCATCATTCTGGAAGACTCAGTATTTTTTGTATTTTCTGTTAATGCAATTCATTCTATAGACTAGGTCCATCATATCCACATTACCTGAGCCTGCAGAGCCCTCAGTGGAGGAAGCATTTGTCTTCCTCAGGTCTGCTGCCTTCCCCTTACATCTTCCCTCACCCCAGGAATACTCCCTGCACCCCAGCAGCCAGCACAGCTGTTGCTCTGCTGGCCTGGGGTAGTAGAACCACTGACTGTATGCAGATGACCGAGGGCAGAAGTGTGTTCCTGTTGGATTTTCCTCTACATTTCCCTTCTAGTTTTTTTTAAGTTTCAGTTTCCTTTCTACTGTCCCTCTCCTTTCATTTCTAAGGCCAAATGGTCCTTCCATATTGCTGAGGCTAATACTCCCTACCCATATGAGCAATGTCATTTTTCCTTCTCTTTGGAACCTACCAGTTAGTTGCCTTTTTCTGCTCTCACCATCATGGCAGACACAATTTTCATTCCTTCCCACTGCTCCCCACAACCTTCCAATAACTTCTCTATGTTTCCCAGCCTCCTGTGCAGCTGGGTCAAGCTGTGTGACCATTTCTGGTGATTTAGGCCTCTCTCATGGTGAGACAGCTGAGAGCTGGCATGCTTTCTTCACCCCTCCTGTTCCCTATTGTGACCTTGGGAGCTAAAGGTCAAGAAGGTGGTGGCGACAAGATAGAGTGCCAGAATACCGAGTCATTGGATGGATTCTCACCAACCTGTTCTTTCCATGGGCAAGAATTAAACTGTTTCTGTGCTAATCCACTGAGACTTTAATATTTACCTCAGCCAAGCTAAGCCTATCTTGACTAATACAGTCCTCATTTCTCCTTCACTCTCTCTCTCACCACGACATCTTTCTATTCTTTGTCTATCCAAGTTCAAACTGCAATTCTTAAGACCCAATTTAAATGCTAATACCACTTCCTGAGATGCCCTTGTTGAAACTTCATTGTTCATACTTCAATGTCCCTGTGGGGACCTGTGCTAGACTAATCCTCAACCATATTACTACCTTGCAGATACAATTTTTCGATAACATTCTTACATTTTCCTTGGAATGTTCATTTGTGCATGCCTGTTTCCCCTCATGACTACAAGACCTCTTATTCTTTCATGGTTAACAAACTTCTAATTCCTGACTTCTTTCTGGAGGTACATGCTATAACCGCCAATGTATATCCAAGTTTCCACTTTTCTGTCTGCACCAGGTCTTGCTTTAGAGAACTTGTGCTATTTCTGTTCATGCAGTACCTTTGCCTGGTGCTCACCTTGACCAGTCTCTCTACCTTGCCATTAGCCAGTCAAGTTGCCAAAATCTGCAGATTTCACCTTTGAAATATCAATCTGGCTTTCCTCTGATCCTTTACTTGGAAGCATTGAAGCCAGCGCTCTCATTTTGGCCCTGTGGTCTTTTTTAATACCCTCCTAGTAGCTTTCCCCATGCTCTAAGTTCACCTGTTGGAATCTCTTATCCTGGTAGCATTCCCCAAACCCAGAACAGGTGTGTTTGTTTTCTAGCAAGTGCTTGGCAGTTCTTTTCCACTGACTGACTTAAGTACATTTTTCCTGTCTCAGCTATCTGTCTGGACAACATGGTGCTTCCTAATTATTTAGTTGGGCCTACACTATACCTACTTTGTGACTTTGTTCTTTGTTCACTCCTGAATGCCTTCCCACCTCAGACTGCTCACAGCCTGTTTGTTTTGGAGCTCCGCCCTTTACTGAGGGCGTGTTCCCAGTTCCCTCATTTACCACTGTGTACCACTTGTGCCTGCTGCTGCATGTTCCTCATCTTGGAGAGTCTTGCTGTTCCTTCTGTGGTGCTTACTGCGTAGCTTCTCATTAAATATTTATTCAGTTGAGTGGAAAATAACTGTAATGTATGTTCTAATCCTTTAAGTTCCTCTGAAAACTCTGAACGATATTCCAAACCTTGCAGGAAATATTTTACCAGAAAGGAGAGAGTTGCTCATTAGAATATATCCTTGATTTCTGTCCCTAATCCATAAGAGGAAAGATATGTTCCTTTCACATCTCAAATATCCCCAAATTGACCTCTTAATAAATTATGGACTATATCATAATTTCCCAGTACAAATTTTCATTTATTTCAAAGCCATTTTGCCTAAAATAGTTGCAGAATTTTTGATCCTCATCACTGCATATTTCTTCGGCAAATTTAAAAAACTCTCAAAATGGAGAAAACTTGGGAACAAATTCTACTTCCAAGAGGTAGACTGAATCACAGGGCATTAGTACCAAAGAGGCAAGGCAGCAAAAGTTCTTCTCATCTTTATTGAAAAGATTAAAATTTTATAAATGTTGGGTCATGAAGTTGTGTCTAAGTTTATGAATTTGAAGATATTTCCTTTTTACAGGAAAACTAAGAACTTAATACATGTCTTAAAATCTAGACAGTTGCCATGTCATTTCTTAGAACTCATAAAATAGGTGTTAAAATTATCTTGTCTTCCTCTGTTTTTTATTTTACTCCTGACCTAGGCAGTTACTGTAACATCGATGTTGGTTCATTATGAATAATTCATAGGAAAGAGTTGTTTGGCTCAAAGCAATAATATGCTTTAAAATTAGAAAGTCAGCTTAGGTAGGTTTAACATCTCATGGTAAGGGCTTTGAACTAATGAAGTTATGGAATCAGATTTCAGATGCATTATATCTTTGTCTTTTCTGCAAGTTATAGTAACCTCATATATGACTTAGTCAAATGCAGGCTATCTTGGTCCATTTGGACTGCTGTAACAAAATAGCTTAAACTGGATAATTTATAAATACAAGATAGTGGTTTGGAGGCTGGAAATTCCAAGGTCGAGTCATCAGCAGGCTTGGTGTCTGGTGAGAGCCCATTTCTCATAGATGGTGCCTTCTATGTGTCCTCACACGGTGAGGTGGGCAAACAGGTTTCTCAAGCCTCTTTCATAAGGGAATTAATTCCATTTGGCTCTACTTTTACGACCTAACCACCTCCCAACGACTGCATGTCTTAATACCATTTGGGGAGGCTGAATTTCAACATACATACAAATTTTTTGTATGTACAAATTTATGTATGTTGTTATTTTGGTACTGGGCATTGACTCCCAGGGGTGCTTGGCCACTGAGTCACATCCCCAGCCCATTTTAAAAAAATTTTTTTTTAAATTTTAAGACAGGGTCTTGCTAAGTTGCTGAGGTTGGCTTTGAACTTGCAATCCTCCTGCTTCGGCCTCCTGAGCTGTGGGATTATAGGCGTGCACCACCATGCCTGGCCAACATCTGAATTTTTGAAGGACACAAACATTCAGATCATAGCATTAGTAAAATATTTTTATACATGGTAAAGGAATATGCATAACAAAAGAAGTTTCATGAACCAAGCGTCCCTGTCATTTACACAAATGAAGCCAAGGTTCTTCAAAAACTAATTAGGCAACTCGAATGAATCTCAAGAGAAAATAGGTTATAAAGTGTGCAATTTAATTAAAACATTTCTGAAATAAGAAAATTATAGATATGAAAATTAGTGATTGCCAAGAGGTAGGGGTTGGGAAGGAGGTTCGGGAAGGTGGTGGGTGTGGCTACAAAGGGACAGCATGAGGATGTCTCCTGTGGGAATGTAGTGGTGCTTACCTGAACCTGCAGAAGTGCTAAAACTGCTTAGAAACGCTCATGGGAACATGTGCTGAAAACAAGCTCTGTGGATGTACTTATATGAATTTCCTGGATTTGATAATGTACTACAATTAGGCAAGATGTTACCATGGGTGAAGGGCTGGGGGGAAAGGGGTCCTTGACCTCCTGCCATTTTTATTGCAACTTCTTATGAACTATAATTATTTTAAAATAAAACTTTTTAAGAAAAGCAGAAATTTTCTCGTCACTTCAGAAAAGGGTTTGCAAGTGAGGTCAGGTGGTAACATAAGTAAACCAAGTGGCTGGTGATAGGAAAGGGGAGACCTGTGGTGGAGATCAAGGAGGCAGGTGCTATTTATTAAACCATTGTGAGACCTGTGCCCCTGAAATTGGCAGTGCCTTCTAAGTGTTATCATTTTTATAAAATGCCACACATCTAAATTTCTAATAAAAATCTGACTTTTAAATACTGACAACTAATTTGAACCCTTTTGAATACTATGTGCATGAAGCTAAAGGTTCCAGAGGGCTATATTCAGTCTAATGGCCATTTGTGCCTGAACTCAGCTTCCAGTCAGAGGTTCAGTTTGACCCCAAAATGAATTCTGCACTCAACAACCTGGTAATCTTAGTGCACAGCCTCTACTAGCCTGTGATCCCTTATGAAAGACAGAGAAATGGTTATTATTCTTGAATTATAAGTATTTTGCTCAGGCCACTAATGACAAAGTCACAAGCCATGAGTCAATGACATGCAAGGATTCTGGATAATGTTGGCATTTATTTGATGGCAGTTCAGACATGTTACTGCTGCTGAAATCCCCTGCAAGCTCCAACCAAGACTTCTCAGTCACTTCCTCAGCCTGGTGCCTGGGACTCAGTAGGAGCTAAGTTTGTGTTTCTTGATAGGTTATTTGCTCTTCCCCAGGTATCTTAGTTCTTCCACTTTTTGAAGCTAAATGAGATGGACAAAAACTGAGACAATGAACCAAAATCTGGCACCTTCCAATGAACTTTTTCCTGAGATCGATAGAATCTTGAATCAACTTCATACGCAGGTGTCAGCAGCACCCATGACCCCTGTCTCCATTTGAAGCTGTGCACAGAAGCCTTTTTCTCATCATGAACATGAGCAGGTGGAGGAGGTGTAGTAGAGTCCCCATCCTAATTTTGGTCCTTTGAAGTCTATCTTCTCTGCCCTATTAAATGGCCTGAGTCTAGACATTTCTTCCACCCCAACTCCCAACCTGGCCAGCTGACTCAGAAGTGGTGAAAAGACATGTTAAACTGTGTGTTCTTTACCACAAGTTGCAAAACAGCTCCAAGGGCCAAATCTGTGGCCAAGTCACACTCCATTTTGTGTCTGCACTGTCTAAAGCATCATGGGCACTAAACAGACTTCGTGTCTAGTCTACTGTAGCTTGAGGACACCTGATGCCTTTATAAAGGGAATGAATAGAAAATTTCCATTTTATTTAGCTTTTAAAATTTCATTTAACTACACATTCTCAAAATAAAATTTAAAATGATTAAAAGATTCATTTGCACTAATTCTATCTTCTTTTCCCTAAAAGTCTGCTGATAAGCATCCAGAGAATGCTTTCTAAATCTTCTTTTAAAAAGAGTATTTGTAGGTACTACACAATTACATACCAATAAAAGAATCTTTTCCTATTTATTTGTCATTTATTTACAATAATACACATACTTTTAAAGGGTTGGTTCTCAGCTCAGAAATTATGCTAATGTAGTAAAAGCAATAATTCAGTGTAGCAGACTAATTTCTCTAAGGAGAAATATGTAGAGATCCTGGGCACTACGTTTGTTTTCAACTAATTATCATGTATTTACTTTTCCATTAGCCCAATAATTTTTATTTCAATTCAGAATTAAGCAATAAGACACTGAATTATATAAAGGTCTGTTTAGCATAGCAGACCCACCCCATCATTCTCTAGCCCTCTGATTTACAGCTCTTAAAATGCACAACCAAGAGGTTTCCATATGCCCTTTCGTATTTATATTCCATCATGTAGTCACCTCAATAACTTATGCATTCTCAGAAGGTCTATCTAGCAATTAACTCTAGTCTTTTCTAACTCATCATCTCATTATGTAAAGTGGATTTGAAAACAAACTTTATTAGCAACTTTCAGTTCTAATTCCTTCTTATCTCCCCACCCCTCAACTCTGCCTACCAATGTCAGTTATAAGTGACAAAAATACTCTGGAATATGGCAGTTTAAAAAAAGTCCACGTCGGACTGGCAGCACATTTAGTAATTGGTCTTTGCACTATGGGGCACTACCATAAATCTAGATTGTCATATTTCAGCTGAGGCATGTGACGCAATTCTTCATAGAAATGGAAATGAGTTCTCCCTGCCACACAACACAGCATTTTAACTATGTTTAGGAGGAACAGGCAAGTAAGAAAGCTATTATTTTTATTCAAAAGGTTTTTAAAAAGCCCAACTTGAACACTTTGTAAAAAGGTAAAGGAATTCATAATCTCTCCTCTTCAAACATGGTTTAATGCCCACGTTCTTGTGGTAGGGAACCAAGAGGGCTATGGAAGGTTCTAATAAAGCTAAAGGGAAAGGCACCCCTGAAGACAGTGTGTCCAGTGAGTGAATAGGGAGACACCTGACCAGTGCAACTGACTTACCAATGTCGGGGTCTACAGCTTGCACTCTGGTCAACAGAGCCTTGATGGCTGTGTTCTCATAGACACAGGTGTTGTAGTGGTCAGAAGAAAACAGAGGGGGATTATCATTCACGTCTTCCAGGATCAGGTGGATGTTGGATTGGCAGAACCTGCCACCCCCGTCGGTAGCCCTAGCAATGAGGTTGTATACTGGGACCCTCTCCCGGTCCAATAGAGACAAGGTTTTTAACTCACCTGTGAAAAGAAATGGCATTTATGGTTGATTTGGCTTTTCAAAACCTATCTTTCTTAGAAAAATGGAGAATCAATCATATAAAGGATTTTAAATACAAGGAGGACCAAAGACATTTGGCTCAAGTTCTCCACTCAAAAAAAAAAAAATCAAATTCACTTTCTTTTAGGCACTAGGGGATAGTTATGGAATTCTGGATGCAACAATAAGCCAACCGTATAACCTTGAAGTTAATTAATCTCTTTTCAAAACATGGTTCTTTCTTTTGGCTACATGGAGAACCTCAGTAGAAAAGCACAGAGCATGGACTGATGTCTCTAGTTGTCTGATGGTCAGTAATATCAATAACCCATCCAGGAGGACAAACTCGTTGCTTCCAGATGTTCAGTTTTTACAAGGCAATCCAAGTTGTGGTTTTGAAGGACCACAACTATTCTGGCCTGTGGGAAGGTCCGTGGTTGCTGGGGGAGGTATCAGGTGTGTGTCCGAAACCTGAGGAGCTCTAGAGCAGCAGCCATTTGGAAGCTGACGTGCAGATGTGGTACATCTGATTTTACTACTGAAAAAGCTATATAGGAGCTGGAGAATTTTTGTTAGCTTTCAATAGAAAATGACAACAGATACAGTGATAAACCTGAAAATGCAAATTTGCAAAAGTATGACTTGTCGAAATAGTATAACTCTTATATTTACTCTTATATTTACATAAATAGTATTGTGTAAAATTAGTAGGCATTTGGAATAAGTCACCTGTGTTTATAAGGCAGTTGCTCTTATAGCTTCCCTCACATAGCCAGCCAATTTTCAAACATGGCTTGGATCAATCCCCTTTCCTATTCAAAAAGCCTCCAGTGGCTCTTCAGTGGGACATTCAAGACCCTCTACCATAGGGCTTAAAGTTGTTTTTAGTGTCACTTTTCTGTACAACATTCCCTGGGTGTGCTGTGTTTTCTGTTCATGCTGTCCCTGTTAACCTTCAGTGTCCTGCTTTAGCTCCTAGAATCCTGGCTCAATTCATATTCTGGTCCTTCCTTAACACAGTTCCCTCTCATCATCATATTGGATACTTCTTTCAATGTGCCAGATGCAGGTTCCTTTATATTTCTCCTGGGCACACCTTTCATTAGGGTTTACTTGTCTGTCGTTCCTACTGGAAGACAAAATCCCTTAAGCATGGTTTGTTTTCTTTTTCTTGAGAGTCTACCACACAAATCCCACAAAGTATTTTATGTCCACTACCTACTCAATAAATGTTACTGACTGCATAATTATCATGGGGCCCAAATAGCTAACTAGTATATGCTCATGCAGCTAAGTCAGCTCTTCCACAGTGGACCTTGAGAGTGGGTCAAGAGGAGCCACTAACTTTTTAAAAATTAGTTATTGTTTACTAGGACTAACACAACACTTGCAAAATGCAAGCTATTCAATCTTTACAGTGTATTTCAAAAGACCACTGGATGAACCATACAATTCATAATTTGCCTTTGTAGAAAATGACTTTTCCTTATCTCTGGCCTTCAATGTTGGCAACTGCCCTTAGTTTACATAACCTTCTACCTTATTAATTTCACCTAAATACACTCAAAGGTTTGGAGAAACTAGGCAGGAATGTTTAATAAAAACCTGGCAACTGTGTGAATAAGAATCAGGAAGGGATCCAAAATGGAATTCAAAATGAAGAAACTCTCCTTACTATGCATTACTCCCCAGTTTGCATGGCAACCACATTTGAGCTGTGAGTCCACTTAACTCACAGACGAGAAAAAAATGGGGAGATGTGACACTTAATGCTAATAAATATAGGTGAAGTCTGGGCAAGTTTATAAAGTTCGTGTGGTCCCATATTCGGATGTGTGTCTTCCTGTTATTATAGATGAAGAGCATCCTAGATGAAGAGCATCCTACTAAGACTCTAGGGTAACCAATTATCCACCAGTGACAAAACCACATGAGAGTTTAGCTTCTCTCATGGACAAACAATGGTATTTACCCAAAGAATAGATTTCACCTTACCACTTTCTGGATCTAGAAAAAATTCATTGCTTCCAGAGCCATAGAGCGAGTATTGTATATCTCCATTAGTTCCAATGTCGGCATCCTTGGCACTGACCTTCAGGATGATTTTATTTGATGGAATATCTTCGGGAAATAATGCTGTATATGCAGACTGGGCAAAGGTGAATAAGAGTAATCAAATCATTAGTATTTATGGGATGATTACCATATAGCATTATATATGATTTGTTTAAAATTTCACTTTTAAATATTGTACTGGTTTTATTGTTCACCTAGTTTTCTTTCTCTTTTTTTAAATTAGTGCCTTGTGGATATACATAATGGTGAGATTCATGGTGGTATATTCATATATGCACATAGGAAAGTTAGGTCAGTTCCTGGGATTCTTTTTAACTCTTTAAAGAGTCACTACTAACACTTGGAATGAGAAATTAAATCTATGTATGCCACTTTTCTAAGCTACAGAACCCCAATGTTCTTTTGGCCCACATGGTAAAAAAAAAAAAACCCTGTGAATTGTGATTTATTATCAATAAGAAAGGAAATGAAATCTAGCACTAGCACCTTGTGTTGACATCATTGCTTTGTACAGTAGTAGAAAAACTGCTTGATAATTAGCCTGGGAATCTGTGTGCAGCATTACTACTAACCAGCTGTGCAAACTGACACAAACAGGTGGCCAGTCAGGTAGAGCAGTTCATTTCTCTTTCATGATACCAGTAATTTAATTTTTTTTTAAATTTAAAAAAATTTTTTTTAGTTGTAGATGGGCACAATATTTTATTTATTTTTATGTGGTGCTGAGGATCAAACCCAGTGCCTCACACATGTGAGGCAAGCACTCTACCACTGAGCCACAATCCCAGCCCCGATACCAGTAATTTAGACAAAAGTTTTAAGGTCCTCTATGAATTACTTAAAAATCATTTAATTTTAAGACTTCCTATTTTTTGTTGTTGTTGTTGTGTTTTTCAGGGGAGAGGGGGCAAAATTAGATACCTGGTCTTGCTATCTATATCATCTTCATGTTTAGAACATTTTATCCTTTCCTCTCGCTCCTACTCTTTTATGTCCATTTGGAGCTCTTAATCAACTAGAGGTGGGAGTAGAAGGTAGCCTGGCCTTAAGAAGAAAAGTGAAATGGGTTTTGATTGAATTTTAAAGACAAAGAGTAAATAGCAGAGCTTTAATCCCCAAATCTCACCTGATCACACACTGGGCTATTGTCATTTACATCACTGACAGTCACCTCCACCATGGCCTGTGTGACAAAGAGCCCATCCGTGGCAGTGATATTGAGAAAATAAATGTCCTGTTCTTCCCTATCTAGAGGTCTCTTCACATACACCTTCCACTCACTTTGCACCAGGCCCAGGGCAAACCTTCCTCGGGGGTTTCCTCCTGCAAGGAAAAAGAACTTTTAAGATGTGCAATGAAATGGCTTGGTCTGCATCACCATGAGAGGCTGCGCAGGTTCATCCAGGTGCGCCTCGAACTGTAGCATTTATGGTACTGAAACAAAATGACAGTCCCCTGGATTCCTTTACAATAAAGCATGATATTTATATGCTTGGCTTATATGGAAAGTAAAACAGAAACTTTTTCAAGAGAATAAAATCTACTTAGAGAAACTGGAGATGATGTCTTGTTTAGTTCCCCTTAAGGACAATCAAATTCAAACTGTGACAATCAATCGTCTTCTCGGGATGATACAATTGTCTTTTCACTTGGTCTCAAGAGAGAATGTAATACACTATAGCTCTTGTTACCAAGACAATTTCATTAGCTGTTGATTATGTAATCAAGAAAAGGCAGTCAATTCTATTAAGGAATGTTTTAATGAAGGCTTTATCATACAGCTGCGCTCTGCTCATAAGGATTGGAGTTTGGGGAGAAAAGTTTACACGACAGAGGAAGACCCATTAGTATTAAATAGCCCTAACGAGGGGTCATTTAAAGAGCAGTTCAAAGATAAGCACTGCAATTAGATCAAATTTATCAGAGTGAAGCTGGTGAAAGTGGAAGAAAAGTAGAAGACATGAAGCGGAATAGCGTTTTATGATGCCAAAACACTGAGCGTGGTCCCAGTCATGTTACTTTTCCACTTCATTAATTACACAGAGACAAAATAGTGCAGCACAAAGTGGGAAGAGGAAAGAAAACTACCTTGTCTGCTAATCCCTAAGAGGGAAATATTGCCAATTCAAACACTGAAAAAATTGGGCTAAAGACAACTGGCAAGTTGAGTTGGAGGATCACTATCTCATCTAATTCAGCATTGCGCAAGTATTTATTATTTACTGGGCCTCTGTTCTAGGCAGCAGAGCGACAGTGGTGGGCAAAACTAGCAAAAAATCCTGCTTTGGTGGCAAGCTCACATTCTAGAGGGAAAGGTTGATAATAATTAAAATAATTAATTAAGAGGTCATGAGGCTGAGTTCTTATAGGCAAAACCAAAACACAACTCAATGAAGACAGTAAAATGAAACTTAAATTTTGCCATAAAGAAACTGCCAACTAACCTCTACCAGGGATTTTAAGGTTACAATTCCACTTTACCCAAATATTTTCTGTCTTGCTTACATGAGCATTTTATAAATAAGATGCTCCTTAATGCCTCTTTGGTGGAACTCTGAACAGTTTGCAGTCTGGAGTTGCCCGGTTCATGAATTGCTGTTGACTCAAATAGATTCTAAAATTTTAATGTACCTAAATTTATCCTTTAACACAATAAATAAATAAGGAACACATATTGTATGCTGGCTGCTACTTCCCTGCAAGAACAAAGCCGTCTCACCTTTTAACAATGCATCCTAAAAAAGCAGAGGGCAGACATCATGGCCCTACAGGTAGACTGAGCAGGAAGGAATGAAATTGTGAGTGCTTGGTTGCACTCTCGACTATAAGGCACAGGGAGGTGGTCAGTCTCAGGGCCTCAGCACTGGGGGGCAATAAGAGGAAAACCAGAAACAAATTGTATGAACAGTGCAGAAAAGGTGAGGGCTGCACAGTCCTCTGGGGCAGAGATTTTCAGGTATCTGGAGACATTTTTGATTGCTGCCTTAGGAGGGTAGTGACGGTGGTATGTACTACTGGAATTGAGTGGGTAGAAGTCTGGGATGCTGTGGAACATCCTATAATACATAGGACAGCCGCTCATAACAAAGAACTTCCAGCCCCCAAATATCAACCATGCCGTGGCTGAGAAACCATGCTCTAGGGAGGCTTGGGGTCCTCCCTGGGATATCACTTTCCTCCACCTCTGGCTAGGATTCAATTATGCTTTAGTTGAATATTATTTCAGTGCACACAAATTTAACCTCTCTATTAAGTGCTTTCAGTGCAGGCAGGCCCACACCGTTCTTTTGTTACATAAAATGATTAATGGTCCTTTGTTAATCTGAGGCAGCATAGCCAAGTTGTGCTACATCAAGAGCAAAAGTTAAATCTAATTAAAATCAGTTGGTGGTTGGCATGGCTAATAGTAACAGTAGCTTTAAGCTACTCTGTACTCATTACTTTAGAAAAGTCGATGGGATGGTCCCTTGAAATCTTCTCCTGAGAATTCAGAGACTGTGTAAATAATTAAGACTGAAAAACAATTCCTCCAAATAGAAAAATATCTCTCAAAATATCTAAGAAGCCTTTTCTTCCTCTGAAACTAAATGCTATTTGCATTTATTTAATCAAAGTGTTGCTCCACTTTCCTCTTTCTTTCCTCACCACTATCTTTGATGTTTTAATTGCAGAAATATGTATTTTTATGGAAAAAGAAAGTATCAGATAATGCATAAGATACATAAAGTATTCTTAAACAGAAAACACCACTAAGCAAACAGTTCCATAAAGAAAAAAGCAGCAGTATGCTGAAGAGTGTGGCAACCCCACACATGGACATGTTTGTTCTACTGTGGATCTTATTCTGTAGTGATTAATTAACTTTTCCACTAACATAGTTAAGTAGGTTCTGTATCCTAAGGGCATTCTAATTAATTCATTTTTCACTGTGAATAATGTGGTTTTTCTAAAGAGAAAGCCACCTGACTGCAAGTATTGATGGATTCCTTACAATCTTTTGGCACGTTGCTTATGTTCTGGCTTTGAATGTCACAGCATCAAAATATTTGCTTTAATTCCCACCACTGAATATTTTTTAGGAAGCCTTTCCCCATACCACCAATGCTTTCTTCTTTGTTGTCGAAGGCCAGTTACCCCCAGGGAAGCTACTCCTGATCAGTGACAACCCTTTGTATTGTGAAAGGAAATCTTCAACCCTGCAGAGAAATAGTGACATTTTTGCATACTCCTGATGACCTCATCTGTCTATCTTGGCTTTCCCAAAGAACTGCTACTTACTATTGGAAAGACAGAAAAGGGAACCCCCAAGAATAAGAGTTCTTAGAAGAAACACCCCTTGGTTTAGAGTTATAATTTAGGATTGCTTAGCAAAGGATCAAACCCTGTCTTCTAATTTATATATGTATATGCCTAAGTGTTTTTACGACCAGGAGGAGCGCTTGTATGTGAGGCTTACTGGGATCAAGATATTTGTTTTTCTGAACACTATAAAAAGTAGAGAAAAAGAATATTGTTAAAAACATCTGTCCCCATCCCAAAGAGCTATCATTTGTATTTCTTCAATTAACGTGTGTGACCAGGCTCCCTTTTAAAATGATAAGAAATGACAAGAGAATTGGATGCCAACCTGGTTAAGAGTTGTAAGCAAAGTAATGAACTCCAGAGTAAGGCTGAGTTAATAACAACCAACAACTGAAAAAACAAATATATGAGAGACCTTTCACTTCTCTCCAGAAATGCTTTATTATGTTTGGGTCCTCGTCTCATCTTCCCTCTTCTCACCTGCTCTTACCCCTGCTGCCTCCCACCTTTGTGCGATAAGTAGGGGACACAGAACAGTGGGCACTGAGACATACCTGTAATATGGTAGCTCACTTGGCGATTGATGTCAGAGGTGTCCTTGTCCCAGGTGCTGAGGACAGCCACCACCTCGCCGGGTGGGTCGCTCTCCTTCACGTTCCCTCGGTACACCTCGTGGGCGAAGACTGGTGCATTGTCGTTTATGTCTGTCACCCTGACAGAGACCAAAGCTGTGGAAGAAAGAGAGAATGCCTCTCCAAGATCAGAGGCCACCACGGAGAAGGAGAATGCAGGGTCTGTCTCATGATCCAGGTCCTTCAAGGTACTGATCCAGCCTGTGTTGCTGTCAATATTGAATGCTTCCATTACCTTTTCGGGGTGGGAATCTGAGTGAAGGGAATAAGTGACCTGCCCATTGGCTCCCCAATCCACATCGCTAGCTCTCACCTGTGTGAGTTTGGTGCCGACAGGCATCCCTTCCATTACGATGGTCTCGTAGCTTGAAGTTTCAAAGATTGGCTTATTGTCATTCAAATCCAATACCTTGATATCTACGTCCACAGTAAACACAATGTCTACCTTGTCCAGGGGTATAGTAGCTGCTACTTTAAAGTGAAAAGTTGGGTTCATTTCATGGTCAAGGCGCTTATCAAGCTTGATAGTGCCTGTCTCCTGCTCTATGATGAAGACACCCCCTTTGTTATTCTCTGGCCGTTCCCCATTCACTGTACTGAACTGGACATTCTGACTAGGCAAAATCCTCAGAGTGTCCACTGTGCTTCCAATGGTTGCATCTTCTGCAATGGTAAAGGAGTACTGAGACTGGGTGAATGAAGGCAAGAATGTTTCAGGAGGCAAGACGTGGATGTAGACAGGGATGAGGGAGTGCTTTACTGGAATGCCCCCATCTACTGCTTTGACAAAGAATGACAGCACTGTATTCTTCAGTTGGTTAAAATTTCCTTTTGTAACCATCCAGCCATTGTCAGGATCAATTTCCAGGAGGTCAGCCACTGAAACCGAGGCTTCACTATATAGGGAATAAGTAATCCTTGAATTTGCTCCATCATCTGGGTCCATGGCTTGAACCTGAGTGACCAAGTGGCCCTTTCCAACATCTGCCCTGACACTGGCTCTATATTCCACTGTCATGAACTGGGGAGCATTGTCATTTTCATCCACCACAATCACCCTCACAGTGCAGAAAGTTGTTCTGCCTCCACCATCAAGAGCCCTCAAAAAAATGCTAATATCTCCTTCTAGAGGGTTTTCCCGGTCTAGCTTTTCTGTAGTGATGACCTGTCCATTGCTGTCTATGAGGAATCGATCCTTGGCAAAGTCATTGATGATGGCATAGCTGATCTGCCCATATGTCCCAGGATCCCCATCTGTGGCTCGCACATGAATTACCTTTGTCCCAGCTGCCGCATTCTCTCTCACCTCGGCTACGTATGTGCTTTGTGAGAAAGCAGGGCTGTACAAGTTAGCCCCCAGTACCCTGATATGCACCTGTGCAGTGCTGGTGAACAACCCATCAGAAACAGACACATTAAGACTGTACAGTGGCTCCATCCGCTGCTTTCGGTGGTTGGACAGTGTGATGATGCCACTCTTGCTGTCCATCAGAAAGCTTGTCCGGTCATTCCCAGATAAAATGCTATACTCCAACCGGTCAAAGTCTGAGCTGTCTGCATCTGAGGCTTGAACACAGGTTACAAAATGACCCCGGGGGGCTAGTTCACTCACATAGGATTCATAAATTAGCTGATTAAACACTGGAGGGTTGTCATTTATGTCAGAGATGTGGATATGGACTAGAACCTCACTGCTCAATGAGGGGAAGCCACTATCTGTTGCTCTGACTTTCAAAGTGCAATGTTGTACCAATTCATGGTCCAGCATCCTCGCTGTCAGGATTAAGCCGCTTGAGCTGTCTATGTGAAAATAATCTGTGCTGTTGTATGTATCTTGGACAATCTGATAATGCACCATTTTATTGTTTTCTGAATCTGCATCAGTAGAGACAACTTGCAAAACAGGTGTCCCAATGAGAGATGCTTCTGATAATGTTGTATTGTAGGCAGGCTGGTCAAAAATAGGAGGGTTGTCATTTACATCATTAACTAGCAAGTCGACTGTGACCTCAGCCCTGGCACCAGTAAGGGCATCGCTAGCTCTTATTGTCAATTTGTAAACAGATGTAACTTCATAATCCAAAGGACTAGCAACTTTCAGGACCCCAGTGTCAAAGTCAATGTTAAATTGTTTAAAAGGATCCCCATCAATAATAATATATATGATGCCTTGGCCTTCTGGACTGGTAGCATTGATGCTTAGAACCGGAGTGTCCATTCTGACGTCTTCATTGATTGAAGCTGTATAAAAGGGCTTATCAAACACAGGCATTGCTTTGTTGACAATAGTGATGGGAAGTTCCACAGATGTGGACAAAGAGGGTTTTCCACCATCTTTGGCTAAGATTGTGACTCCATACTCAATGTTGGACAAGTCAGAATTGAATGCTTCTTTTAAAATAACATTCCCTGAATTTGGATTAATTTCAAAGTGGCCATAGTCATCCTGTAGGACATAGGTCACTTCTCCGTTTGCACCTTTATCTTTGTCAATGGCTGTTACCCGGTATATCAGAGTCCCTGGCTCAGCATCAACTTGCACAGCAGCATAGTAAGGGAGGCCCACAAAGACTGGAGAATTGTCATTTATGTCTTCGATGTTAACCCTGACCACTACTCTAGCCACACGTAGATGGTCTAGTTCACGGCTGGCTTCTACCACCAACTCATATAATTCTTGTTCTTCGCGGTCAAAGGGGACTCCAGTGGTCTGAATGACTCCTGAGGTAGTTTTTATCTTGAATTTATTTCCTGGGTTTAAGATGCTATATTTTAAGGGCTCATTAAGGCGGTTTCCAACTGCATTGACAATAGCAACTTTGGTTATGTTAGAGTTGTTCTCTGAGATTGAGGTGGAATAAAAACTTTGTGTAAAGTGGAGGCCACTGTCCATGGCTTCTTTAACCATGATGGTGACCATGGATGTGCTGTAGAACTTTCCATCAGACACTTTAACTATCAGCATGTAGTGATCTTTGGAGAGGTTATTGTTTTTTATGGTGAGTACTCCACTATTTGAGTCAATTAAAAAATGATCCAAGTTGCCTTCCATTAGGCTGTATGTCAGTTCAGGAGGCACCTCAGAGTCAGGGTCTGTGGCACTAACTTTCAGAACCTCCACTCCAACATAGGTAGGGAGAAGTAAGACAGTCTCAAACACAGCCTGAGTGAAAACAGGTGGGTTATCATTCACATCTGTCACCTCAATGTTCACTTCAACAGGACTCTCTGCAGTCAGCTGGGGGCTACCACTATCTCTCACATGCACGTGAAAATGAAAATGGGCAATGGTCTCATGGTCTAGGTTGGCAATTGTTCTGATCGCACCTGTACTGGAGTCCACTGTGAAGAACTTCTTGGCTGTAGACTCCACAATCTGATACACGAGTAGTGCATTCTGGTTGCTGTCAGCATCGGTGGCTCGAATTACCAGTGGGCTGTTATCCAAGCTCCTGACAATACTATTGACTGGGGCAGCCTCACTTAAGCTGCCTGAGTATTGAGAGAAGAGAAAAACTGGAGCATTATCATTTTCATCAACAATCTGAATATTGACTGTGGCGTTGGAAGCCATGCCTGCCATGTTAGTGGCCTGAATGATGAGTTGATAAGAGGAAGTACGCTCATAATCCAGAGCCCTCCGAGTGGTGATGACTCCAGAATATGGATTTATGGTAAAGATCCCATCAATGTTTCCATCTTTGACTTCATAAATGAGAGTAGATTGACTGATGGCAGAGATTAGAATGACCGAGGTTCCAATATCCACATTTTCATTGACTTCAGCTTGGTAGTCTTTATGAGTGAACTTGGGGTGAGAATTATCAGACATGGTGACGGAAATGCGTACAATTGCAGTGGCAGACATTGGTGGGGAACCTTGATCTGTGACTTTGACTGACAAGACAAACTGACCCATTGCTGTCATATCTGGTTCTTTGGAAACAGTGATGATGCCCAGGACTGGCTCAATCTTAAATGTGTTTCCAGTATTCCCTAAAATACAGAAATCAATGAGGGAAAGGAGTTATAAGTAAGTCATTCAAAAAAATAAAGGTTTTTTGAAGGTTAACCCATCATGTAGACACTTCAGTGTAATGTGGCCAATAGGAAACATATACATATATTTCTATTCATTTCTTATCCTTCTGAAAGAGAAAAACAAACAAACAAAGCAAAAAAGAGACTTCTCTTTCCAGGGTATGGAAAGCAAGTGAAATGAGTTTTTTAGTAAAATTATAAACTTTAGATCCATAGCTTTTTGATCTAGGTTAAAACCAGCAGTAGCCGCCGTGGCACAGGACTGTGTACATTTAAGCTGGGAAATAAAAGCTTATAGCAGAGATATTTCTGCTATGAATGTGTAGGACTTTTTCATTCCTTGCCCTTTGAGAAGAGGGACAGACTGGGTAGACACACATACCAATGTTGCTTGAAAGGAGGAGAAAAAAAATATATATGTATATGTATCTGAACTTAAACCAGTGCCATATTCACATTTAGTTTTGGAACATTATCATACAGTTATTTGGTTACTACTTATCTCAAAGATAATGTATGCTTTATGGAATTAGTGCTATTTCACTCTATCAAAATCAACTTCCTCCAAAATGCCACTTTAGTGTGGTAAGTTTATCAGGCACAGAGAATTCTTCCCAAGTCACTGTGTGTTTTGCAAATTGTAAGTTTTTTTTCCCCTGAATTCTCCCCTGTTTTTCACTACTGCTCTAACTCTCTCCCATGCCCTTGAACACATAGAGGCACACACAGACATTAAAGTAGACATAAAACATTACAAGGTCATTGCTCCAATCTGTAGCCACTCTATTCACTAAGCACCTGAGACCAGCCTTGAAACCAAGAACTTGAACAAAACCCTTATGAAACAAAGACATGGCCACCTGCTTTGCCATGGCTGTTATGGGAAGAGCTGTGGGCCATGACACTGTTGAGGTTTGGAGCTCTGCCTCTAAAACATGAAGCAATTTGGAATGTGGAATGGTGGAGGATGACTGAAATAAAAGAGGAGTGAAGAAACAAAAGATCTGAAGAATGTAAAGAAGGCAAGTGGTGGCACAGAACTCAAAATTAGTGGACAGTGTGAAGCCATATCCTTCCCAAGTAGCTTTATGCTTCCCTCCTCAGACTCTCCAATGCTTCTCAAAAAACACACTTGATTTTGTGTTGAGATTTTTTAAATCAAAAGTTAAAGAGCCTGGTTACTCAACTATATATAGAGCTTTCCTTCTTTTTGAGTACTGTAGTATGGCAATCATATCAATCATTTAAATGTCAAAATCATTAAGATAGGCTCTTGGATTTAGGGGTAGTTATGATATGCTTATTGAAATACACAGCCAATACAGCTGTGTCTACACTTCTTGGAACATACTTATTAAATAAACACCTCCATGCCCCAAAAGGTTATATTCCTACAAAATCTACTTCAATAAGACACTTATTTTTCAAGAGGAAGCATATTTAATAAAGAGGCCAGTTTAATTCTAACCCCATAAAGTGATATTAAACAATATCATCTTTGATGTCAGCAAGATTGTTTTTTTAACTTTTCCATCTAAACATGATCATTTTGTGACCAAAACAACAGAATTTAATAATGTTTGAGTAAACTTTTACATTTTCAGTGACTAGCACTGTGGAATCAGGCATGGATTCAACATTTGAGCCAGCTATCATTTCACTTTAGCAATGGTCAGCTTCCAGGGACAGCACCTGAGCCAAGTTGCTGCCTTCATTGGTTATGGTGTCCTACCTCAGGGTTTGTAGATAAATCCTTCCTTGTACCAGCCCCAGCAGCATTTCTTTCATCCCTAACAAGATACATTATAGCAGGAATGAAAGGGAGCCAGCTCTTAACCTTGAGATGAACTTCATGGCCCTCCTGTCCCCTGGAAGCTGGTGCACTTGCTATACCCTCTCAGGATTGATTCTGGACTCACATTTCAGGTCCAAAGTGGGCCCCTCTCTTTCTCTCTTCAACACACTGACCCATTTTCTTGAGATCCAGTTCCTACATGTTCTGTCCTTCTATTCTTGAATCTTTGGAAATGAATCTCTGCTTGCTTGTGTTCTTGGAACTTATGGCTTCTTGTAGACTTTTGGCAATTGGGCAAATGCTTTGCTTCTCTTACTTATCTGGTACATAGCACAGTGCCTGCCACAAAGAAGATGCTTGATAATTATTTGTTGAAATGATTGAGAGGAGAGGTAGATCCAAGAAGATTTTTAATTCTCTATCCATTTAGGATCCAATATGCCCCTGTTCTAACTCTTGGTTGTGTCTCTCTTGTGCTGTGCTACTTTAGAATCACCATCGGCAACAAACAGAAAAGCCAGCTTAAATAAATCCTGAAGCTCTGCACTCAGATTCTGTTCAAACTCAAAACTCTGTTCTTCAGACTAAAATATAAAGTTTCTGTAGTTACTTTAGAGGCCATGCAAGAGATAGGGAATTTATAGCACATCACTAAATAGAGAAAAATTTTGCTTATCGAAAGTTTGTGAGAGAAATTAAATAAAACATAACATTTTACACAACCGCTGGCCATGTGCTAAAAATACTGAAGCACCTGTGAACAGCCTCTCTTTCTATCATCTGGGAAGGACCAGGCTAGGGTCAAGGTAGGTCTGTGTGTCTGTGAAGGTTTCAATGGCTATGAGAGATTTCTTGTGTGCATTGTAATTCTCATTAGCTTGGTGCACATATCAACAAAAATCACCTTTTTTGAGATATCAATTATTTCTTCGGTTTTCTGGAGATTTAGATTTTCTAGATATGAGATTTCCCTCACCTATAGGAATATTTTATTTTTGAATCATGTGAATAAGCCTGTGTTTTCTTTTCTTTAAAAATTTTTAAGTAATATATAATATTAGGATGTTTTAAGGAAATATCTTTTTTCTTGTTTTAGTTATTAAAGAAATGAATGAACACGATGATGTTGTAGTCATGGAAGTTAAAACATAGGAGAAACGATCTTTTCAGCTGAATGATGAGTAAATCACTCCCTGAGAACACCAAGTTGGGTGAAAGTCTCTTTGACTAAGTAAGAGAAGTAAAAGTAGTGTTTAAATGACAAATATAAAAAGCAGGTGGACATTTAGACAAATGTTTAGAAAATGACAAGGATGTAGAAATAAAACTTTATATCCAAATAATCACAATGTCATGAAGCAATATATATGCCTGAGTGAATATAGGGAAAAGTGAAAAGACAAGATCAGAGAAAAACATAAAGAGAATAAAAAGAATTGTTGGATTAGATGACAACTGTGTTTTCATGTAAATATTCATTTTTTGAGAATTTTCCCTACATCATTTGTGGAACCAAAAGAACAAGGATTGCATAATTAAATAATAAAACTCTTCTATGATAAACAAAGGATGCGAAGTAGCATTTCTAAATACTGATCAAGCTTTAGGTTGAAATAAAATTCCATGGAACCTAGCTATTATGGACTGACATCTTTTCTTTACATACACACACACATACGGAGAGAGAGAGCATGTGAGAGAGCGCACGAGCTTAGAACAGACCCATGTAAAATGTGGATACCTAACACCAGAAATAATTTTAGATTATCATTTGATGTAGGAACTTTTTATAGAAGGTTATTGGCTTTTCTTTTCCTAAAATTTCTAGTCCAAAACTGTCGTTCTAGCATTCCTATTTTAATTCAACTACTCACAAAAATGCTGTAGATTTAAATGAAGGGAAAGAAGCCTTTCTATCGCTGGCATAAAAGGAGATTGCATTTGGCATTATGCACAACAGACATAATGTTGCAGAACGTTTTGGAAATATGTGGCTTGAATATTCAAAAAAGACAGAACAGGAGAAGGAAAATAGAGCAGACCAAGGGTATTTGTCATTTTCAGGCTCACAGTCCTATCACTTCTTTGGACATTCATCTCTCTGTCGTAAATGCTTTCTAGCTATTGATCTTCAAACCATCAGTACACTATGGTCTTGCCTTTTGGGTGTTAAATTGATTTCAAAAGATCTCAAATTTGACAAAATGAGAGCCTGTACTTACTTATCTGTCAGGTTAAGCAGGTAGTTCCGACCCTATATCTACCAAGCTCTTTGCTACTTAGACTGCCTCCAGTGAAGTGAATTGTGCTAACTGTGAGGGTGTAGGGATTCTCAAGGACACATCCCACCTACTGACAAGTAAACAAAGACATTTAAGATTGAATTCAACAGCCCAGCAGCCCTCAGGTGACAGGAGGCTTTGGTTATTTTAGTCTGAAGCCATGACTTGTTGGTCCATGAGTAAAAGCCACAGAATGCATTACACATTTCTTCTCCATTCTGAGAAAATCCAAGATTAAACACAGTGAAGGAAACTCTCCTGGCTGTCAATAATGGAAGACATATTGCTGGCATGCCAAGAACTTTATGCACTATTATCACAAAAAATGGGGGGTTGCTTGGCCAAAATTTCATTAGAGATGTTCTAGTGGTAGCAATCTGAGTTCACCATGGTGATAGATCCTACTGAGGTTGAATGCCATGCATGACACTGCAATCTGTGCAGTGCAACAGCTCTCACCTGCTTCTATGGTATATATGAGTTCTGCATTTTCCCCTTTGTCTTTGTCCAGAGCCGTCACTTGCAGAACAGCTGATCCCAGAGCAGCCGACTCAAATACAGATGCTTCATATAGTGGGTTGGTAAAATAAGGACTGTGATCATTAGCATCTTCCACATTCACAATGACTCGGGCTAAGTTTCTTCGATAAGGAAACTCCTGATCTCTGACCTTTAGGCAAAATACAAGAAGCAGTAGGACTAAAATCTTAAACAGCAAAGAACTCAATGGCTATGTATGTGGTGAACAAAAAAATAAAAAAAGGTAACGCACACAGTGCTTGACCCAGTTCCAGATACTTAGTAGGTGCTCAATTAATAGGTTTTTATTACCGAGCAAGGACATTGAGAACAAATAAAGAGTGGAGGCCACATTATCTTTTGTTCAGCAGGATGCCTAGCCTATAGTCTCTGTTCAGCCTGTGTCTGCAGAACTGATGTCTTGATATCACAAATATCAAAAACACAGCATTCTGCTCTGGAACCCCTTGCACAGCCACTTTCCCCTTGTTATGTTTATTAACAGCTGATCATGGAATGGTGGACAGAGCCTCTTCTAAAGGAGAAACTAGAGAGTGGAATTAATGAATACAATGTTGGCATTGTCATTCATTCATTCAACAAACATTTATTGTCATCTATTATCCAACAAGTTCCTTGCTTAACTCTGGTGGCTCAGTAGTGAATTGGATATGGTTTCTACCCTGAAGAAGTGTAGGGTTGATTTGGGATTACAAATAAATAGGCAGTTGTAGTACCCAGTGGTAAGTGCCAGCATGGGTTACCTATCAATGCCCTCAGAATAGGCAGTAAGAAGAGCCTAACCTAGCATTCAGCTTCCTGGAAGAAGTGATAAGAACAAGTAGAAGTAGTAAAATGGTGGTGATCATGGCATGTGGTGCTTTGAGGCAAGAAGATCCAATGAACTCAAAGGCCCAGAGTTGAGAGAGAATCCTGACCACTGGTAAGATGACCATAATCAATTCCTAAAATTGCGATCCTTTGGGTAATTCCATCAAATAACTTGGCTTGATGGCGTTAAAATGTCCCCTGGTTTGCATATGGCTGAAGCTTATAAACAATCAATACTTTAACCACATGGTTCTGCTATAATTTGATACAGTACTATCCAAATGTGTATTCTTGGTGTGTTCAATTTTAGACTGCATAACTTCAGAGAAATGTGAATAAATTAGAAAATGTACCAAGAAGAGCCATCAAAGAGAAAGGGGTTTCATAAGTAGTACCTGGAAGGAATAAGTAACATGACTAAAACGGTTTAGCTTGGAGAAAGGCAGCATAAAGGAGATGTTTGCTCTAAATATTCAATTACATAAATGATACTTGGTAGAGGGCAACCAAACTGAATTCTGAGTTTGATAAGCAAAGAATGAACGGAAATGACTTGAGAAACTATGAGAATGGAGTTAGTAACTGGCACAGTTTCTGCCCTTGAAGAAAACACATGCAAAATCAAAACAATGAGTGTGCTGAATTTCTGTAGACTGCTGTCCACACCCAAGGACCAAGGTAAACTCTTTATTTGGGAATTATTGACATCTAGGTCAATTTCAACTGTTAGCTCCAAGGGTACAGGGACTTTTTCTCTTTTGTGTCTTCAGTGCCTAGCATAGTACTTGATGCCCAGTATGTACTCAAGAAATATCTGTTGAATGAATGAAGGGTCAGGGGGTGGATCAGATGACCTCTGTGAATCACCCCTTCAATTCCCTGGAGCCTTAGTTGGAACCCACAACTGAGGGCGTGGCACTCAAATTTCCTCTTGTGCAGGAAAATCCCCAGTCTTGGGAAAGAAAAGTAGCATTTAATGCAACATTACTTTTTGCTGCTTCTTGGGAATTCATAGAGTTTTAGAGTGTTTTAAAACCAATGAGTGCACAAGATTAAGTCTCTGTCATCCTACTGGGTCTTAAAGAATGCAGGGTTCTGTTAGGCAGTGGCTGTACATTGCCCACGGGGTTCTTGGATCATTAAAGGGACAGATTATAGACCAGCGAGTTTCTTATTAGTCTCTACTTTTCAATTACTTTGCCTACATAATTTGAACACAAATTCAGACTTAAGACTCTCTACAGGCTTTAGAGTGTGTTGAGATCTCTTTGTGTGCCAATATTCACTGGTAGGTTCAACAGCAGTACAAAAAGTACTCAACTGGTTCTCTAAAGGCTTCCAGGGACGGAGAATTGTGCAGCCTGAGTAAATAAGTGAATACTCTTGTGACTGACGGCTCAACTTTTCCACACATCTTCTGGATGCAAACCAGTGGTAAGGTCTGGGAATGTGGCCTATTCCTCCTCTCTCAAACCAATCTGTGGGCGGCATTTACTTGTCTGCCAGTGTCTGCAAAACTTGTCTAAGTTTTCAGCTTGGCAAAAAATATGGAGCTACTATCTAACATCAGTAATTCTTTATTGAAATAAAAAGGCAAAAGTGAATGCAATCTGGCAGTGAAAAAGTCAAATTCACTACTTCTTATACAATTTAAGGGTCCTGTACTTTTGATGACTTCTGTGCCTTGAATGGTTAATGATCCTGTCAGGACAGCAGATTAGCTATTTATGCCTACCTACCATTATATTGAGAATGTGCTTGTCCTGGGCTTCATGATCCAGTCTCTCAGCAGTATAGAGCACACCAGTGCTGGGGTCGATCCGGAACTTTCTCATGCTGATGGAGTCGATGCTGCTGTGGACAGTATAGCTCAGCTTGTGCTTCTCATCTCTGTCTGTGGCTTCTATTTGCAATATCTCTGTATCTGGAAGCACGTCCTCAGAAATCGTCACATCATAATGAGGCTGAGAGAATTCTGGGCCGTTATCATTATTATCCAGTACTTTAATAAATACCTATAGTTAAAAGAAGACAAGAATGGTCACTAACGCCAGTTTACTCATTGCTAAGAAAAAGGGCTCCTCCCTTACCACTCCCCCGTGTCTTTGGATCCTAACACCTAGCAGCTATCTCAATATGTAGAAAGCTCTCTTATAAAAAAAAAACCCTCTGCAATTAGTAGTTCACATTAGCAGGAATGTAAATAATGAGCTGATCAATATCTTCACTATTAATTGAACAGGTGAGATGGCCACCAGAAGGTGATAATTCCATGGAATTGTTTGAGGCACAATGGAAAAGATCATAAGGTGACCTTCTTTTGGTAAATTCCTATTATCTTAGGTTCTGTCTATGGGCTTCTTCTCATAATGAACTTCCATGGTGACAGTCACAGAATGGGAAAAGCAAAAATGAAGAAACAAGCCAGGCACGGTGGCACAAGCCTGTAATCCCAGCACTTTGGGAGGCAGGGACAGGAGAATCGCAAGTTCACAGCCAGCCTCAGCAATGGCGAGGCGCTAAGCAACCCAGTGAGACCCTGTCTGTACATAAAACACAAGATAAGGCTGGGGATGTGGCTTAGTGATCAAGTGCCCCTGAGTTCAATCCCTAGTACTAAAATAAATAAATAAATAAGCAAATAAATAAATAAAACGAAGAAACAGAGGAAAGGGAAGAATGAACAAAGCTGGACTCAGCACCGTCAGGAATTCTCAAGGGTAGCATTCATAGCTTTGGAGGGTGTTATGGTTTAGATATCAAGTGTCCACCAAAAGCTCATGTGTGAGACCGTGCAGGGACATTCAGAGGCAAAATGATTGGGTTATGAGTGCCTTAACCCAATCAGTGAATTGGGTCCTTGATGGGATTAACTGGTGAATGAAGGCCAGTAGGGTGTGGCTAGAGGAGGCGAGTCCCTGGTGATGTGCCTTTGGGGTGTATATTTTGTACATGGTGAGTAGAGTCTCTTTCTGCTTTCTGATCATCATATAAGCCACTTCCTTCTGCCACACTCTTCTGCCGCAATGTCTTACCTCGAGTCCCAAGGAATGGAGTTGGCTGTCAAAGGACTGAGACCTCTGAAACCTTGAGCCCCCCAAATGAACTTTTCCTCCCTTAAAATTGTTCTTGTCAGGTCTTTTAGTCACAGCAGTGAACAAGCTGACTAAAACATGCGGGTTCAAGAACATGGTGCTAATGATAGCTAAAATACAACATTTCCATATTGTTTTCTTTCATAAAGCATTTTTCTATATAATTTTCTAAGTCCATATAAACTAATAACTTAATGTATGCTCACATATTCATCACTCAGTTCTAACCATGATCTACACATGACTAATCTGGTTTCATCTAGCCTCTTGTTTATCATCTGGTACTCCATTCTATTTTGAAGAAAACTCTATTATATAATTTCAGTGTGTATATATCCCTAAAAGACAGGGACTCAAAATAAACAGAAACATACACATTCACAAGCACAAGAATATAATTGTATCTAAACAGAGAAAACAGTAATTCCTTAACATCAATATTTCAAATATCATATTTCTTCAGTGGTTTTTAAAACTGTTGTGCATATTTATGTACTTACGTATGTGTGTATATATTAATTTTTTTAATCAAGATACACAAAACAAAAATTTTACATTCAGAAAATATATTTTCTTCCATTTACTTTCCAAATTTAGACTTGCTTTTTTAACATTTAATTTTGTTTTATACTATATAAAAAGGTATCAAAGTCAAGTTCACAAAAATTGCATATTCAAAGAAGTTTGGCTTTTATACCTGTCCCCTTCATGCTTTTCCTTTATTATCCTACAAGTAATTAAAAATAAAAACCTTTACAGTTTGTTCAATTATTTTGTTAATATAATCATATTGCATGTACTTTTCCTTACCAATCTTTTTCATTAGCACAGCAGTAACATTTAGAATTAACATAAAATTAGCATTGGTCCTCAGTTGGAGATGATTCTTTCTCTCTGGGGACATGTAGCAAAAATGTCACTTGAGAAGTGTCAGAGATTTTTTCATTGTCACAACTGGAAGGAAGGATATTGCCAACATCTAATGAGGATGGTCTAGGGATTTTACCAAGCATACTACAGTGCATAGGACAACTCCCACTACCAAAGAATTATCTAACCCCAAATGCCAAACATAATGTTGTTGGGAATTCTGCAGATAATGATGACACAGCAGTATAGAGATATTCTTCCAATGGGCAGATGTATCATTGTTAATTCAATTAGTCTTCTACTGACATTCATTTAAGATATTTCCAGTTTCCCCTCTTAGAGTATGCAAAAGAGCCTTGTGTCCATGTCCCTCCATATTTTTGCTAGCATATATTTGGGTTCTAAAGTTGGGATTGCTTGACGAGAGGATTAGTGCTTTTATAGTTTTGTTAGATATTTCTGTATTTCCCCTTTCCAAAGATTTATCATTTTGCATTATCATAACAATATATAAGAATGGCTGTCTCTCATGGTCTTGCCAACAGTATGTGGGAAGCTTTGGACTTTTTGTCAATCTGATAGATGAGAAATGGCATCTCAGTGTATTTTTAATTTGCATTTTCTTGTTATGAATAAGATTGAGCATCTTTTTATATATTTAAGAATCATTTGCATTTTTTCTATTAAAATATTTTTATCAGCTCATTCTTTTATGGTTTAGTTGGTCTTTTCCTTCTTTATTTTTGTAAACTTTGTGATAAAGATCGCAAATATATTTTCAATTTTGTTGTGAATTTTAATTTTCTCATAGTGAGTTTTTTTAGGTAAAAAGTAAAAAAAATCCATCTTTTCTATGATTATGGATGTTATTTATTTATTATTTCATTTATTCATTCATTCATTTATTGGTAGTAGGTATTGAAAACAGAGGTGTTCTATCACTGAGCTACATTACAGATCTTTTTGATTTTTTGATTTTGAGGCAGGGTCCCACTAATTTGCCCAGGCTCCTTTGCATATGCTACGCTGCTACCTCAGCCTCCCAAGTAGCTGGGGTTATGAGCATGTCCCATAGTGCCCTGCTGTGTTTCTGGGTGTTGTGCCACATATACTAAATTATAACTTGTTCTTTTACTGAAATTTTTTATCATTTGCAACTGTTATTGCATTCATTCTTTTGAGTTTTTCAAGTATATAATCATATTGCAACTAGAGAGAGTCTAATCTGTTCCTTGATAATTCCTATGACACAGCATATTGAACTTGTCTAATTGCATTTTCTAATTCTTACAGCACAGTTATTATTTTCTAATACTTACAGTTTAGAATATTCTATGTACTTTTGTGTTATGGATGAACAAAACCATCTTAAAATAGCATTTGCATATTTCCTTTTCTTTCATTTATATTTCTAATTCATTTGGAATTTTTCCTGGCATATTACATGAGGAATGGATCCAGTTTTATTTTTTTTTTTCACATGGCTGTGCATTTATCTCAATGCTACTTTTTGGAGGAATTACGTTCCATTGATTTGAGAAGCCACATTTATTCCATATTTAATTTACATATGTAATTAGTATATTTCTGGATTTTCTATTCTGTTCCATTGGTTCATCTGTCTTTTCATGTACCAATATCAAAATGTTTTAATTGTAGAGGCTTTATGATATGTTTTGTGTTTGGAATAGGCCCTCTTTTATTATTTTGCTTGGTTTCTTGGCTAGTGTTGTGTATTGTTCTTTCTTGCAAACTTTACAATCAACTTATGAAGCACAGGAAAGAAACTTGATGGTATTTTAACAGGAATTATGTTAAAAGTACAGATTGACTCTGGGAGAACCAACTTCTTTATAACATAGTCCTCTCCAAGAACACAGTTTATTTTCTCATTTGTTTAAATTTACTGTTTTGTTTTTATGGGATATTTTAGTTTGCTTCAAATATGTTTTGAGTACTTTTTAAAGGATGTGCCATCCTAACAGGGATCACTTTTCCAATTTTATGGTTTGGAAATGAGAGCTTATGTGTGGGACAATATAAGAAAGCTTAGAGATGAAATGATTGCATTGTGAAAGCCTTAACCTAATCAGTGCATTACTTCTCTGATAGGGATTAACTGGGTGGTAACTGCAGGCAGGTAGGGTGTAGCTGGACGAAGTTCATTGTTGGGGACATGCTTTGGGGATATATATTGTGTCCATGGCAAAGGGAGCTCTCTCTGCTTCCTGGTGTCATGTCCCCAGCGACTTTCCTCTGCCATACTTTTCTGCCATGATGATGTGCCTCTCCTCTAAGCCAGAACAATGGAGTTGGCCATCTAAAAACTTAGATCTGTGAATCCATAAGCCCCCAAATAAACTTTTCCTCTTCTAATTGCTCTTTTTAGGTTTTGTTCTTCTTGGTCACAGCAGTGAAAAAGCTGGCTAAAATATCACTATATCTTTTCACTTTTTCATTTTTCTGACTGTATATGTAGGCTATTTAACATATGTTAAATTTATAACCTGTTCTTTTATTGAAATTTCTTATCATTTGCAATTGTTTTTTCATTCATTCTTTTGAGTTTTTTCAGCTATATAATTATATTGCAACTAGAGAGAGTCTAATATATTCCTTGATAATTCCCATGCCATAGCATACTTTAACTTGTCTAATTGTATTTTTGAATACTTACAGCACAATGTTAAATGGTAGTGGGCATAGTGGTGGTCGTCTCTTAATCCTAATAGGAAAACTTCTAATGATTTTTCATTAAATAATATGCTAGCATTTGTCTATATTCCAGAAAGCAATTTATTTTTAAAAATAAATGTAGCCTGATCATGGCTGTCCTTCCAAGTGGCTACATGGTCACTCACTTTGGTACAGATATCCTTTTCTGAGTAAGAGGAAAGGGGCCGTGCTGTGCTATCATTGCCGAGCCAGGATGACTTGCCTTTGGGAGTGACAGACATGGGTTAAACTCTACCCTGAAGTCAGTGCTACAAAAAAGGTTGAGAAGTGTGCCAACAGGGTTTTGGGTGTTGTTTTTATGTTCAATGTATGTGCAAAACCATACCAGATTTCTTTGAGTGCCAACTCTTTCCTTTAAAAAGTTCAAGTTAACTTAGTCAAGATGCTAAAATATTTGTGTTCACACAGGCGGTTATATAAACTGATGAAAAAGCCTTTCCGGCCAGCAAGCCTGCCCTGACCTTCATGAAGTTTCAAAGTTGATGTGCTCTTGAAAAGCTTGCCTCTTTCTGCTTGCTTTGTCCTGAGCCTAATCTACAGTCAGAACAAGTGTTTCTCTGTAAAAGACTTCCTTCTCCTCATTTGCTTTTTATTTCCCACAGTTGGGGCCATTTGTGAGCTCCTGAACTAACAAACAAAGCGAAGTAACTCTCAAAGATGTTGTGTTCAAAATGGTAATTGAAATGCCTAAAGAAGTACAATGGAATCAAAGCAGGAGGAAACCCGAATATAGGAAGTCTCTTCAGAGCTGGTTTCAATGCTGCCCACCACAAACACTTTGGGTTTTGCAGGCTCCTCTAAGCTAAGTCTGGGTAGATGCCAAGTCCTGCTTTACAAAGGCTTATGGTATGAAGTGTCCATGGGGGTGAGTTGTAGAGTAAGAGCTCTGTCTTTTATTAGAGCCAATTAAGACCTAAATTACTGAAATTCTGTTCTGCCTCTGCTGGTATTTCAAAACCATATTCAAAACATCCCACGGTTGTGATTTCAAGGTGATGCCCCTTATATTCTCCCCAAGCTCACAAGTTTTGTGTTTCAGTGCATAAGTAGAAAAACCATGTCAGCTGTGTACTTATTTTACAGTTTATAAATCTGTATCATATTCATACCATTGACTTTAATGCCCCTAGTTTATCAATGGGAATTATGTTAAGGGATGTGCCCTAAGTCATGAGGGTAAGGCCAGACTCGAACTCAGTCCTATGGAGTCAATTCTGTGTTCATAACATCATACCATCTCCATGTGCATCTAAGTGACATATACATCAAGAATAAATGTATGTAACATATATGTGAACTGATATGTATTATATTCTTTGCTACAGAGAAATCCTAGTTCATAAAATAGATAACTGACATGGCCATTCTCATTTCAGGAGCATTAATCATGAGATTATTTTAAATAGAATGTTCCCTGCTGCCTATAAAATTGGAATCCATTTTCAAAAATTGATTTCCTCCTAAGTTGTCAGGCACACAACTATTACATACACTGAAATTTTATCTCGTTTTTTAAATAGAGCACCTTATATTTTAAGAGTCAGCTTGCTGCCTCACTTCATCTATATGCCATGCAGTTGTTTCAGCATTTCCTTAATGCAGACACATGAGGAAGGTTTGTCTACTGCTTTTTTCACTGGCTAAGCGGTGGATGACACCCAGGGAGTCTCTTGATCTAGGACTAATGGAAGAACTTAGCAAAAATGATTTAACACCCTTCCCCTTCCTTATAAGCAGGTATAGCCTGGAAGGAAGAGATAAGATGAAGTTGAAATCTTCAAGGTAAAACCTTCTTTCTAAGGAACTCCAAACACAGCACTAAAAACAGAAGTAATGAAAACCTGAAAGGGTGGTGGTCAAGGATAACCTTAGGAATGTAGGTCACAGCCCTTCCAGCCCCAAGGAATGCCAGCCCTTTGGCAGAACAGTTATGGCCAAGCTCATTTAAGTGGCTCTGTGGGTTCAAGAATTTTGGAGATGATTGGAAAGAGATTTTTCACATTAGGTTTGGCTGTAGAGCATAGAAACACAAGCTGGTTTTTCTATCTTTACAAATCCAAAGCATGACTTGAATAAGAAAAGCATATTAAAATCACAAAATCACATATTCTAAGTCCTTGAATCAAATCAATGTAAATTTGAGATTATTATTTGGCCATGACCATCTCTGCTGTCTTTGATAAATAACAATAAAAGTCACACACATAATGTATAGCTATCATGTATGTTATTCCAATTTTAAGTTGAAAACCAGATTGTATTAATAAAGTCTGTATGTGTTCAGCACATCATAGATTCCAAGAACAATTTCATAATATTTTTTTCAGTTCTTACTATAGCCCATGAAGCATGTAAGGTCTTATCCCCATCAGGAAGTAAAACATTAGCCTTAGAGAATAAGCTACCTTCTGTGGCAACACAGAAGTTGGGCAAGTGCTAACTTGAACTTGGGCCATCTGACCCTAATTCAGAATTCCTTCCTTAAAACCAAATGGTTTTCCTCATGAACCAAATTGTATACTTTGTATGTATATATATATACATGTGTAGGGGATGTATTTATACAGAGATGTACCTGAAATGGTATGTGATTTGGAGAAGGAAAAAGAGAGTTTGTACTTGTGTACACCTAGGAAGGCCACCTAAATGGTCTGAGCCTCAGTTTACCACTGTAAGCTGAGTGTAATGATAAAACCTAATTTAACTTCAGGGCTTCAGGGAAATGAAACTTAAAAATGAGTTGTGTGGGCTAGAGTTGTGGCTCAGTGGTACAGTGCTCACCTAGCATGCATGAGGCATTGGGTTCAATCCTCAGCACCACATAAAAATAAATAAATAAAATAAAGGTACTGTGTCCATCTACAATTTAAAAATACATTAAAAAATGAGTCTTGTAATATAAGTCTTATTATGCAAACATCAGCCATTATATATTGCTGATTTTTATCCATTTACCCTTTGCAAGTGCCATCTTGTATATTCATTTAAATTTGCAACAAAGATGTGGTGGCTCATTGTTATAGTTTGGATGTGAGGGGCCTCCCAAAGCGCTCACATGTGAGACAATGCAAGAGAGTTCAGAAGGAAAATGATTGGGTTGTGAGAGCCTTAACCCAATCAGTCAATTAATCCCCTGATAGGGATTAACTGAGTGGTAACCAAAGTATTAGGGTATAGATGGAGGAGATGGGAATTGGGGTGTGGCTTTGGGGTCTATATTTGTATCTGGGGAGTGGAGACCTCTCTCTCTGCTTCTTCATCATCATGTGAGCTACTTCCTTCTGCCACACTCTTCCCTCATGATGTCCTACTTCACTTCAAGCCCTTAGGAATGGAGCCTGCTGTCTATGGATTGAGACCTCTGATACCATGAGCCCCTAAGTAAACTTTTCCTCCTCTAAAATTGTTCTGTTAGGGTCTTTTACTCACAGCAGCCAAAAAGTTGACTAAAACACTGATATTGGTTTGGCAGTTGATATTGGTTTACCAGTCCCTGGTAACATGTGTCTCTGGGGCCCATAGGCTCAGTGGGTTTAAGCAAAGGTTATGAGGAAATGGTATTTTGCTTTCTTCTCAGGATTCATGACTGCCAATGAGATACCCTCACAGCCAGAGGTGGCATCATGTTCCCCAGGAAGCCATGTTTAAAATACGTTTCTCTAATACTCCTTCCTTAGAGCAGATACCAGAGATTTAATCTTGCCTTTGAGAGGCAGCACTGTATAGTGGTCACTGCCTGGGTCTGAACCCATGATTTACTCAAGTTATTTAATCTTGCTTTGCCTCTGTTTACTAACTATAAAATGGGGATGACAACAGTGGAATAGATGCCAATTTCCACATAAAATGTCACCACAAAATTAAAAGTTTAAAACAACATGCATTACTATTATTATCTTATAGCTCTACAGGCCAGAATTCAAGGCCCAAATCAAAGTTTGGCACAGATGCGTTCCTTGCTGGAAGGTCTTGGAAATTAATGTACTCCAAGTTCACTCTGGTTATTGATCAAATATAATTCCTTGTGATTCTAGGACTTGGGTCCCTCTTTCCTCTCTTGCAGTCAGCTAAGAGTCTCTTTCAACTCTGTAAGGCCACCTGTATTCCTTATCTGTTATCTCTCCATGTTCAAGCTAGTAATGATGTCTCAAATCCTTTTCACATTTAGAATCTCTGACTTCCTCTTTACCACCTCTTTTCTACTTAAGGGCTCCTGTGATTCGATTGGGCCTATTTGGATCCTCTGGGATCCTCTCCCTATCTTAAGATCTGTAATCTTAATTATACCTCCAAAGTCCCCCTTGTCATGAAATATAGCATAAGAAAATCCCAAAGATTATGATTTGGACATCCCTGGAGAAGAGGAAGGCCATTCTCCCTGCAACAAATAGTAGCTGCCTCATGAAATAAATTTGAGAGTGAAATCAGTTCCCATCTTTGACTAGTAGAAACCAGTTCAAGTTGCCTTTTGTCACCTTTAACATGACTCCACTAGGCTTTTCTGGCATGGAAAGCACTCTGTCCCAGACTCCTGTGCTAAACTTGGAATTAGCTATTTCTACAAGGAATCCTGGTTCCTTTCCAGGTAAATGAAATGTAAAGAGCACCATTTGGGAACTAGCAAAGAATTCCTCTTAAAAATCATTTTGTAGTGCTCTTTTGTGTTTGGCGGGATGATAATCTCACCTCCTCTGGCATTTCATTCTCTCTGCTCTTTATGGGCCCTCGTTCCACTTGGCTGCACACTCCTCACCTCCCTGGAACAGCCAGTGCCCCTGTGATTCCTCATCTCCAACCAGACAGCATAGACAGTACTGCCTCCCTCAACCCTTTTACCTCCTCTAAGCCAGATATCTCCATTTCTGGGCTTCCATGACATCAACATGGGGTCCATTTTTGTCCTATGTTATATTATAAAAGTATAATAATATTCCCTCACAAAAATTTTTTAAAACCTATTTTATGCATAAGACTTTGTCTCTCTTGCCAGAAGGTTTCTGTAAAGGCTGGGATGCTTTGTTCTTGCATTTATTTCATCTGAATCTTTGTAACTTGAAATCCACGGTTTTTACATTGTGTACTCATACTAGGCAATCTTGGTGAGGAAAGGGGTGTTTATTTGTCATCAGATACTGTAGCTCTGAGGCACAAGAATCCTGTGAGAGTTGGGAGAACAGGAAAACACTGAAGATGAAAGAAAGGTTCTCAAGTAGACACCAAATCCCTTGGGCTCTGATTTATTGGAAATTGGTCAAGTAAAATTCAGTATGTTGTTTATGGCTGTTTTGAAGCCTGAATAGTACCATATTTTATCATCCCCAAAGAAAACGGAGAGAGCCCAAAGAATTACGGAATAGGTGGTTTGGACTATAGGACATTTACTTAGTTAAGTGGAGAAGGTTCTCTGCTTGATAGTGGAATCATTAAGTTGTCCAGGGTCATTCACTGGAAGATCTGTTAATAGTTTCTAGAAGAAATTTAGAATGCTTTTGTTAAAATGTCCTTGACATCAAAGGTATTGTCTGATTCAGAGACCCATGCTTGTCACCACAGCCAAGGAAGCCTTGGTCAATGTGAGACAGGCCTTGAGAGAGGCTGGTGAAGTGGTCAGTTCCAACACAGCTCCACAGAGGGGTTGTTTTCTGATGACAATAACATAATGATGACATAGAAGTTTGTATTTTAAAAACTATTAGTTCTTACTTCTTAAGAAGATAATGGTTCTAGAAATAGTGACTAGGATAATTTTGACAAGAGAATCTCTTGATACCCTTTATTAACCTCCTTAGTATGGCCCTACCAAGGAAGTCTTCCAAGTTCATCCTAATTTTCTAACTCTTTTGAAAAGGCTAACTGTATATTAGTCTGAAATAAAATCCACAAAATAGGACTCAAACAATGTGTGCTTTCAAAGTCTTGCAATATATGTTTCTATGTTAATTTTTTTAAAATGATACATATGAGACATCTGGATTTAAAACTCTACATCTAGTGCTACAGTGGTATACCACCTCAAGTCCCAGCTACTTGGGAGGCTGAGGTGGGAGGATCACCTGAGCCCAAGAGTTATAAGACCAGCCTAGGCAATGAAGTGAGGCCACATCTCAAAAAAAATTAATTGGTTAAATTAAACTTAAAAAGTACATTTTAAAAATGAAAACAACAATAACAACAACTCCATATCATTGCAATCTTAGGCCCCTAGTTGAGCTGCAAGCACGTGGTATGAACTTAAGAAATACTTGTGGAACAACTGCTGTTAAATGATTTCTCATCCGGTCCTAGTGGAATTCTAAAATAAAAGTTTTGTTGAGGTTTTTTTTCTTCTTTTTCTCTTTTTTCTTTTTTGGTTAACATGAATCAGTTGTGTGCTTCTGAAATCCAGACTACATTCCTACAGACCCTGCCAATGTGTAATGTCTAGTATTCATTCACTTATACTAAAAATATTTAATGAATATCTATAACATTCTGGGCACACTGAATATCATTTATTTCAACTGGTATAAAACAGTAGAGAAAAGTCTGGGAATGAATATGATTTCATGCTTGATTTGTGTTATACTCAAATATGTCTTGGATTTTTAAGTGGTAATAAAAAGTTGTGGTTGGATATGCTGAGAAGTGGCTAATTTTAAAAATCTAATTTAAATTTACAAAGTGAATTAGCACTAAAGATGTAGCAGTTCTGCAGGTGGGTTATTCTATATTAGTTATCAGGGCAGGCTTTGAGACTGTGCTTTCCATGGGTCCTCAGGTAGGAAGCCTTTTGCATGGATCTAGATTAAATCTTGAAAACACCCTGAAGCAGTATGGTTGGTAGGAAGACATATAATTTATTGTCCCAACCGAGGCAGTTTTGAGAGTAAATGGGATATTATTGAAAATTATGCCAGTGCAACAGGTGTAGATGGGATTCTTTAAGGCAAATGGGGTCATATGGTCATCCCAGGTCTGAGGAAATAACACAGGTTGAAAAATCCGGAACTGTCACACACTGGCTGTCTTATCATGTGCAGGTCACTCATCTGTTCTGGGTTATATTCAAATGAAAAGTAAGGTGATTGTTCTAAAATGAACCTTGATTCCTTAAAATCCTACCATTATACAATTACAAACAGACTTAAAGGCAAGAGTCTCATAATATTTTCAAAGCAGCTTCCAATTGCAATGCAGTTGGCTAGACAAGCACCTGAAATTCTCCCTCCCCTTTTTACAAGTGCATACTTATAAAAGCTTACATAACATTTAAAATAAATCAACATTTGCTTGCTTCCAGGTGAACAAAAATTTCAACCTCTGTACCTGAAGCATTGTGTTGAGAAAGATTCTGAGGATACATCTAGTCTCAGCAGGGGAAAAGGCCTTGATCAATTAATGATGCCTTTTGGACCATGGGCACAGCAGAGAGAAGCAGAGAGAAAGACAGGAGGGTATAGCATAGGCATGTGTTCTAGATCTCTACCAGAAGTGTGCTACATCTCTGGTGCTAACAATAAAATAAAATATATTTATAGAAAATTGTCTGATGTTGATGTCTAGCATTGTGTTAGTCTTACTTAGGAAGAGGTACTGAGCCATGTGAGAAGCTGGGAGATTTTTCACTTCTGACTTTCAATGCCCTTTAACATGAACCCAAGAAACAGAGTAGAAGAAGCAGTCCCCACCCCTGACTGCATGCCGGGATCAATAGGATCTCTGGGTATGGGTCCCAGACATCAATGCTTTCACCTCACACCTACAACCAGGGGATCCTACTATGTAGACAGGATCAAGAATACTGACATAGAGGTTAGAAGCTGGAGACTGGGATACCTAGATTCCAGACCTTGTTCTTTATTAAGGCTGTGTGACCTTGCACAGATAATGTATATGTTAATTAGTTCTACATCGCTGTGTCCAAATGACCTGACAAGAACAATTCAGAGGAGGAAGTTTATTTTGCCTAGGGTTTCAGAGGTTCAGTCCATGTTTGGCTGACTTCATAGCTCTGGGTCTCAGTAAGGCAGAATATCATGGCGGGAGGGCATGGCAGAGGAAAGCAGATCAGGACATGGCAACCAGGAAGGAGAGAGAGTGTTCTGCTCACTAGGGACAAAATATAACCCCAAAGGCACACCCCCAGTGACCTACTTTTTCCACCCACACCCTACCTGCCTAGTTACCACTCAGTTAATCTATTCAAGTGGACTAATCCACCAATTAGGTTCCAGCTCTCACATTCTGATCATTTCACCTCTGAACATTCTTGCATTGTCTCACATATGAGCTTTTGGGGAATACCACATATCCAAACCATCACAACATCCATCTCTGTAAGATGAATTTGGACTTTTAGGTATTCTCTACCTTTAACTTTTGTGACTAAAAACTGAGGTTGTGAAGAATCTTGTGGAGTGTTAATGTAGACACATTAGGTACACTTCTCTTTGCAAATGCAATGAAAATCAATTTGTTGTCAAAGAGATAGGCATTCAGTAAATGATAAGGAAAGAAATGTGTTTCATTCTTTCATGCATGAACAATTGTAATTTCTTAAAAGAGGTAGTTAAGTGATACGGTGTCATTGATAGAACCCTTTTTTTAGTTTGTTCTTGAAAATGATTTTGTTTTTGAACACTAGAAATCTGTGGACATAGTTTACTACTTCCTGGATATGTTTTTCATTGGTTGCAATTTTTACTTTGGCAGGTCTTTTTGCATTCCTGCTATTCAGTAACTTAATCTTACCTGAGTGACAGCAACATTTGTCCCATCGGTGACTTCCACACTCATGTTATAGATGGACCTCTGCTCTGCATCCAAAGGTTTTGCAATGACAATTGTCCCAACACCCTTCTCTGCATCAAAAGAGCTGTCAAAATTCCCTCCTGATGATTTCACAGAAACAGTATGAAATTAGCACATCTGAGAGGTTATTACATGTATTAAAGAATATAACTTTAAAGGGAGCTCTTACATAGAAATACTTTCTGACAGGCATCCATGTAGCTCAACTTTGTACATCTTAAAACAGACCTCTTTATTTCTAACTTAATTTATATTTCAAAATACAGCCTCTGTAATACATAACAAATGTGACCAAAAAAAGAATGTATTGCAAAGAAAAACTTCAGCAGTAATATTAGAGTAGTAAAGCATAAACTGACTCCATAAGATATTTATAAAGCTGATGTCCCTTAACCCCTTATGGCTTCTGTGTTAAGAATTTGAAGATGCTTTTGCTTCTTCCAAAATAGACTAAATTACAAGTAAATGAATACTCCAATTATTATTTATAAAAATGAGTAGACATTTTAAAATCTATTCTGGTATTGATGGTAAACATTTGGCTGGTCAAGTTCAGATTCCCTTAATTAAATGTCAGAAGCAAAATTATTGGAAAAAAAAGGGAAAAGCAAAGAAAATTGAATTTCATATGAAAAATTCTTTATCTGCAAGTTGGGAATAATTGTAGAAATTTTTTTTTGGATTTTCAACAGTGTGAATACATTTTCTTCTGAAAATGTAAAAAGTTTATTAGAGGGTCACAAAATGAAATTGGGAAAGAAGTAAAGGAAAACATCAGGTTATATAACACTAACTTGAAAATAATTTGTATGAAAGTTTAGAAAATGATTTTTCTCCCCCTGGGCCAGGTAGAAGTCATAGCCTGTGATCAATATACAGAAGACAACATTGGTATTGTTGAAATTACTGGTGATGTTTCCATCTTTATGAACCAAAGCGTGGTTTATGATCTTTCCAAAATGAAGAATTTATTTTTTAAGGAGGAGAGAATATATGGTAAAAATTATGTGATAATTTCATCTAAACATCAGCATATTGCTCTGTTTTAGTATGAAATTTCACGTGTCAGTTAATTTCGTTCTTGAACAGTAGTTTTATTTAACTACTGGACATAGGGCAATGTATTTATTGAATTCCATGTTTTAGAAAAACAATCTTGGCTTTTCACACATTATATATTCCCTGTATTTTATTTTGATGAACAATGAACAATGAATTTGATGTTATAATTATAATTGGGCACCTTAGTTAAGGGACATGAAGATTTTACCTGAATTACTAGAATTTGATGTATGGTGGCTCAGAATAAGTAATATGGTGCTAAGCAACTCAGTGAGACCTTGTCTCTAAATAAAACACAAAATAGGCCTGGGGATATGGCTCAGTGGTCGAATACCCCCGAGTTCAATCCCTGGTATCCCCCCAAAATATTATAATTATAATAATAATAATTATAATATTTACTTTTTTATAAAAACATGGTCATACATATTGCAAATGCCTATTTCTTGTAGCTGTCATATAAACTTAAGATTATTTAATTGCTAGAGAGAATATAATTGCCCTTGACATTTAATTAAAGTTATGGAGATACCAGAAAATTGCTCAGAGATAATATACTTTTTCAAAATTTTCATCTAAAAAGAGGTTTATCTTCCAATTAATATATTTAATTGATTTTCTGAGAAGCACTCAATGTTAACTAAAAATTTTTAAAAAATCATTTGAAGCATAGGATAAGGACACAAGAGTGCAGTCTAGGCTGAAAAGGAAGCCAGCCTTAGGTCACCACTTCTCATTCCAAGAGGATGTGTCATGCTGATAAGCACATGAAATAAAATGCAAGCTGACTTAAGTAGCTGGTGTAACTATCTTAATGAACAAAGAAAGAAAAATCACTTGCTATCAAGTGATAGATTCTGAAACAACTTTGCCATGGAAACTTTCAAAGAAAAGAGAGAGCATCACTCTCTAAGACTTGTGAGAAAGACAGGGATGCCACTTCTCCAGTTGCTTCTGGTGGGCATTAAATGACATTTAAATCACCTTTAGGATTTTTTTTTTCTCCATCCTGTTTACTTTCTTTAATCTGAGGACTCTGATTTGGGGTGAAGTGAGGGCATACTCCAATGCTGATTATTCTAGAAAGTAAAAATTCATAGGTCAAAGCAAAACAGAAATGCAAGTTATAAAATTGCAGTTTGCTCCAAATGAAAATAATATTTAGAGAATATGGAAGCTAAGACTCTCAGTTTCAGTTATTGGTTAAACAGGGCGATTCTGTGTGCTCTTGCTCATGTTTTCCTCAGGGCGGTATACAAATATGCATAATTAGTCCACATGCTTAATGGTGTAAAAATGAGATATTTTACATATGGGATATAAATTGTGTGTTTTTCCTAGTCATTTTTGGTATTAAATAACATTTTGGGGCATCATTTTATGACATCATTGTTTACAGTTCTGTCCCTTCCTCTCTGTGTGCATGTGTGTGTTTATGTCCTTCATTCACCTTTAGTCTTTCAAAACTCTAGAACAGAAACCTCTTAAAGGTATGAGAGGTAGATTATTAGAAAAGCAGGGTATAGGGTGATTAAGAGAGATGCTACTGAATACTTTTCAGTCTACCAATATGACCAGAAATCTCTGCTACTCATTTCCAGGACATTTGCTCCTAGTTAAGACAAAATTTCATGTAAAACAAGATCCTCCTTGAATTTCAAATGAATTTCTGACGAGGGACAAAGAATCTCAACCAGCAGTTCACCATCAACCCTCACGCAATTTAATAACCTACACTTAAACATCCCATTTCATAAATGACTCCATGTCTCTCCTCTAGGTCTCATTTTTCAGGCTCCCTTTTAGCCTGAAAGGTGATTCCATTTTTGTCAGAAACCATGTCCAAATCACCCAGGATGAGAATATCAAATGCAAGGAGTCCATTTTCACTAGCAGCATTCCATTTAAACAATGTGTGCTTCCTCAGAGCCAGTAACAGAACATGCAAAGCCAAAGTGTGTTCAGTGCAACAGCGTGAGGCTAAATAAAAGGTGGGGACGGAGGACACTGCCCAGCTGGTCCGAGTTTCAACAAAGTGGGAAATTAGAAACGTCACAGCCTGAGCGTTGCTGCAGGGGTGTGCGGCAGAGATGGTTAAAAGCGAGGTTGTGAACAGCCCACATAACAGATAATTCACATTAGGGACATTCCTCTTTGACCGTTTTTGGTCAAGACAGGTGTAATAGAGTAAACAAAGAGCAGAAGAGGTGCATTGGATTTCTGTTGGATCCAAAAGTTAAACATAGCAAGTAGGGATGTCCTAGAAAAGGCTTTAAAAATAGGACATGAATGAAAATATTTTAAGCCAGCAGCTACTGCTTGAATGTGCTGTGTAGCAGGGCACTGGACCAAGACAGAATCTAGCTTTACTTTAAAGATGGGTATGGAGCACTACTCTCTCTCCTTATGGAGAATCTCACAGTTTCTCCTGTGGAGAAGCTTCTAGGTCCCTCCTCTAGAATAGTACTCCATTCTTCTGCATGTGTAATTGTAAATTTCCAATCGAATCTAGCAGTCTCCAAGAGGGAAATGTTATGTGAGAAACTTCCAAAACACTGAGCAGCTGAATCTTAATGAATTAAGGGAGTCATGCGCAAGCTGTTCATTCAAGTTCAGCATGTACACCGAACTTTAGGAAAAATATTACATACCAGTTACAGTGTGATCATGAATAATTTTCTGCCTTGGAATGAAGCAAGCACAATACTGGGCTGAAAAGGATATTTACATGAAAGGCAGGAGATACCACGTGGAGTTCAGGAAATGGCCATAGGACAAAAATTCCTTCTAGAATCTAGTTTAAAAGTTAATTTCTTACAATAAATATAAGAAGTATTTTTAGACTTTATTATTTTCCTAAAGTTTCTTCATATGTACTTCTATAGATGAGATTGTTGCTATGGAGAAAAGAGAGGCTATTTGGGATGGGAAAGATGGCCAGGCAGGGGAAAGGGAGTGTTTGATGTCAGTTGAATATGATAAAATTCACTCTGATGGAGAAACATTTGTTTTAGAAATAAACATGGTTTCTCTCAGGAGAGGTGAGTAAGAGTTTTGTGATGAAATATGGCCACCTGGTTAGGGAAGATCCAGAGATGCCCAAGCACTCTGGTCAAGAACAAGGTCACTTCTAGTGCTATCAAAGTTCAACTTGCTTCCTTGACCCAATTCTAAATAAATGATGGCTCCATGGCAGACAAGATTCAAGAAGGACAGGCCATAAATTTATTGAGCAGCAGAAGCCAAGAAGTCAGAATCTGCAGGAACCTATCATGAACTGAGGGCCGATGTGACCTTTATGTATCTGTAACACAGAAAGATATTTCAGTGAGAGCTGGGTATCATGGCACACGTATGTAATCCAGCAACTCTGTAGGCTGAGGGAGGAGGATTGCAAGTTGGAGGCCAGCCTCAGCAACTTAAAAAGACTGTCTTGCAATAAAAAAATAAAAAGGGCTGGGGATGTAGCTCAGCAGTAGAGTGTCCCTAGGCTCAATTCCTAGTACCACAATGTATATATCAATCTATGTATGTATGTATATATTTTTTCAGTGAAAGCTGCAATTATGTGCTAGCACTCACCATAAGAAAAACAATTTCCACAGAATAGCCTTTTTTCCTCTCAATACATTGGATGAGGCAAATAAAGATATTGTAGGTGCTTGCTATCTATAAGCATCTACAGTACAATGCAAGATTAGAATCTTACATTCTAATCCCATTCAGGTGAAAAGCTAAAGAAATGGGTAGTGGTATCCCCCATCAAACTGTAAATAAGTATGTAGGTAAGAAGGAATTGTGTAATAATGGTGGCCTTTATAATTTAAATATTTGCCATCAAGTTAAAGATTTGTGGACTGAACTGTGAACCAGATTGTGTGCACACTGGAGAGTATGTAAATCAAGGAGCTGTGGAGTTGAAACCATAGTCTCCTGAGAAGTGTGAAGCTATGTGATAAAAACCACAAAGGATTATGGGTTATTTTTGTTCCCTTCATTTTCTTTCCCTTTTAACACAGAGAAGGAACATGCTGTGCGTTGGGCTGTTTAAACATGGAACAGCTGAACTTTATTATGTTTCCTTTTAATTACAGCCTTCTTAACTCAGTTATAAGTAGGGCTTCTGTTTCTGGAAGCTAAAGTGTGTCTAGCTATGTAACAATGTAAGCAGTGGTCTCTTTGGAGGCACAAGAAAATGCCTGATAGATCATTGGTGCAAGGGTCTAGGCTTGGGAACAAAATCTTGCTCACTAGTTTTGTGAATTCGTATCAAAGTAGGAGGAAAATACATGCAGTTAAGTTAGACTTAGGTAAGTTTGGAATTGTGAAAAGGAGGGGACTATACACTCAGGGAAAAAAGCATGCTGAAACACTATTTCTGTTTACTTAAAAAGAATTCATTGGAACATTTGTGAGCTGTAAGCACGAGATCAGGATGTTTTAGACTCTGGATCTCAGCCATCTGTACAGGTGTCTGAATATACTAGGGCTGTAATGGAAATAAATCTTGACTTTGCCTGGAAGATTCATAAGACTATTTACCTGGGCAAGACCTGAGCTTTAATCTGAGACCTCATTTCTGACCCATGCTGGCATTATATGCTTTGTGACTATTTTTAGCATTCACCTATGATACACTGCTAAATCTTAAACACTAAGGGGCATTGTTCCCTCTCTGTTCCCTATCTTAGTTTGGTCAAAAAAGATACTTTGATATGGAGGAAGAGAAGAAAGATGAGGAAGAAAGATGAGAATTTCCATGGCCAAAGATAAATAAGCAAAGAACCTTGAAAGCAAGACTGAAACATCTGAATATGATAAAGAAAACAATAGGTGTTTAGAGAAGGGGAAAGATGTTGTCAACAGATTGAAAAAAAAATAACTCTGACAGATGAAAAAGATTTTCAAAAGAGGATTTGTGGAGGGGTGACCAAAGCAGTACTGAAAGCAACCAGCACCTGGGGAAAGGATTTTATTTCTATGGTGAAATTAAGGGTTGGCGTTTCAAGATGTTGTTGGCGGGATGTAAGGATGGAAATAAAATTATGTTCTGTTGGGCATCTGGCCCAGTAAGTTCAATGTGTAAAAGAAAGCTTGGCTAGATGTTACCAGATTTACAGTGAAATCTCTATGATGGAGGCATCCAGACCAGAGGGTCAACTCTGAAAGTTTTCATTAAAACAACTACTCAGTGCTCTGAAATGGAGGGGATTCAATAGGAAGAGCACAGCATTTAATAACACATAAATATGCAAAAGAATGCCATGTTATAGATGATTGTTCCTGGATTCATAGCTAGACAGCCCAAAGGGACTCCTTCTAGGATAGTTCTTTTCTATAAACTATCCATCTTTTCTTAGACGTGGGATGTTCCATTTTGCCAAAAGATGCTGAGGTTGCTATGGCTGGGGATACAGTGAAAAGTCACAGTGAGTCTGGATAAGTCTCAAAATCATCAATAGGGTTAACATATTGGCTGTCTGGGGCATCCCCACCATACTATAGGTATGTAATGGGACAACATTAGCACATAGCAACAGAAGCATTGGAAGAAGGAAGAAATGAGAAGACATGAGCCTGGATGTTAAGGGTTAAGAATGGAGATGGGATAAATGAAAATAAAATCATAAGACAGCACTAGTTATCTGGTATGAAAAAATTGCAAATAAAGTAACATGCTGTATTACGAGGCATACTTCCCTACACACGAACACATACATAGCAATGCTGAAGAACTGAAAACCTGATCTGGATCAGGTGGTTGTTCAGAGTAAGCATCAGAGAAAGTGTCTTGTAAGATTTCTGAATTTGAGTACAAGCAATGGCAGTATGGTTTGCATGGGTGGGATGGACTGTGGGTCAGGATCTTGCATGCATGGGAAGGTAGAAAGCACATCCTTAGGTAGTACAAGGGCTTGCCAATCCCAGGTGGGAAGGAGGAAAGAGAGAAATCAGCGGCTGATGAGAGAGGGCAAATCATCCCACATCAGGCATTCTATTGCCTATTTTGTTTCTACTGCACTTTTCTTTCAGCTGTTTAAAAGAAATCAGTATTGCACATGCTCCTGGAGACCCAGTACCAGGCATACATGTTGAAACTGAAATGTATTTTCGGTGACTCTGACTAGGAGTGGTTGTGAAGGTATCACTAATACTGCACCGAGAACAGCTAAGTTATGATAGGTGCAACACTTTGTTGCACCAGAAAAGAAGGAACTGCATCAGAGAATATCTTAATGAGCTGAAAATTACTGAGAAGATAAAGTAGTGGAGGCATCTTTCATGGATCAGAAGCAGGTGCATTTCAAATATGTCCAATGGAGATGAAGAAGGAATTGATAGCTTGGTATGAGGATGGTCATGTGCAGGGCTGCTGTGATTAAGACCAATTAGTAAAACAAAGGTGTTCTACTGTTGTTTCATAAAATGAAATGTGTAGAAAACAAGCTTTTGCTTTTGGGGAGTTCAGAAGACTCTCTGCTGAGGTTCGACTGGGGGCCATGGAGCATTCTTTCTCTGTGCCTCATTAAAACAGATGTGGAACATCCTAAATGCTTTCCCCAGACCAAGCCATCCTGGAGGAGAGGCAGATTCCTGCCCATCCTGTCCAGGCAGTGACATGTGGAAGGAAATGATTCCCCCAGACCAGCTCTCTCTTGGATTCTCTGCCTCCCACAGAGAAGCGTGGGAAGTCAGCTTCAGCCCAGCACAGTGTCGGATCTGCGCTTGCACACACTCTCCTGCTCTCTCCTCTTAGCAACAGCCTATTTTGTTTCCCAGTCCTGGGCACTCATTTCCTCTCCAGTGCCTCTCTCCCTGCCGGTTTTGTGAAGGGCTGCAGTGCTGTTTGCCCTTTCCTTTTGCAGCCTGGCATGCTTGCTTGCTTTCTTTCAAGGAATTTAAAGGTTGGCTCCCAAGGTCTATCCTGCATGCTTCCATCTGCTTTCTCTATTCAGCTTGCGCGGGAGGCTTACTGGCTATATATCTAGGTTCCATTTCCTGCCCGTCCTTTTATGGACAGCTGCCAGGGGACTCTCCTGATGGGGCTTTTTGGTCTATGAATGGCACTTCTGCTGCAAAACAGAGGGGCTGGAATACATTTTAATTTATTTTTCAGTTGGAAAAGGGCCAGTTAAATAAACCAACCTACAAAAAGATAAAAACAAAACAACAAAAGAGCCCACATACCTCAAAAGAAAAAGAAAAAAAATTCCAAACTAACCCCCCAAAACCCAAACCCCATCAAACCTCAAACAAAGGAGTCATTGGATACGAGTAATGCAATAGCTGTTAGAGGCATGTATGAAGTCTGTGGGCTGTACTTCAGCCTGTCACAGGCAGTTATGAAAGATGTAATTCAATTTGCTTCAAAAAAAAAAAAACCATAAAAGGCAGATTGGATAGCTGTATTTTAGCAAATGTGTTTGCACTAAGGGTACCTTCTGTTGAACAGTTCTGCCCACAAGCTGTCTGTAGAATATAGAACATCTCTCGAGCATGCTTGCCACCTTGAAGCAGGGCAGTCGGGAGCAGAAAAAAAAAGAACAGAATGCAGAAAAAAGGTGAAGAAAAAGAGAGAAATGAAGGACAGCAAGTCTAGTACCATCAATACATTTAGAAATGAGATTAGCCAAGTGTGACAATAGAATTTAAATGACACACAGAAAGACATTAAGATTGCAGTAAATAACAAACTATGGAAAATCCAGCCAGAGAGCACTTTCTGTTCAGCTGAGCTACAGAGTTGGAACGAAAGCACAGGTCAATTATTCATTTTACTGGCTCTTTTGCATTCCAGCACTATGGATCTTTTAGTCTCAGCACTAATTATTAGTTTTTTCTTTTCTTTTGCTTTTTCATTAGTTTCTTTCTTTCTTTCTTTTTTTCTTTTTTGGCTAGTTGTTCCAAACAGTTAATAACATTGCCTGATAGTGTTCTGGAGGACTTGAACTTACCAACTATGTCAAACCACAGAGGGGTGTTGGCTGGTTGCACAGACACCACCCCCACAATCTCGGTTACTCTATCACTTTCCATGACTGTGAAGTTATAAAATGGCTCGTCGAAGGTCAGTGGTATAGGTGAAGGGGGTGGTTTCTTAATCCATTCAATGTGCAGCCGGGCCGTGGAGGATTTCTGTGGGCGGCCATTGTCCACGGCCTTGATCTACTCACATACAGAGAGAACACAGAACCATGTCTTAGAGCTCTGATTTCTCTGGAAGTTGAGATCTGTCACTTACACAGTGTTGGGCCAAGAGTCTATCTTCATAGTGTCAGCAAATGGAAGAAAAGAGTGGAGACTTGGGGTGAGTGGACTCTGGAATGGGGATGAGAAACTACCCCACTCCATATTTGCAGGGGCTGATCTGAACCATTGCCAGCTTTACATATATGGAAACCTTGAAAAACTGATGTTGCACTTATACTGCATAGTGTTTTATGGGCATGGATAATAGTTTATGTGAATAGGAATAGTTTATATGAATAATTTGATCCCTTATAGCATGGCCCTGAATCTCACCTCTGGTGGTAAGACCAAAGGGAAATAAAGTGCATTGAATCCCTGTGTGTGGAAACGAGTGTGTGCGCATGGTTGTTTTGCAGCTCCTTCCTTCTGCTGCATTCTGGAGATGCTCTCCACTTACAGGGGCCTGGAAGGGAGAGGAGGATAGGCATGGGAAAGGCACAGACTCAAATGAATTGCCTTTGAGGCTCTTCAGTTATGCTAATCCTGAGGGAGTGAAGGAGAGTTCTTGGTGGCAGCATGGGCTCCTGGAGGCAGCATGGTGGGGAGGATGGAGTTGATGACTACTCTGTGGTCCTAAGCTGGCTCACATACAGGCTGTGGGAAGCATGCCTTCACACAGCTATGTGAACTGCTATAGTGTCCTGGACCCAAATGGGAAGGTCAAAAAGTCCAAGGTGCAGAACACACTGACAGAAAGGCAAGTCAAAACAAAATAAATTTTAAAAAGGGATTTTTAAATATCATGTTTAAAAATAACATTTATGGGTACAGAACCAGTAGTGATAGCCTTTGAAAAACAGCAACAATTCATAGCACCTTTCTGCTATGTGTTCATGGATAACTGCTTTGCCTAGAAAAATCCTGTGGGAAGGAGGAAGCTTGAAGATACATGTCTTGAGCCAAGATCCTTAGGAACCAAGCAGGGATTTCAGTCCAAGTGGTTTTCTGAAGGAAGTGCTTTCTGGAGAAAGGAAGAAAAATCAGGATGGGCACTAAGCAAGGATGTGGTCCTAGCTTAGAAACAGAGGAGACATACTTTCCTCAGCAACAATGAGGGGGTCACTAGGGCTCTAAATCAGAATTTGCAAGAGGTGGATCCACATCAAGGTAAGGTGGTTGGAATTTTGTATTTGGGTTCCAGTAAGACATTGGCTATGGACTGCTAGCATGGGTGGTGGAAGTGTGGAATCTCTTGGGTCAATAATCAGCTAAGGATGATACTCTGGATAAGGGGGCAGCTGTGAGCCCTTAGTTGGCAACACTCACAACAGTGGAATAGATAAACCAGTGTGGTAGAGGAGATCTGGGCAGGGCACCAATAATGTCCATTATAATCCATCCAGTCCTCAGTGATTTCCCAGCCACAATTGTCACACAGCTGTAACAGTATGGACCACATCAAAGCTTCCAACAGTTAGAAACAGGGTGGTGCTTTCTTATCTTGTGTTTGCCTGCTGTCTAGACATGTAACTGAGCAAGGGAAGGAACCTAGTTCCAAAACACAGGAGTAAAAAGATAAATCAAGGGACTTTAAATATAATAAAGACTGTCTACAGCAGAGAAGACAGAGAACAATGTAAAGAGTGCTGGATGGTGCTGGCTCTTGACATTCTTGGGACCTTGGAAAGGTCCATCACTTGTAAGAATAACCAGTTCCCTATGCCTAAAGCATAGGCATTCCATATCTAAAGTGGTTGGGGTAGGAACAAGCACATGAGCACATTAGCTATGAGAGTTTAAGTTTCTCCTTGAGATGGTGTTAGGTTTGTGTTTATATTTAGCTTTCTAACTTAATGAAACATTTAGTCATTGTTTTCTTGCTTTTTTCACTTTTTACAGAATAAACAGCTGTGGTTTGTGTCTCACAGCTTATACAGCTAAATTCATATCCTATCACATTGTCAACAATTACAAAATTTGCTTTCTTTGGAAAGTCTTGGGGACACACTGAATGATATGCTGAATGTTAGGGGGGATATATCTCTCTGCTATTCCCCTAATCTCTGTTTCTGTCTATGGTCAGTGCCTCGAAAATGATTTAGGGCCACAGGAAATGTGGTTGAGCATGTAGACTCCGGTGGACTGTGGGAGTGGGGGAGATGTGCTGACAGGACATAACCTTAAATCATCATTTAAGAGTATCACCATAGTAGGTAAGAGGTCTCACCTGTGCTTGCCTCCCAGAAATAAGTCTTCCACATCTGTGTGGTTGCACTTTTGACTCTAAAGATGTGTTGCTCAAAGAAACAAACACAATTAAGAAAGTAACCCCCTCTCCCATCAATATTGCTGGAATTTAGAAGATCTTACCGTTAAGATATCATAACTCCCTGCTGTAAATTGCTTTCTGGAAGAAACCATGCCAGTTTTAGGGTCAATGAAGAACTTTCCATCATCATTTCCATCCACAATACTGTAGGAGATTTCTGCGTTGGGGCCCTCATCTCTATCATATGCAAAAGCCCTGTAGATGGGTTCCCCTCTTTTCTTTCGGTCACGTTCTGGAAGTTTGATCTGGTAAACCTTCTCAGGGAACAGGGGCTTGTTGTCATTTTCATCCAGAACCTGAACCACCACCCAGATGGTTGATTGCTTTGGAGAAGAACCACCATCTGTCACAGTCACCTGAGTTTGGAAGAGAAAGCATGGCACAGTTAGAAAGGATGAAAGTTATTCTCAGTACTCCTTCCCTTGCCTATCCAACAAAGATTGATTTTGTACACTAGAGCATCTGAGACTTTCTTATGACTGTGGTTCATACATATGTATGACTTTCTCATAGTTGGCCCCTAAAAGGGACTTCCAAGCCCAGCAATGGAAGTCATGCAGAAAGGGTAGGAGGGCAGCAGAACTATTTTAGTCAGTCCCTGTTGTTATATAAAATTATCTTTGACTGGTGGCCTTTACAAGCAGAAATGCATTTCTTACAGTTCTGAAGTCCAGGAAGTCCAGGGTCAAGGCATCAGTGGTGTTGGAGAAGGTCATAATCCTCACAGACAACACCTTCTAGCTGTGTCCTTTTGTGGTAGAAGGGTCTATACAGCTCTCTGAGGTCTTTTTTTCATTAGGGCACTAATCCCATTCATGAGGGCAATCCTTCATAACCTAATCTCTTCTCAAAGACCCTCATCATCTAACAGAACCACTCTGGAGATTAGGTTTAAACCTATGAATGGTGGAGGGGGAGGCAATGCACACATATTTAGACCATAAAGTGGGTTTCTTGTGGTGTGGAGAGGAAGAAGAAATAGGACTGACTTCATAAAATGTGTTAGTTTCTTTAGTTGTAGTGAATCTAAAATATGTCTTCCAAATAGACATAAAATATAACCCTTATTATATGTTGACCTGTGGGTGTTTATTCTAATCCATGGACAGTGCTATCACATTGAAATTCTTTTAGGACTCATTTTATTCTCTTTTACATCTTGCTAAGAGCTGAACTGCATCCTCTCAAAATGCATATATTGAAGGTCTATGCCCCATGTCGCTGTTTGGAGATGGGCCTTTAGGGAAGTGAGTTAGGTTAAATGAGGTCCTAAGGGTGGAGCTCTTATAGGAGACACCAGACAGCTCCATCTCTCTTGGCCATGAGCCAATAGCAAGAAGGTGGCTTGCTGTCAGTAAGAGATCCCCCCAGAGACTAAACCCTGCCAGAACTTTAACTTTGGACTTGCCAGTCTTCATGTTGTAGGTTGAAATATGCTCCCTAGTGCATTAGTATTGATAAGCGGGGCCTTTAGATTATAATTAGGTTGTGAGGACTTCATGAATGGAATTAGTGCCCCTATAAAAGGCAAAGGAAACTTGCTTGTCCCCTTTTGCCATTTGAGGACATAGTCAAAGGGTACCATCTGTAAAGAACAGGCCCTTGCCTGACATTGAATATGCTGATAGCCTGATCTTGGACTTCTTAGCCTCAAGAACTTTGAGCAATATGTATCTCTTATAAATTACCTAGTCTTAAATTTTTTTAGCAGCCTGAACAGACTTAAACACTCCAGAATGGTAAGAAATAAATTTCTCTGTTTAAGCCACCTAGCTACTGGTATTCTGTTATAGCGATGTGAGCAGACATCTGTGTAAAATTTGTGATTTTTTTACATTGTTATGAAACAAAAGGAAAACTGCGATACACACTTTACAAATAAGATGGCTAATTTTAAGTACATTCGACAGTTAAAATATTTTTACCAGTCACACGGTATTTTTTCTTCTCTAGGAAATAGGAGGGAGTGGATACGTCCTCCCATGTCTCTAAGATGCTATCCTTATGTGTCTATGAAAATTGAGGAAATAAAAATAATGAAGAGTACATAAGTAACCCTAATGGAAGATACAAAAGGTCTTTGAGTCTTGGGTGAATAATTTTCTTGTTGGTCGTAGTGATAAAAATGACTAAAATGTTAACACTTAATGTGTGAATGGTAAGATACAGTTTATAGAGTACTCTTTCATCCATCACCTCACTCACATTCCAAAATATGCTCTTAAGTAAGTTGGACAGGTTTATTCATTCCCATTTTACAGATGAGAAAATAGAGACTTAAAGCCCCTACAGTTAATAAGTGCTAATGATAGGTGTTAAACTTTTGGTAGTTCTTAACATTGTTTATACACAAAACCTGGGAAGAAGATATATTGAATCTTTAAATCATTACCTTGAATAAGACATTTTATTATTTCAAAATATGTATTTAGAGACTAAAAAGAATGAAAAGATGTGCTCAGTATCAATAGGAGAAAACAACAATGAATCAATATGCCTAGTCAGCCATTTTTTTCATCTAATAAAACAACCTGACAGGAAGAACTGTAAAAAGGGCCAAAAATGTGGGAAGACAAATTAAAAGCTTTTTTTTTTTCCAAAATGGAATCACAATCTAGTTTATTTTCTCTTACAAGTTGTCCGAAAGGATAACTTTAGTAGACATAAGTTTTCATAGGAGTTCTTGCTTTCTTTGAAAAATCAATCAAGTTTCCTTCCAAGGTTATTTTCCCAATTGGTTTGTTGTGTTTCACAAAAGAACCATTCGGGGCCAATGTGTGCCAGGGCTGGATGTGGACTCTTGAGCTTTTTCCTAGATAGGCAGAGATCTAAAGAGGCACATTTTGCTGCTGCTGAACACAAACGTTATCCTCCCTGGTGAGCCATGGTGACCAAAACACATTGATTCTTAGTTGCTCAACCACTCTGTCTCTCCTTCCTTCTAGACCAGCCCCTTTTCAAGTCCACACAACTGTCACTGTCTTCAGCAGGCACAAACCCTTTGCCTTCTCCTCACTGACTGTCCATAAGTGCCCTGCTGTGGGCTTTGAAGCCAAGTAGCTGCTGAGGAAAGAGATATCCTGCCCATTGGAGGATCCTGCTGTGTACAAAAGTACTCCTAGGAGCAGACTTGGTTTCCAAGCCCAAGCTTTGCAATCTCTGCCCATGGCCATGGCATAGGCCTGTGAAGGTGTTCTCAGGTGTGCCAAGGGGAGTGAGTCACCTATGTTACCACCTCATTGCAAGCACCCAACTCCCTGGCTTCCTCAGGCCACAAGAGCATCCTTCAGGGGCCCAAATATGCTCCCCTAGAATGCCATCCCTGTCCTTCACTCATCCTTTAGGTCCAGCTGACATGTCACTTCCTTAGGGCTGCCACCTTAGAAACAGAATGACAATGTGCTCTTAAATACTTTTCTTTTGTAGTGCTTTCCATTGTGGAAATTAATTAAGTACAGGACTCCATGTAAGGAGATAGGTTTCTTAAAGGCAAAGACTAACTCTGCTTACTTTTTTAATTGTCCTCCTCCTGTGTCCAGGCAACATACCCATAAATGCTTGTTTAATAAATTGGACTCTAATTCAGGTCCTACTTGGACAATTTCTTTAGACAAAGCAGTTTCACCTTGTAAAACCTTTTGAGATCATTCATAACATAAGGCTTTCCAATCTTTTTGTTATATACTTCTCTGTCTCCTTACTCATGGCTTTGACTATATGTTGATAATCTTCCATTTTGCATCATTTCTTGTTCATGCTTGCTGAAACATCATGTGTAATTCCTTACTGGAATCCTCTTTCTGAACCTCTCAGGCACCTCTTAACTCCCAGAGGAAACAATGTGAAATCCTTACCCTCAAACTTCCTCCTCCTTTATTCATAGTCTCATTTCACACACTGGTGCCCAACAGGGTCCTGGGTATGTACTAATTGTTGAACTAGTCACAGTTAATCAAACTTGGAGGCTATCAAGTATCTCATGTGCATCATCCCCCATGCCAATCTCTTCTGCCACACTGCCCTAGGATGGGCTTTATTCTCATCTTAGTTGGCCAGCTGCAGTCACCTCTTGCTCTCCCTGCCCCCAGGTTTTCCCTTTGTTGTAAAACATTATTTCTTCCTCAAAAATTTGATATGCCACTGACCCACACAACACTCCTCAAGAGCTCTGTGAGGATGAGTCTCAGCTGCCTCTGATAATCATCATTCCCTCTTGTGTTCAGTTTACCTGGTGAGCGTAGGCAGTCTGTGCATGCTAGGTTCTCAAACCTCCATTCAAGTGAACAGCTATTTGTCTCCATGGGATGCCTGGTCTTGGAAATACACCTGACTCATTCCAGAAGCTTCAGTGCCAACACTTCCAGGAAGCCATTCCTTCCCTCCTGCAGACTGATGTCAGTGTCTTCCCAATGTTCCTTTTCACTGAATGCATGGTTCTAAGACACTAATTATCATCTTGCATCTTAAATGTCCCTTTGCTCATTGACCTGCAATCAGTCCTTTCAGACTGTAAGCAACCTGAGGTCAGGGACTGTGTCTTAGTCATTGATATGTTCTGGCACCTGATATAGCTCTAAATGCCAAGTGAATACTGTTAAATGAAATCAAGAATTGATTTACCTAAAACTCATCACTATGACAATAAAGGGAAAGAACATTCCGACACCGAAAGGTCTCTGTAAGAACTAAGCAAACAATCCCCCAAGTGCTTCTTCCTGTATGAGTCTATGAATGGTTGTAGAGGAAGGTATGGTTTTAACAATGCACTTGGGTTTATACCCACTTTACACCACTGAGAACAATACCAAGCCCAAGCTTATGCAAAACCATGTTCAGCCACTTTTCAAAATTATGCTTACATTAGTGGACATTTGTCTACAATTTACTGAAATGACTTATTCATGTGTTTGGCTTCTTTAGTACACTGTGAGCTACTCCAAGGCAAGGACGTTGCCTTTTTCAACTCTTTCTTGGAACGCTGTGTACTCTTTAAGTGTTTGCTGAAGCATGTTACCACCCTCAAGTTTTAATTTCCATTGTAATTTCTCTAAATCCCTTCATTTTCTCTGCTGTGTTTGTACCTAGAATATTAATTTTCAATGCTCAGACTTCCTACTTCCAGCTGCCCTAGACCTCAACCCACTCCTTGGAATTAGCCCATATGAAAAGAGTAGGAGTACTGGGGATTGAGGCAAAACTAACTGAGGTAAATCCCCTTCATCGAATCCTCTGCATCATTTTTCAATAATGATGCAAGAATAAGCCATTGTTCAGCAGTGATTCATGTGTACTCTGCTCTGTCACAAGCTGACAAGAGAATATGGACATGCTAACCTAGATTTACTCTTCTTATCGCTAATCAATAATCAGTGGTCCTAGCAATTAATCAAAGCTTGAAAAATTAGCTTTTTTAGGTGCTAAGTTCTAATACCTAACAAAAGAAAACCCAATAGTTCAGTAACATTGAAAAGACAGTAAAACCCACTTTATTCCTCTTTGGTGCCCTTGTGGTCTGTAAATGCCAGGCAGAGCCAGAAAGTGCCCAATATGGGCCCAATATATTATGATGACACGTTTACAAATAGGGATATGTTTTGAAGTCTCTTCCTGGAAGAGGCAAGAACTTCATAAGTCCAAAAACTGATGGATGTTGAGAAATCTGTAGTTATGACATGCTTTTTATGGCTGAATAATATTCCATTGTGTATATGCACCACATTTTCTTTATTCATTTGTCAGTTTGAAAGACACTTTGGTTGTTTCCATTTCCCGACTTTTGTGAAAAATGCTGCAGTGAGCATGGGAGTGTACAGCTCAACACATTATTTCATGTCTTTTGGATATATGCCCAGAAGTGAGATTGTTGGATCATATTATAGTTCTATTTATAATTTGGGGAGAATCCACTTTTTAAAATAATGGCTATATTAACATACATAACCACCACTAGTATATAGGGTTCCGTTTTCTCCAGATCCTCACCAACACCTTATGAAATTCTTCTTAATGCTGAACCCAGATGTCCCTGTCTGTATATACTTATTCTTGACTGCCTATATCTTCCCACAGACCAGGTTTATTATTTGTAACTATAAAATAACAAATTTCTCTTCCATGTTGTATCATTTGTCTATTGCTGTGGGACACAAAACTAGATGGCTTAAAATAACTGGAATCTTTTTATTATTTCTCATGATTCTAGGAATTGAATGAGGCAGTTCTTAACTGGAACTTCTCATGCACATGCAGTCAAGATGCTTGTAGTCATCTAACTATCAGCTGGTTGTGGCCATTGGCTGGGACCTCAGCTAGGTTCTAAGCAAAATAGTCAATGCGTAGAAAGTGGCAGCTGCCAGCTTCTTAAACTAGGCTCACAAACTGGCACAGAATGACCTGTGCCATATTATATTGACCAAGAGTCCCATAGTTAAAGTTTAAGAAGCAAGGTCATAAAATACACATATAGATGGGATGAAGGTCAACTAATTTGGGTGGCTATGTTTACTACTCATAAAATATATTTGAAAATGCTTGACTCAAATTGAAAAACTCAAGTTCATATATTCATTATTCTTTATTCTGTTAATGTCTTTCAGGATGTTTTTCCACACATCATCTTCACTCTTAAAATATCATAGCCAAGACACAACAACAACAGAATCACGAGTCAGACCTGGGCAAACTACCTCCTTTGTCCAGGAGACAATCTCCTCTATGTATTCAGCTCCTGACTATGCTTATTTTGGGCAGCAACCGTGTCACAGAGTTCTATGATATGAAAGAAGTGAACCACTTAGGACTTTTCTTGCATAAAGTGATAAACTCTAAGTGTGTGGTTCCCTCATGCAGAATTTTACATGTGTTCCTGAATGTCGCCTTATAGGCCTTTTGGTTTGCTCTTCCAGGCTGTAGGGATAATGACTACAGGTGCCCGTGTTCACTCACCAAGAGCAGCACAGCCACATGAGATCATCTTTCAGTGCTACCACCATCTCATGCTGTTGGTTCTATTATTGCCTCCATTAGAGCAGTTAAGTGAACTTGGTCTGGGCCAAGGTAACATACCTTGCAAATGGCGGAGCCTTGTTTCAAACATGGGGATTTGGCTCTAAACCAGGGATCAGCAAACTGTAGCCTGAGGGCCAAATCTGGCTGCTTGGTTTTGTGTTTTGTTTTCTGTTTTGCTATCAGGGATTGAATCCAGGGGTGCTAAATCACTGAGCCACATCTCCACCCCTTTTTATTTTGAGATGGGGTGTCCCTAAGTTGCTGAGGCTGGCTTTGAACTTGAAATCCTCCTGCCTCAACCTCCTGAGCCCTTGGGCTTACAGGTTTGTGCCACCAAAGGGGGCTTTGGTTTTGTGAATAAAGTTTTATTGTGATGCTGCCATGTGCATTCACTAATATATTATCTGGGGCTGCCTTCCCCCCACAATGGTATGATTGAGGAGATCAGGCAGAGAGAGATTGCAGGGGCAACAAAGCCTAACATATTTACTATTTGACAGTTAACAGGAAAATTTTCTGACCCTGGTCTAAGCCATCAGGTTCTGCTGTCTCTTTGGCTGTACTTGTTGATCACCCTTAATCTGGAAATCTGAAAGTCAAAATGCTATAAAATCTGAAATTTTTGATCTCTAACATGATAGCACACATGGAGCATTCCACAACAGACCTACTTCATGCAATGATTGTAATGAAAATACAGGTATACTAAAAATATGGTCTAAAATTGTTTTCAGGCCATGTGTATAAGGTGCATATGAAATGTAAAAAAATTTTGTGTTTGGACTTGGGTCCCTCTCTAAGATATATCATCACATGTCTATAAATAGTCCCAAATCCAAAACTCTTGTGGTCCTAAACATTTTGGATAAAGGATATTCAACCTGCACTGTCATCACTATTGCCTGCCAGCTTTGCTCAAGCCTCTGTGTGATAATTTACATAGCACTGCCATTGTTTTCCCCAGGATTCCTGTAGGCCTTTCCATTTCTAGTCTATGGCTGCAGATAAGAAAGCTCTGAAGTTCAGCAATTTGCAGAAGGCCGCTCAGCCAGGAAGTGACAGAATGCAGGTCTGCACCCAAGTCGGATTGGCGTCACAGCTCATGCTCTTTTCCCTACCTTGTGCAGCCAACCTAACGGCATCTGTTAACCATATGTTTCAAATTCTCTCCCCAAATATGGCTTTGGATCTGCATCAAGCTCTTAGTTGTGCTTCTAGAATCAAGTCTTTCCCCTCTTGTTATAATTATGACCATCCTGGCCTGTCTTCAGTCTATGGGCACCTTGCCTGTTCTTATCCTTTGCTTAGAACCCATCACTGGGTTGGGGACACAGTGACAACTTCTTTCAGCACCCCAAGGCATCAGACTCAAACTTAGTAAGTACATCTAGATACTTGTCCACTTTTGTTGTACTGCTAAATCTTCAGCTCCCTTTCACAAAATTTGCTCTGTCCTTATGAGCAGAAAAATGATTCTCTCTGATCTCAGGAGTGAGAGGCAGGAGGGACTGACTACACAGTCTTGGTTTCTCTGTTATTCTGATTGATTATTAACTCCATATTGACCATGTATCAGACACTCTTGTGGATGCTTAACAAAAAAGAACTATTTGTCTTTACAAACAAGTATGAACTATCTATCCTTTCACCCATCCCAAGGGGAGATGCAAATATTATCCTTATACTACTGATTAGAAACAGGTACAAGGTGGTAAAGCCTGGTAGCATTCAATCTGGCCTGCCATCTGTGCTCCTCACCACTGCCTGTTGTTACCAATATGCCTGTGTTCAGGCTGAATTTCTCCATTCTGGGTGTAAAGCCCCAAATACCAAACTTTGTTCATTCAGACTTGGTTTTCCCCATCTGAAAGCCTGAATGAAATGGACATGGCTTTTCCCCATCCTGGTAACAACTCCTTTTCTTCCCTAATACTTTGCGTCTTTATTCTGACCCTCTTGGTTTTTATGAGCTATTTTAGCATGTGCTACTCTCGTAAAGACGAAGATGATAAGTAAAATGTTTATTTCTTCCTCCTCCTCTCTTTGTCAAGAGTCTTAGGATGTAGATGGCAGGTTCTGGGCAAGAAAGAAATCTAAAGATAAAGCCAATTAAATTAAGGCAGAGCATCCAAACACATGTGGCAAGTAGGTTTCAGATGTGCTGCAATATTGATCCTTTTAGCTCTTGGGGAGATGAGCATAACTGTACTCCATGGATGGACAGACCATTAGGTTAGTCACCTGTATGTAGTCTGAGCCTTTCCCTATACCTAAAGGTATGGTGCAAATATAACTTTATAGGTGGATCAAAATAAGCAAATCTTGGGAAACCCTATGATAAGTACTAATAATAGAAATATGTTACCCTGTTCTTGGATATGACTACATTTAAAAAATATACCTATAAAGGTTGCTGAATACAAGAAACAGTTTCCATGGGTACAATTTTAGATGCTGTGGCTGTTGAAAATTAATTGCAGTAAGGATGCCTATCTATGTTTACTATTTCTTCACAGGACCAGTTTTAAGTAAAGTGCAGCCTTTACCATTCATGTGTGAATGGATGTCTCCATTTTTGTTTAGCTCACAGGTAGGGAAATGAATGGAGAGCATTTCCTTACCCTTACCATGTCCTCATATGTACAGAACTTTGGGGTAAAGTATACTGTCCTTCCTTACCTCTATTATGCTCAGTAAAGCCAAGAAATATTAAGAGAACATAGGAGGAAAGGGGAGCTCAGACATAATTCTGGTTCAGTTCACCCATTTTGATGAGGAAACTGAGGTCCAAGTAAACCAGCTTCTTAGCTCAACATCATCTTACTAGAAGTAATATCATTCTAAGAGGCTGGTTTCACAATTCCAAGCTGCTTTTGAGCTTCAAACACAGCATGCATTCATAAATTCATTTAAATTCAGATACTCGTTTGTGTGTATGTATGTATGTACACATACATACATATGTATATGTGTATATGTGTAAACATGTGTGTGTGTATATATGTATATATATATAGTTTCAATTTATATATTTTCTAGAATGCTGAGATCTTTATAAAAAACAGATTTAGAATAGACCTTATATTTACTCTCTACATTTATCTTCAAAATGTTTCACAAACGTTAAATACTTTAATCCTCCCAAGATAACAGAGAGGTTCAAAGTAACTTTATCTCTTTTTCACAGGTGGAGAAATAGAGAAGTGACCTTCTCAAAGAATACTCAGGAGGGGCTATAAAGGCTGGGGCTGGAATACACATCTTCCTGCCCATGAGCTCAGACTACTGCATTCCTGAAAAGACAAGTGCTTCCTGCCATTTCTATTAGAAAACTATGAGTGAACAGTAAATTAAAGGGTAGTTCTCAAAGGAGCACCAACTCTTAGAGATAAAATTTCTGAAAAGTGAAATCATGGAAAAAATATTAACCTGTACCATCCCTCATGTTTTCCAAGACAGAAAAGCAAGAGGAATCCAGCATTAAATCATCTGCCCTTGGTTTCACTATATGTGATTTCTCCTATTTAACTTATACTTTGGCATTAAGAAATCAACTGAAGATGGGGAGATTCCAGTCACTGCCTACTCTGCCCTCCCCATTCTGTATTGGACATTTACTAGGTATAGTTGAGGGATATCTTCTCTGTGTACTACAATCTGCTGTTTCCAATTTCATCAAAGCAGCTGTTTCAAGAAATATGTACTTACCATGTTGAATTAATTTATGGAATGGTTTATTTTATGAGAAGTTTTCATCTGAAATCAGGAAAAGAATGAAAAGTAAAAGGAAATAAAGGTAAGAAAGAAGAGAAGAAAGGAAGAATCAAGAGAAGGAAAAAGAATTCAAGGAAGCAGTGAGATAGAAAAGAGGAAGAGAAAAGAAATAAAAGAGAGAGATGGGCTGGTAACCTTTTGGGAAGAGGTGGATTTAGAAGGCATGGAACAGTTGCCTAAAGAAAATAGGATAGCTGGGTGCAGTGGCTGAGACAGGAGGATCGCCAGTTCAAAGCCAGCCTCAGCAACAGCGAGGTGCTAAGCAACTCAGTGAGACCCTGTCTCTACATAAAACACAAAATAGGGCTGGGGATGTGACTCAGTGGTTGAGTGTCCCTGAGTTCAATCCCCAGTACCAAAAGAAAAAAGAAAAGAAAAGAAAAGAAAATGGGAAATGGGATATATTGCCTTCCATTCAGGGAAAGTTGCTTGCATGGAAACAAGAAAACCCATTTGTTAAATGTTATGATTGCCAGTTCAGTTCTGTGGGAAAAGATGAAAAAAATCTATCCAATAAGAATTTGCTTCCAACTTCCTTCAGAAATTTTGTTTTCCTAAGGAACCAAGGAATAGAGTCCTTCGGGCCATTGAGTCACACTATTCATTTTCGTGACTTTTCTTTTTTCCAACAGAAGCCACAATATTGGGAAGCCCCAGGACAAAATCAGCTCATAATCCATCCAGAAACCCCTCTGAGTACCCACGGTCTGTCTTCTATAGGGTATTGATGTACAAAAGTTTGTGAGCCTCTCAGGGTCTTGCATAGTGCTAGAACACAGCAAGTTTTCAATAAATATTTGTTAGTTGAATGCGCATGTGAACTTGGCATCGCAGAAGGACAAAGACATCTTTTCCTCACCATGCTTAGATCCACAACTGCTAAGTGACAGTTTTTAAAGAAAGATCCTTGACCAATTCACTTTGGCAGTGATTGCTAATATTACAGCTTTGTCCAAGGAAGCTTTGTCTTCCTTGCACTTCAGGAAATAAAGTATTTCCCAGCCTAAGGTCTCTTAAAGCTTTTTCCCCCCCTTCCCCTGCAGAGAGGTATGCATCAGCTACTAATCTCATCACATTTTCATTTCCTTCCAGCCTCATCTGCTCATCATTTTCTATTCATAAAACTTGCTTGATTCTAATCTTCCCTATCAGCAGGAACTAAACACCTCCTCAAAGTTTCTTTAGAAGAATGGTGATTACCACCCATGTGCTAACTCCTCCTTTCAAACAGATGGGTCTAATCTATGCGCTCACATGTGTGTCATTAAGAGTTCTGCCATGAACCAAGATGTGACATCATATTAGCTGCAGGACTAAGTCTCCCTGAACTATTTCACAATTCCCCTGCCATCAAGGCCTTAGCTGATACACTATTCCACATTTTTCTCTCTATGAAAAGGAATCCTCCAGGTATAAAGGCAGTGGAAAGTGTGTATTGGTAGTTTCACTTTCATTTCATAGCACTGGACTTCACCCTGGATTTCAGTTATTTTGATCTTGGCAGATTCTCATGCTTTAGCTCCAGTGATGATGCTCTTTGGATTTAAGCACTCACCTTTCCACCAGGCACCACATTTTTGGCCTTTCTTTCCACGGTCAAAACTTAATGCAAGAATGAAAACCCTGTTTTAGTTACTGGCTCAGGAAACATGGCTTTTCTCTTCTCAGCAATTCACCATACGTTTACAGGGCAACTTAGCAGGTCATTTAACACCTTGTCTACATAAAAAAATATGAATTTTAAACTTAACTTATAGGAATTAGATGCATGTGTAAGTATGAAAGCATATAGAGTCTGGATAGAGACTGTGAACTCAGAGATATGCTTTTATTTGGCCCATAGAGTGTACTGGAAAAAAATGTTTAAAATAAGAGAGATTTCACATAAAAATTCAAACTCTTAGCTTCTCTAGAAAAATCAGAATGACTGGCCCACCAATCTCCATTGTGTCCCTGACACTACAGATGCATCAGTTGTCATTCATCACCACTATTGTGCAGAAGTTTCTCTTAGAATACAGAAATGCTTCTCATTACTCATGTTCCTATCAAAAATGGTTATAAAATATAGATGGAGAAGAGTGCATATTTAAAGATGAATGGAAGGGAATACATTTCTTTTTGTAAATGAATAAGTTTCATGTAAGTTTAATATGCAAACACTGAGCTTGCTACACACTTCACTTATTTATGATACCTGAGTGGGCTCTGAAGGCACTGAAGTTGCAAGGTCATGGTAACAATCTATCTGGCATCTTTTAATGCATGGTAAAAATAAAACCTTTGCTCTGGGCTGAGACTCTTCAGAGTAAGGGGGTTGCACATTCATCATTCCTTCCCTAGGAATCATGATTTCAGATTTTAGAAAAATTAAAAGAAGTGTGAAGAAAAATTAAGAAATCTTGTGCCATGCAATCATTTAGACTAAAAAATATGAGTTGTCTTGAACACTTCTCTTGCTCCCTGTGAACATCTGATCATTCATTAAGCAGAGAGACAGATAACTGTGAATGAGATAGGTGGCCTTCCTCAGGATGAGGACTGGAAACAAAACTTGGCAACAAAGAATGTGGGCCAGATTCAGTGCCCTGTGACTCTGAAATATCAGAGTCTACCTCTGAAGTACCATTGGTATCTCCTGTCCCCTTTTCTGTTCTAGGTGTCAAGCTGCCATCATCTGCTGCCTAAACTGTCACATCTGTCTTTTGCCTGCCCTCACTACTTCCAGTCCTGTCTTACTCCATTCCATTCCTTAGAAGAACATAAAAGTCATCTAAAATTAAATTCAGACCATGTCCATACCTTCATGAAAGATTTTAATGGCTCCTTGTTAAAACAAATTTCATAAAATTTGTGTTGTGAAGACCACCAGGCCTGCAAGCTGTTTGCCTTTAAAGAGGGTCTAGGACTCTAGATGTTTGAAGAATGGTACAGAATTCTCTTAGAACTTTATAATTCACATGAACAGAGTAAAGCTTCAGAGAAAGTCAAAGCAAAATGTTGGTTTACATTTGTTTAAACCAATATTCTTGAACTCATTAGGTGGAAGAACTTTTGAGTGTTGCTTATAACATCCTTCAGGTCAGACATTTCAAAGAACATACATTAAAGGTGTTTCAGTACCACAAGTCCATACTGTTTAACATTAACATAAGATCCTTCAGTGTAGTCACAACTTTTTCACTGGGCTATTTGCAGACTCTGGTTTCTCGTCATTCTATACCTAAAGTGCTAAACATGCAATTGGATCACTCCATTCAACACACACTGAAGTGCCTGGAATGCACAGTGCTTTAGACACTGGATGTACAGTGCTAAGCACAACAGACTCCTACCTTTGTGGAGCTCAACTGTGCTTATTTGTCATTCAACATGAAGTATGTACTTCAAGGTCCTTATAGCTCAGTTGGGGTTCCCATGGCATGGAATCCCCTTCACTCCCTTATTTTTTCAGTTTTTACAAAATCTCTGAGAACTGATGTATCTGTTTGTTCCTATATGATGCTCAGGTAGAATTACTCTTTTTTATGCTTTCCTTGACTTTGTCCCTACACCAACATGCTCACAAATCACACATCTAAGAATTATATATCTGTTCTCTTTAACATCCCTGCATTTAACTAGCTTTTGAGCTGTCTAGTGGTGAATACAAAGCCACATCAACCATGGGAAAGTCACCATCCAGGACAATGTCTGAAACATAATAGATGCTGAAGGCATGCCGTTTCCTGTTAGTTTTCATCAGAGACATGAGGAACAAGGCCCTGCAACAGTGAAAAAATTATTTATCCTATTTTCTTTTCCTACTTCTAATGGCATGCTATTTTAATTTTGAGTCATAGCAAGGATTTTAGATCGCTAATAAATTAGGTAGATATCCTGTTGGTTAGAAACAAAGATTATTCATTATCCCATTAACAGAGCTATTAAAAACCCGGTGTATTCTTGTGTTCATCACACAACAGGCTGTATTTATTCTTTACACATAATAAAATTAAAATCCCTGAGGAAATGCATCTCAGGATACAGCTGCTAAAAGAGAAAGCTGGTTTATCTTAGATTCTGAAAGAATCTTAATTACTTTCACAAAGATAACAGGGAGTATATGTAAGTTTTAAGTAAAGATTAACTTGGTATACTTAGACTGAGACAGACAGATTCAAGGGTGAATATTACTATCCATAACCAATACTTAGAAAGTATTTATCGTGTATCTGTGCCCAGAAAATTCATTACATGTGTATTTATATTCACTAGTTCTTGCCTTCAAGGAGAATGTAAGATAGAAAGGCAGTCTCAGGTCTAAATTCTTCCTCCTCTGGGTTCTTTCAAAATTCATGTTTATTTACATCAAACTGTCCAGAATATGTATAAAATTGTCTCCCCAAAAAGTAGACTTCTGAGTTCTTTGAGGTCAGGAATTATATCTTTCATCTTTCCATTCCCAAGACCTGCATCAGAATGAGTACAGGAAATGTATGAAAGAAGTAAACTGCCAAAGATAGTAAAACTTAAACATGAAAAATATTAACAGTGAAATAACTCCTTATATCCCCAAAATGAAACTCATCAGAGATATAAAATACAAAATTGATCAATGAAGCAAAAAGCCTGAAATATTAATATTGTAGTAAAGAAGATACAAAAATCATATGGATGTTTTAGTATTCTCTTTGTTACAAATTCCTGCAAATTTAAAATGACTTTCAAAAAGAAATCAACAGTCTTCTTTTGAGCATTTATATTATTTCTAAAATCTTTTCATGGGGGTGTATTTTTCTTTTGACCATCAAATCATACAGATTCAGAAGTTCAATAAATTAAGAGAATGAATAATCTCCTAAAAGAACAATTTAAAAATCTGAAAAAACCTACTCCCAGTCAATGCTTATTTGCTTAAATTCCATTTAAATCCTTAGAATAATTCTTCATATTTGCTTTTTCAAGAATAGGGGCAGATGGCTAAAGAACATTCTCTTTATTAAGCCCCAGATAGGCTCTATCATCAAGCCTAAGTAAGGTGAAAAGTATGGCTGGGGAAATTTCTGCCCATGTGAAAAGCAAACTACATTAAATATGCTAAATCATGAATGATAAATGGGAGTCACACTATCCCAGGAGTCAATTAAAAATGTATAACTTAGTTGTATATCTGTAAACTCCAGAAATAGCTGTTTGCCTAACAAAACAGTGAAAAGACATTTGAAAAGAAAGATTTCCAGTAAGTACTCAGTTTCTTTGCTGAGTAAAAACACAATAAAAGTAGATTTTACAGATGATATTTTCCAATCTTGAACTTTATTCTCAGTGTGTTGTAATGATGATAAAAGTTAACTCCCTACTATGAGCTGTATTACTTAGGCCAGAGATATCCTGTGCTGAACAGATATATCCTCACCATTTTGTTTGCAAAATAGGGCATGACATTGCCAAGACAGTCCTACTTCCTTCACTTCCTCCCAAAATGCTCTTCTCCGAAGGTCAAGACCACAAGTATCTATGTGTGAAACCTTCTGCAATCCCTGGGGGGCAGCCTTGGAGAAAAGTGAGCAATGAATAATGAATGTCTCTTTGTAAGAACTCTATTTAGCGGACAGCCAAAGCTATTTTTACTTTATGGCAAAAGCACTTTGGGAGAAATATTCCCAAACCACATTACAGAATGTGTGAGAGGCAGTGGAGACTGCCAAGCATTGGCGAGATTTAACACCACAGTGCACGCTCACGGAAGGTTGAGTTATTTGCTCCAGTTGTCCTGAAAAGTTTCATTCCAGACTTAAACATGTAACTTTGTGAATAAGCATCTTTCTTTTCCTTCTGGCTTTGTCAAGGGAGTGTATTGGTATTCTAGAGCAAAGGAGGAAAATAATTTACCAAAATATATAGAGAAGGTCTAGGGAAGCCTTGTAGTATGACAGAAAGAGGAATCAGCTTATGAAACTCCCTAGCTGATTAGATTTTTACAAAAATAAAAAACAAGGAATTTTGTGATTAAAATTATTATTGAATAGACTTCATGGAAATGAGGATATTGATGGATCATAAAGTTATTAGTTTCTGTGCTCCAATGAATAGGACCATTACCATAGCATATGGGCTTACAGCCTTCCCTGGAAATCTCTAGAAATAATACAAACAAAAAGACTGCATGAGGACCCAGGATATTGCCTTAGAGGCAGCTGAATGCTACCTGGTGAAGATGAGTAGCTGTTCTCCAGGATGTGGTCTTTCTGGTTTTGAACCCTATTGGTCAAAAGCTCAGGACATTGCAATCCAGGGCAGGCTGATGGTGAGACTCCTGTCCTCTCATCCAGCTTCTCCTGGACAGACTTAGGATTCTCAAGCCAGCTCAAGTCTCAGTGCTCTTTCTTGGTGCTCTTTATTTTGGTAGCTCTAATGTCAGGGAGGTTTACTTTTGAAAGCCACAGGGTGGTGAGGACCTGTAATATTCCAGATTTTTAGTAGCAAAATACTATTGAGACCACCTCATTCATATCACCTGTTCAGAACACTATTTGTGATGTCATTTGATCCTCCCAACAGCTTCACTGGGAAAGTTGAGCAATACTAATTCCATTTGATAGCAGATAAAAGACCCAGCAAGGTCAAAAGCTTTGCTAGAAATCACTCTACTCATAGGTGACAGCGTGGTCTCAACAGACTTAACATTTTGTGAAATTCAGGCTGATGCTATGAAACCCTTGCAGACTTATGTGGTGCCAGCTCAAATTCATATAAATTCCTAGGAAAAGAATCAACTAAAAATAACTGCTACATAAGTGGGGTAGTATGTCTTCATCCATCAAAGTATTGCATTATTTGTATCCAAACACTTTGAATCCATTCTTCTTGGTCTGTAATACGTGTTATGTGCTCAGTAATTACTGTTGAGGATCTGAATGTGAAAGCATTTGGGAAGGGAGGTGAAGAAGAGCTCAAAAGTTGTCTCCACTCCAAAGTTTTCCATCTTGAAGAGAGGACAGTCATGTTTACAAATAATGAAGGGATGGGGAAGACAGAACAGGCTGTGTACATGGGCTATGTATGAAAGTAATCAGGTCAAAAATTCCTGGTGGTCACCGCTTTAAAAGCCACCCTTGTGCCCTGGAAAATCTGGTTGGAATACCCTTTATATTAGGGAAAACAAATGTCCTCCAAAAAGAAACCTGTATTTCTGAATTTTCTTTTCATAAGGTGATTATGAAATTCTTCCTCATAAAGTGCTACATTTTAAAATCTGTCAGGAATGATGTATTTGCATTGTTTTGGATAGCTGCCCAGATGATTTCTCAATGTCCTTCTTATCCTTAAGAACTCTACTTCTCCCAAAATGCTATAGAACAAAAGATCATAGGTTTTATACATCCTTTTTAAATGTAAGAATTAGTTTATAGAACAGTGAGTTTATTTGATCTGATTTTTCACCACCACCCCAACACCTTATCTCTCTGTGAACAGAGAGATCAGTAGCTTTTCTTGTGCTGTCTTAGAAATAAGAGGGAGCCAGATTCAGAATGACCCAAATCTCAGCATGGTGGGGTTGAGAAATGGGGCTTCCTGATAGCATTATTACACAGATGAACAACTCCTAACACCAAGTCACTCCTGGACTTCTGATTTGAGAGTTATGAGTAAGTTATTCAAAGATTATTCTTTTCAAATCATAGTAATCAATTCCATTGAATTTTTAAAAAACTCATTGAAATATATCAAAAATTCTGACTGCATATTTTTCAACAATCCTATGCAAAAGTTCAATATCAACTCAACGGCTAGGTAATTAGTTTTATTATTCACATGACTTTACTGTGTTCCATTATGTATTAATAAGCACTCACATTCACAATGTCACACATGTATACAGAGATGTATACAAACACATACCTTTGACTGCATTTAGGGAGACACTCTGGGTAAAGCTCCTAACTTGCCTATGGATTGCTGCAGATAGGGACTAATCAAATTACTTGTGTCTGAGACGACCACATTGTAACAGGACAAAATGCTTTTTGCTATTCCTTAGACCATCAGCACCATGACTACCCAGAAAGACCCTGATCACAATGAAAGGCCCCCAGATGAATGGAAATCAGAGACTAAAATCAGGGCTGGTATACCCTCTTTGTTGCAGAGTGTAATCACTAGGGAGATTATTCGAAATTCCAATTTCTTCCCCCTCCTCTGACAGTACACTTCATCTTCTGCTTTTCCAAACATTTTGAACTGTGACTGAATATTCTCTGAGGTATTACTGTTTCAGTCTCCCGAAAGTTGCAATTAAGTGCACTCTAAGTAGATGTCACCTTGCCACCTTTTTGGAAAGGTATAAGAGAAAAAAATTAACCATCACAGAAAAAGAATTCATAGTTAAGGCTCTTTCTTCTTCCTTAACCACATTCTGTTGTCTCTTCATGGCAACAAAGGTCTGTAATCAGTCTGGTTCCAGCTTTCTAAAGACATCAGTGAGAGGATGCAGGGTGGGAGGATTTTATCTCCTTTTTACAGATATGAAAGGAGGAAAAATGAAAGACCACCCCAGAGGTGACTGAAATTGCATTTGAGAAATATATTTTTTTAAATACATAGATCAGATTCTGACTACATAATTCAAATACTAGGAATCTCTCATTTTCAAAAGTGTTGTTAGATTTATGACTTTCTTTATAAAGGTGAAATTTCTATAATACACTGTATCAGTAGATAAATAAGGTCTGACAACTTTCTGGAAAGTTTGGCAGGCCACAGTGTTAATGGCCTGGCATTCCAAGATGGTTCAGATCCCCTAAACCTATTTTCTTATCAGTTTTTATGTGAGTCTAGTCAAACATCTCAGGGGTCAATTGGCATTACTTATTTTATATTACTTAACTGTTCTGCCTGCAAATGCCATTCTTCTACTCCATTTCCCTCTTTAGCAGTGTAATTGGGTCCTACTGAATCAATGGGAGCCATTTTCATGGTTATCTGCACATGGTCTGATAGTCTGTGGGTGAGGAATTATGGCTCGTTCTGGGCAAGGTGCACTTCTAGACTTGGTGAGCCTCTTGCAAAACTGGTTCCATGAAAGTGAATATCACGATCATTTCTTGAAGCTGGTGGGCTGTGGCCCATCTCAACTTGTACAATCTGCCAGTGATTCTCATGAGCAGCTCCAGATAGAGGTATGAAATGTCTGTCAGCACAAACAGGTCAGCTGCCAATTGTGATAGAACTGCTCCACAATCTCAGAGTAACTCAGTTCCCAACCAGGAATAATGCAGAGCTTCACAAAGTGTCATTGAAAGAGCCATCTCTAAGACAGTGGAGAAAAAGAGAAAAACAATGCTTCAGGATCAGACAGGCTTGTATGAGAATTCTAGTTTCTCCATCACTTCACAGTTGTATAACCTTGAGCAAGTTTAAATTATGATTTAATGCCCAAGTCTGTTTTATAGAAATAGTAATATGTACCTCACAGAGATTTTATTAGAATTAAGTGAAATGCCATGTTAATTATTCAGCAGATATTTATGGGGCACTCACACTTGACAGGAACTAGGTTAGGTTCTGGGGATTCCAAAGTAAAAGACACTCCATTCCTGTTTGCCAAGAGCTGGTATGTAAGAATCCATTGCTGTGCTTTATATGTAGCCAATGTGCAATACATGTTGGTTTATGTTTATACTGAATCATTGTAAACTAATTTTCCTTTATTTGGAAACAGTACTATTATCATTAATTTCTATCTGTCTATAAACTTATCTACAGTACTATTTATGGAAACAGTACTATTATCATTAATTTCTATCTATCTATAAACTTATCTACCTATGTCCACTCATTTACCTTCTAATCATTCACTTGTGAATAGTCTGTGTCCATAAATTTAACACATAAACACCTTGAATCAATAAAGAATTTAGTATTCAGTGAACTTCTGAGGTAGCTAAGAATTTGAGAATAAGCTGTATAAATAATGATTTTCATGACAGTGGCTTCATGGAATGGTCTTAATGCAAATGACTTTATTCAAAGACAGTGACATCATCTTCCAGGAAATACCATGTGAACCAAACTGCCACAATTCTTCTCTCAAAATTGCAATTCAGTTTTACAATCATGAAAATGGCTATGATTAGCCCCCTAGTGACCTGAAAGTGTTAATGCTACTTCCCAAAGTGTCATGCAAACAATCAAGAAGAGCATTGGTGCTGGAAAAATCAGGCTCATTCTGCAACAGAAGATTTTGCATGCTCTAAGTCAGGCATGCTTAGATACTACTGGGAGTCCCTAAACTGTGGCATTCTAGACTCCTCACTGATTTATTCACACATTTTATTAGCCATCAAGTTCTGTTCATTCTACCACCTAAGTCTATGTGAAATCCATATTCTCTTCTCCAACAACATTCTTACTTCTGGTCCTCTTTCATTCTTATCTGTGGCAGCCAATCACCTCCTGATTGTTCTCTTTTCATCTGGTCTTTCTCTGTTTACAATTCATGCTTCCTCTTTGCAGGTTCAGAGATCAGTTAGTAAAGCAACCATGATGACTCATTTGCCACCATTTTCAGTATGATTTCCCAACAAACGTGCATCATGCCTACTCTTTTTGTATCTGTTTATTTGTACAAAAAATTTATTTTTTTCTATTTCTTGAATTATATATCTTGTGCCTTTTCCTCCCTGCCAAGCACATGAATAACTACCTTTATTTCCCCTTCATTTTTGACTACTTACAAGTATATTGCTTTTAAAAATGAATTGACTTTATTTTTGGAACATTATTAGAATGGCCAACTGACATCATTACATTTAATTGCTAAAAAAATCTGACTTAGCTGTGGGTTGAGCTCAATATTATCACACAGTGTATTTTTTTTTTTTTTTTTTTTTTTACCCTACTGCTCAGGCAAGGTCACTTCTGCCTCTTCTAGTGCTTTTCAGGTTTTTGTTTGACTTCTTTTCCACATTCCCTGTGATTATTTGCTTGACTTGCCCTAGTAAGAACTTGCTGCATCCCTACTATCTAATCTAATGCTCAGTACATATTAGGCACTCAACCAGGCTGAGTTCCACTGACATAGTGACTCAACCCAAACTTTGGCTCATTTCTCTCCTCCATCCAGAAATCATCCTTTGTTCAGAAGAAAGAGACAGACTCCCATACACAGGATCCAGATATTAAGAACTCTTCCCATCATTTAACTAGCAATGTTCTTCTATGTACAGTGGGCTGGGATGTGGCTTGTTAGTAGAGAATGTGCTTAGCATGTGTACAACCCTGGGTTTAATCCCTAGCACCCCTGAAAAGATAAAGATGTTTTAGAGTCTGGGAAATTGACACTGCTTCCAAAGATGCTGATTCATCCCAAGGGAGTTACTGAGGCTGCAGGGCTTCTTGGTTTATTAGGTAGTAGTATGTATGAAACAGGTGATTTCCCTCAAAGAAGAGTATAACTAAAGTTCTGCACTGTTCATCAGCTAATTGAGTGTCACATCAAAACAACTAATTAACATTAGGAAAGCTTATTTGAAAAACTGACATAAAGAGCATCAGGAAGTATTTATGCACTCTCAAGACAATCTTCTATTTTAAGGATATCCAAATCTGAACCTCCAGCTTTAATTTACTGCTGAAATTTTTATCACATACATCCAAGGTCATAATGGGAAGTGTCCCTTGTCCCTTTTTGACTTTCGTGTATCTAAAACCTAATGTGCCAAATACAACTTCCACCTCTCTCTTAAAGCACATCTGACCTGCCTCTTTGACCCAGGGACCACCATGCTTTCATTTAACTAAGCTCACAGAGTTGTAGGTTCTCCCCTGGTCTTTTATACTGATGGTTCTTTCAAAGTCTGCTATCACATCTTCATTTCAGTTTCAGTTGGTCTCCCTGAGACTTGGCCCCTATACTTTGGTATCTAAGTAACAATCACATATTTGGTATTCACACCCTTTTTCTTCTTCTCATCTAAGACACTATATACACGGTGCTAAAACACTATCACTTTGTAGATGAGACACCACTTAAACTATGAAATTCTGTCATAGTCTTGCCTCATCCTACCTATTTAAATTGATTTCCTGAACTTTTAAACACAAGTCTTGAGCTAATAACATCAGAACATACCAATTTACTTGTCTTCACATCAAACCTCCCAGAACACAGAATTATTTTATTCATTTATGAAGTGGCCACTGAATACTCCAATCCCCCCAGTGGCTTCCAGTTGTATCCAAACTCACTAACAAGGCACACAAAGCCTGTTGACACCCAGGTTCCTGCCAGCATCCACTGCTCTTGGGGCTCCCCCCCACTGTCCCTGTCTCCTTTACCACTCTGTGTCCCTTCTCCCCAGCCTCCAGTAAACTACCTGTCCCCAGCGACTGTCCTCTCTGTCTGAACACCTGCTCAGGTTGTTTGTGGGTCTTACTTTTAATAATTTCTTAATATGAAATCCAGTGGTTACCCCTCAGAGATGCTGCCTCCATTACCACTCCATCCTCCAACTCCATCTCTGCTCTCTGATCCTTCTAATGGCACTTAGCAAACTGTCTGGGAAGGTCTGTTTATCATCCATTTTCTCCTCAACAAGCTATGATCTGTCTGAAGATACTGACAACATTTTATTCATCTTTGAATATGCTTACCGAATAGGTGAATGAGTAACTGATGAAAAAGTAAATTCCACCCTACTTACAGGAGTACAGATTGATTCACTTCTACAAGTTCTTTCTCTATGACCCAAATTCTATTTTTATTTTTCTGTGAATAGATTCTTTTAGCATTTTGTCTCTCTATATCATAATTAAGTTACATATTGCATTGACTAAAGTTTTGCTTCCTCATTCCTGAAAGATCTTATTCCTTTCTGGCAATGTTGCCAGCACCTAGAATAAGAAATAATTAGTAAATTGGTGAGTTACATTGGTGAAAAGTAGATCCTCAGATGCCAATAAGAAAACCAGTGGATAAACTAAGACAGAAGTCAGAAGGAAGAGTAATTCTGAAAACCTGGTGGTAAACTATAGATTACTGGAATTTATGATCTACAACTGGATGTGAAGCTCTAATAACATATTTAAAGTCACCCATTCAACAGACATTTATTAAGTGATGTTTATGTGCTGCCATTATGCATGGTGCTGGCATGATATCATAACTGAGTTTACTGAGGACAGGAAATCAGCATCCTTTAATTATTAAAACAAACAAACAAACAAAACCAAAACCCTGTTGTACTAGAGGTGTAAATAGGGGATACAGATGAAGGCACAACTCCTGGATGGACTCATAGGGATCTTCTTACTGTCCTAAATGCTTTTTATCCAAATGAATGAATCTCAGATTTCACATGAAATCCTTAAGGACCAGAGAGCAAGGCACTCTCATTACCCTCTGTAAGATGATATGAAAACCATTTGCTATACAAAGTTACCAACAATAAGTAAGTGTGAATCTCAGTCATTAGAATAGAGTTGAGTTGCTTCTCCTAGTTTAAGTACACGCAAAATCTGTATTTTTGTGTTCTTCAGGGGGAAAAGCTCAGAACATCTGTAAAAGCTGAGAGACAGGTGTTACTGATCTATGCCAGCATTTCTCGACATGAGCACTATTGATGTTTTGGGTCATATAATTTTTTTGTTGTGAGGTGCTTTCTTGTGCACAGTACGCTACTTAGCAGCACCCTGGGCTTTTGCCCACAGACACTTGTCCTCTGCATTGTAAGAACCAAAAAAAAAAAAAAAAGTCTCCAGACATTATCAAATGTCCCTTGGGGTAAAAGTGGCCTCAATAATGAACTAATGATCTACGTGATACTTTGAAAATATTTCTATCCTTGAGAATAACTGGAAAGCAAAACATTAGTTAATTTCCTTGTGTACATTTCCATATTCATTAACACAATACCAAGTTCTAGAATGATGGAGAGTGTTGAACTGAAGGACATTCTCACTAACATTCAGAAGGATTTTGCTTCAATGTGTGCAAGTTGGTAAAGGCATTGGTGATGGGGAGATCACTGAAAATCAAATTGATTTAGAACCAAATTTTATAAAGAAAGGTCAACTTCCTGGAAAGAACTTATTCTGCTCATTTGAAAGCTGCGTGAGTTCTTGGATAGAAGACATAAAGCTGGGGAAGAAAGATTGATAGAGGTGAAAGATTTTTTTGTAAAATGTACTTCGTTAAAATTCATCTTTATGATACTTGAATGAGATGTTTCCAACATGTTAATGGACATTTCCCATAAGTTTCTAGAAATAACTATTGTGAAAGTAGACAGTATTGTGGCAAATGTTAATCAATATTCTAATAAACACATTCTGAAACTTCTAGGAATTCCACATGGAGATTGAGATTGGATAAGAAAAATTCTCTTTTTCCAGCGTACATTTAAAAAAACAGACAAACATACATTTTATATGGAAATTTATCAACTTCATAGCAACTTAAATTCTGTAAAAACCAACCCACTTGGAATTTAGAGAAAGAAGACTGTGATCCTTTCCTTCTTTCCTTTTGCTTGCTGTGTGAAGCCTTGAATTATGTTCTCACCTTCCAAATGGGGAAATAATGTCAACATCATAGATCTGGGATTAGGATCATGGATGTAATTGTGAACTCTAAAACTCAATATGAAAACATCAATTTTAATAATTTTTACAGTGAAATATATGCTTAGTGTAGGATATCATGAAAACAGGAAAATGAAAATAAGAAAAAGCTCATAATCTCATTAGTCACTCAGAGATAACCACAAGAAGTTTCATAAATTCCTTAAAAAATTTTTATGGTGCATTATAATTACACTTAATAGTTGGATTTATTGTTAAATATTTGTATATACACAAATATTACAGTACCATTTGGTCAATTTCGGTCCCTAGTATCTCCCCTTTCCCTTACCTTCTCCCTCCCCTCAGCCTTGGCGTCCTCTATCATACTGTTCTCCCTTTTATTTTCATGGCAATCTCATGGATTGTGAGTAAGAAATTTACTGGGAATTCTAGAGCAGCCTCGAGAGCATTCAGATTAAATGGACACTTTAACCTGTCTTTTAAATTAAAATCTATATTAATTTTTAAAAGTAAAAGGAATCTGACACCCAATTCTTCTATGCACATAACATTGTTGTCATAACATTTTCTTTTTAAGAATTTCAATCTGTTTTCCTGCATGTGGAACTAAACATACAGCAGTAACACTGCCATCAATAATTGACATTTATTGAGGGTCCAGCATTTGCCAGTCAATTTTTTTTTCTTTTTTGTACTGAGGCTATAATCCAGAGGTACTTTACCACTGAATTACATCCTCAGCCTTTTTTATTTTTTATTTTGAGAAAGAGTCTCAGTAAGTTGCTTAGGGCCTTGCTAAATTGCTGAGACTGTCCTCAAACTTGCAATTCTCCTGTCTCAATCTCCTGAACTGCTGGGATTACAGGCTTCCACCAATGCTCCTGGCTCAATTTTTATTTTCCCCCCTGTATGCATATGACTAAGAAAGCAATACTGTAACCCTATCCTAATGATCATGCACATCAGGTAGGACAGTCAGGCAGAAAAACAACTATTTTATATTGGGAAACAAACAAGATAGAAGACCCTAAATTCAAAGTAAATGAAACTTTGGATCCTTTTCTGTGAATTCTGATCCTCAAGAAAAACAATGTAACCCTTGTGTAGTGGGCTGAATAGTGGACCCAAAGATTAGCAACTCCAAATCTGTGGGACCTGCAAATGTAACTTATTTAGAAAAAGCATCTTTCCAAACGTGATTAAAGGTCTTGAAATGAGAAGATCATCCTGGATTATCCTGATGCGCTGTCAAGGGCATCACTCCTGTATTTATGAGAAACAGAGTGAGGTGACACATAGGAGAGGAGACAGTGACTGGAGTGACACCTCCACCTTGGTTGCTGAGAGCCACATGCCTCTGGAGGAGGCAGGGAACAAACTCTTCCCAGAGTCTCCAGAGAGAGCCTGGCCCTACTGATACCTTAATTTTTATAGGGAAATCAATGTTGAACTTCTGGCTTCCAAAAGTGTGAGAGATTAAATTTTGTTGTTTTAAACCAGCAAGTGGTGATTTGTTTTATAGTAGCCCTAGGAAACAAATGTGGGCTGATTAAAACCAAACCAAACAAAACCAAACCCAGATTTTGTTCATTATTATAGCAGCTAGTTCTTCTGAAGTCTGAACTTCCTTGTAAACATTACAAGTGAGAACATTTTTCTTTTCTTAACATTTTGATCCTGATTTTTTAAACATTAGCTCTCTATTCCTTCTGTATTATATATGTACAGAATTACAGGGGTATGCCTTAATCACATTGTGCATACAATTTCATCTCTTTTTAGCAATTCTAAATATTTAAAATTTATATTAATATATCAATAACAAATATAAGGTATAGGTCTTCCAGTATTAAGGAAAAATATTATGATTTTAAATCCAGACTCTGGCAATTTATAGGTTTCTAAAAAAGACTACCTGGGAGTAGAATCCCTAGAACATTACAGCAATGTAGAGCCACTTCTCACAAAGTGTAAGACCCAAGCACCTCACTCATGAATTTCAGTTGTTCAGTGCACTTGTTCAGAGGCATGGGATTGCCACAACTGGCCAGCATGTTCTCTCCAAGGCTGAGAACTCCAAGAAGAGCAGCAAGTGTCAGAGAACTGCAAGAATAAAAATAAAAAGAAGACAGGGAAAAAGACCTGGGGAGTCTAGCCTCAGTGGTGGCCAGGGTGAGTGGTAACAGGAGCCCTGAGCAGCAGGCTGAGTGAGTCAGCATCTTCATGAAGTCCACAGACAGAGTCATGTGGGAAGTTTAGGATGCTGCCTTATAGGCAAAGATCATCCCAGATCGTGTGGGATAGACGTAAAAGATCCCTGCAGGAGATGGATACCATTGTTTATTCGATTTCCTAACCAGGGACTGTTGGCACTTGATATGTGTTTATTTTTAAAAATGAATCTTCAACTAGCCAGTTTGTTCTCTGAGGGCACCAGATATGATAAGAAAACCCAATTGCTAAAAATCAATATGCTGAAATAAACAATATATAAAACAACTAGTCTTCCAGAAGCCAATTTACCAAAAATCAATGTGCTAAATTTACCAAAACATTTCTTTTGTGTAACTGTTTATGAAGTTAATGGAAATTCATATTAGATTGGATAGGTTCAACAGCTTTTAAAGACTTTAGGGAAGCTTTAGATGACTACTTTTTCATTTTGTCTTAAGAGCATGTTTCAGTGAAAGTTCATTTTATTGGGTTAAAAATCATGGAGTGACTTAGACTTCTACTGAGTAGATTCAATACTAGAAAAACAGTGTCCTCTCTTGAGTAATCCTATGTTTCCTTTCTACTCTTTTGGACAGTTTTCACTTTTCATGCTGACTCTATATACAGAGCAGACATCCCATTTATTACATACCTAGATTCTTAGATAATAGCAAATTAGCTTATCATTTGAGATGGGATGGCTTTGACCGGTTTAGATTTCTGGAGTTGTTTTCCTATTCAAAAGCTTGACCGTTTTTCTATTTTCAACCAGAGTGACTTATCAGCTTTAATTTGGTAAATTAATTTGATTACTTGTTAAATTTTATCATGTCATATGTTAAGAGGTTATTTCAGACACTCAAATATCTTTCCATTCTCTGAATGTTATTTAAAATCTTTTGAATTTTGAATCTCAGGCATTTTATTATCCTTTTACCAATGCCTCAAAAGATATGTCTACCACATATAAACATACATATGATTTATATTTCTGACATTTAATAATTAACTTGTAAATTTAATTACATTTAGGAATTAAATTTCTTGTTAATATGGTTGCTCTAGATCTTACCTCAGCAAAGTTTCATATTTATGAGGAATATATGGACCACCTGAAACATTATGGTTCTTGGCTATAAAATATATTTCACTAAATATTAGACATGCTATAAAATATAGTTTACTAAATATTAGATACATTGATAAGAAGATTAAATCACACTTGTGATCCTTAGTTTTGGGAAAGTTGAATAGCCCTGAAAATGCTACTATGAATACAGAAATGGAAATCCTTAACTAAAACATCTGACAAATTGTCTAGCTGCTAGAATAATTCCATCTAATGTGAGATTCTTTAAGCTCTATAGTTGGTATGTTAATAAATTTGATGAAGTGATTAAGTGCTCTAGAAAGCAATTATTTTAGTAATTGATTAATTTAAAAATTAAAAAATAAATGATTAAAAATGAAAAGATAATATGTTCACTAGTAGAGGTCAACAGAAAGAGAGGCAGCCTCTCCACTGTGGCACTCTGACAAGGCTTCAGCCATTACTCCACTCTTGACACAGCAGATAAACGTGTAAAAGGTGTCTCTATATAAACATATTAGCCTGAGGACTATGGCCCAGAAGGGGGATCTCTACTTTGAAGAAAAACATATCAGCTCCTTATCAGCCTAAGTTAGTATGCCACTAAGAGACCTACTCATTACTTTTATTGGAAAAATCTAAACTGTATCTGAGGCAACAGAATAGCTTAAGCAAGGACCATTTAAAATACCTCAAGATGTTAGGCTGCTAAGTCTGTAGAAATTTCTAGAGCAAGAAGATTCTTTTCCCTTTTCTCTTTTCTTCTATCAGATAAACTGGAAGTAGACACTAAATTTGATAACATCCCACTGAAAGTCGTGTTCATTGAAAATGGATGCCTAGGGATAGGAGGTCAAACTGAATGCTACACTTCAATGAGAGGGTTGGTGAATGGACTTTTATCTTTGAGACCCAAGCTTGAACCTAAAGAAGATTTTCAAGTTCAAGGCATAACTTTCAGAAAATTTCTTAAGAGGTTGATGTTTGGATCTTTAATCTTGCAATTGCCATTTGTTTCAACTGAGAATTTATTAGAATCACTGCTGTGTTTCTAAATATATATAAATTACCATTATTTCATTCCCTCACCAGGACACAGCTTTTTTAAAAAAATCAGCTTTATGGAGGTATAACTATCACACGTAAAGTTCATCCATTTAAAGTATGCAATTGAAACATGTAAAACATTTTAATGGCTATGGACAAAGGTCTTTGGCACTGACATAGCTAATATCAAGCACCAAAGGAGTTAAGAGTGGATTTTCTGGCTGGCCCTGGGCATTGTCTTCTCTACTTTAAGGAGGAGCTCCTTTCATAAGGGCAATTAGCAGTGGGATGATGATCTCACAGTTTTAACAGGGTTGTGAGATCATGTTTGGTGATTTCTCACTACGTGCTGCTCATTTTTCTTTTGATGGGTAGCTTAACCAGACTATACATTTTATAAATTATTTTTACAAAATTAGTTAATAGAGTTTAAGGTGTTATTCTCATTCTTGTCTTGTATTCATGTGAATGCGTTGGTCTACTCCTGAGCTTTTGCTTTTGCTGTGAGAAATGTTCGAATCGGCACATTGCCAGAATCAGAACATATGTTATAACGTAGCTGATTCTGAATTACCCAATATGCACCCCATAATGTGAAACCCAACTTATGTTTTCCTGGCTTCCCTTCTCTAGCTTTGAGATCCTATTTAATGGCATGTACTTTAGGGATACAAAGCAATCTTTATGCTAAGTAAACCCATGGCAAAAGTCCCAAGCAAAATTTAAACAGCAAAAGTTGCTGTTATTTCTACCCACTTCTAGTGGAGCGACTGTAACTCAAAGTTTAATACAGATGTGATACTATGATTACATATAGTATTACATGT
>CM053399.1:70200770-70231881 GCA_028644305.1 Xerus rutilus | reverse complement strand
AAAGCACACATCATGGATCTGTCACGGCCTTGCACAGGGAGATTTGTAATTCTTCATCCAGAAGTTGAGCAAGCAGGCCCTGGCTACTGCTGATAGAGACAGAGCAACATCTCCTGTTGTAAAAATGTTGAACAAAAGCTTGTCATGTTCTCTAGCCAGAACCAAACAAGAGAACCTCTAATTCCTGCATACCAGGAGTCTGTCTTCTGCTGTTACAGCTCTTTGCTGGCAGGCTATAATGTGGCTTTGATTTAACGCAGCTTTTCTGAATTCTGCTTCACCCAGTTGGAAGAGGTTCTTACACTTTTGGATGGTAATCATGGAATACATGAAGGTGAGACTTTGCCAAACTCATTCTCAGTGACAAGGCACCTGCCCTACAGCATGAAGACAAAAGCTCAGTCATTTAATGATTGAGAGGTTTAGAAGTCGCTTTCACAGCATTCAAGTTAGAAACAAAACAAAGAGTGATGTCTCTCTCCACATGGAGAAAGTCAATACATTCTGAGTTGGTCACAAGCCCTCTACCCTGTGGGTTCTGTGTAGACTGAATTGTTTTGACTTCATGAAGTTTTGAAAGAGTACTAACACATTTCTTAAAAATATGATCTTTTTCTGTTTTGTTTGAAAATAGTCACCTAAAAGTAGATTCTATCTTAATTATAAAAGTATATGTTAGCACAGGGTTAGCCCCATGTCTAATTTTGATTTATCAGCATATTTAAAAGTGTATACTAGCAAGCTAGGAATTATAACAGGGTACTTCATGAAAAATCTAAGATCTTCCTCTTAAATTATATATTCATGACCTCTTGAGGATGATGGATTCTAGGCAGGTAAATGTGACTTAAGAACTGCTCTAGGAATCCAAACAGGAGCTAGGATTGGCCAATAGCCCTTGTGCTGACTGGGATGTAATGGATGAAGCTGGTTCCCATCCTCTGTCAGCTGGCATTCTGGGCACTCCATGAACCCTCAGCTAGGTACCTCCTCTGTATGCTCAGCCTAATTTCTGTGGATCTCTGGGCAAAGCATGGATTATTTGGTTGTGAATTACGTGGAACTCTAAAGTTCATATCAATCAATAGTCATTGCGTATCTGGCGTTGTTCTTGGTGCTAGCAGTACTAAGAAATCTACTCCTCAGCATTGACCCTCCACTTATTGGTGATCTTCACCAAAGGCAGAACCAAGAAAGAGAATATACAAAATCTCCACGGAGCATATCCTGCAGCTGGCTATCAGAGCTGAGAATGGCTTGAAGGACAGGTTGCATTTGAAACTACTAAGGATAGTGATTTCTGAATTATGGTATCTATTGATATGCACACAAATTCCCACTGTTTGAATATTAAGCATACATATTGCATTAATGAGTAAATACAATTTAAGGCTTTAAAGGGGTTAAGATTCTGGGAGAAATCTCTGGGATTAGTAACAAGGATGGATAAGCTTACCGAGGGAAATTTCTTAGCTATCCCATCCTAGTTTCAAGATTGACTAATTTATTGAGCTCCTGGATTCTCGAGAATGCTACTGCTCTGCCATCTGAGCTTGGATGCCTTAGTCCCCATCTCAGATTCTGGGTTAAAAAAGCAGAGGACCACAGATCCAACAGGAAAGCCCCAGCAATCTTCTTCAGACTCACTCCAAACTCCTGGCTGACTCATTGGCCTATCTTAGGAGAATAAGTATTCCATCTTACCCAACCACAGGCCATGTATGTGAGAGGGGCAAATGGAAACTGATAATATGTGCTCTAATGCTTTGGCTCTTCTTCAGAAAAGGAAGAAAGGAATTAATATTTTGAGCATGTACCATGCTCCATGAACTTCTCTGGGCACATTCATAGATGCTATCTTATTTAAGTGCCTTAAGTATATTCAACAATTATGCCAAACTGTTAATACAATGCATAATATAATATAATGCCTTAAGTGCTAAAAATTCTGTTCTAAGATGATTACTTCTAGAATCATAAGGTAGAAATTTAAGCTTCTAATCATAATTGCTAATACATACTCAACACTTAATATGTGCATTGCACATGCATCATGCCAATCCTCATAAAATCCTATAAAGGAGGTGTTAGAACTGTCCCCTTTTTACAGGTGAGAAAAGCAAGGTTTAGATTATGTAATTTGGCTTGAGTTTACAGGGCTAATGAATGGATATGTCTGTCTGTCTATCTCCAAGTCCTGTGCTTTAAACATCTTAATCTATACTTATAGTACAAGATTAATGTATATGAACTTTAAAAGATTACTGAAAGTAGGACATTGTTTTATAAGAGCTGTTCTATTTTTTCAGAAAGTTTGATTGGATAATTATGTAAAATACACAGTGTGCTACATGCAGAAAATATATAGCCGTATTTATTGTTGGTTTCCCCAGTTTTGGAGATGCTAATGGCATTTGCCTTGGCTGACATCTTGGGCTCCTCTGACTTAATTTTGCACAGCATTCTGCATTGTTATGCTGACAACCATCTCAGCATTTCACTAAACCAGTCTTGCCACAAAGTAGATGAGGTTGTTAGCCTCTGATTTGCCACAAAAGCAAGTCACTTGAAAGGTCCTGAAACAAGAACTCATTTGAGCAAAGCTCTGTGCTGTAAGTGGAAAGCAAGACAAAGTAGATTATCCTGATAATTAATAGAAACACTTGAGTTGGCTCTCATATTCTAAACCTGATGCTATTATTTATAGATATATAGATCGATCTATTATCTATCTATCTATCTATCTATCTATCTATCTATCTATCTATCTATTTTACAACAGACAGACTTGAAGTGCTCAACTGGGTCATACATCTCTGGTATGAGGCATGGGCATCAGTGGTTTCTGAAAACCCCAAATGAAATTAATCTGGACAGATCATCATGGCTCTGAGAGTGTGCTATACAAAATAAACTAGGAAAGCAACACAAAGGAAAGAGATGAAAAAGGAGCTGCAGAAGGCAGAAGGCCAATTTACCATCATTGCCCTATGGGGGAGATGCCAGTGTAGGCTCCCTGGATATGTGATTGGCAGGTGGGAGTTCTTGTGATTGTTCAGACTCACGGGGGAAATGTGAACCTCTTCTCTGAGAAGGAAAAGGCATTTGTGCACGACCTTTGAGGTAAGAGGTCTCCCTTCCTACTCACCCCAAGAACCCAACCAATGCTTGGGGATGTTACAGCTGTTTGCCCCGGAAGACTTAAAGGAAGCAGCAACATAGCACCACATTCATAAACCATTCACAAGTGCAAACAAAGCAGAGCCTCAGCTCCCCACAGCCTGTGTGCACAGCTCAACAAGCTGTGACCTGCCTGGAGCAATTATCTGCCTGCACAGCACGGGTGAGCAGAGCAGCCAAAGCCGGCTCATTTCCATTTCCAGGCTGAGCCACTGGATAGAGGGACCTCCCCAGGTCCAAGAGAACAGGTCTCATAATGTTGCTCTACTAATTAGTGTTCAGATTTAAGGGGAAACAACACAAATGCAACCTTTCACAAAAAGGTAAATTAGAGGTGGTATACATGGAATCAAAGATTTCTTCCGGACAGTTCTCCTAGCCTATATAAGTGTTTGACTGTACATTATGCAGTTGGAGGCTAACCAGGGACACAGATGAGCAAATTTAAAAAGTGAGGAACTACTGCCACTGGGAAACAGCAGACAAGATGCCCACGCAACTATATAACACAAGGACCCACAGCAACCCCTCCCTTCCTCAGTCAAATAGAGCTGGGGCCTAAAGACGGCTCACTCAGCTGAAATCCTAAACAAATCCCCACACACCATCATTTCCAACCCCAACAAGCCTCTCAGGACAGGCCCATGGACTTGTTTCTTATTTTTTCTCCTTTGTTTTCAAAGGGGCACATTTAGAAAAAAAATGTGGTGTGAAGAGAAAATAGGAAACTAATTCCATCCTGCAAAATGTGTGAATTACTTCATTGTGAGAGGACTACAAATTATGAGACAGATAAGGAAATACATCTTCATTTCTATCAAATGCTGCAGAATGGGAACTGATTCCTTAGCTTATAATGTTAAAACATGAAATTTGAAACTTTTAATTTAGGGATATTTGGCATATAGGTCAGAATTCATTTTTGTTTTCATTATCTTAAGTAAAACTTTCTGAAAGTATTGGGCCTGCCTACTTCCAGACCTGCCACTGGCTAAGTCCCACTACCCTTCTCCCTCCACCCTCACCTGCAAATGAGCTGCTCCTCAGAATTACCTGCCACATTTTGTGAGCATCTTGCAGTCTCTGTTTTTAACATGCTTACTTTGAGTATTATTATTTGCCTTGTAAAGTTTGTGTGTGTCAAATTTAGTATTTACTCTTTGTACCACCACCACGACCACTTCTGTTACCACCACCACCACCACCATGACCACCCTATCATCACCATCATCACCACGACCACTATCACCACCACCATGACCACCATCAGCACCACATCTGTCACTACCACCACTACCACCATCACCACCACTATTACCCTATCATCACCATCATCACCATCATCACCACCACCACCACGTCTGTCACTACCACCACCACCACCACATCATTACCACTATCACCACCACCACCACCACTATCACCACCACCATCACTGCCACGCCTGTCACCACCACCACCATCATCACCACTATCACCACCACCACTAGCACCCTATCACCAGCACCATCATCACTACCACATCTGTCACCACCACCATTACTACCATCATCACCACCACCACTATCACTCTATTACCACCACCACCACTACCATGCCTGTCACCTGCACTATCATCACCACCAGTATCTCCTTATCATCACCATCATCACCATGACCACTATCACCACCACCACCACCACTACCACACCTGTCACCACCACTGCCATCACCACCACTAGCACCCTATCATCACCATCATCACCACTACCATTATCACCACCAACAACACCATTATCATTTCTATCACCACCTCTACCATCACCACCACTATCTCCCTCTCACCACTACCACCATCATCATCACCATCACCACTACCACCTCTGCTACCACCACCAATACTACCAATAATACTCTCTGTTTCCCTGGACTTAGAGTGTCAAAGGCCACCCTTGATTGGCTTCATGATACCTTTTGGGGGCATAAGACTAAAGAACCTGATAATTTAGAGAAATCTATATCTGGGGAAGAGTTTGTTCTTGGGCAAGAACAATTTCTCAATTCCTTTGGGGAAAGGAATAGAACTTCTAGGAAGGTAGGCTGGAAATATTCACTGAAAGTATGGAGGAAGGAGGCCCCCTGGAATATAGGGGTTTTAGGAAAGCAGGAAGGTGCCACCATGTGCCATTAGAGGGCCTTTTGTGGGAATTTTAACTGGGGGAATATATCTCCCTTGGCCTATGTAGCACGGAGCACAGAAATCATCATACTTATATGACAGTGTTTTTCTCCTACCTTGAAATTGTAGTTGCTTCAGTCCTCTAGTCATGTTTGGTACATATAAATAGCCTTGTGTGGTAGTGGTGTGAAGAGAGAGGAAGGGACAGGAAATGAAGTCTCTCTGCTATATTAGTTTGCTAGGGATACCAAAATAAAGTACAAAAGACTGAATGACTTAAGCTATAGAAACTTGTTTTCTCACAATTCTGGAGGCTAGAAGTCTGAGATTGAGGAGCTTTTCAGGATTTTCTTATGAAGTCTCTTTCCTTGCCTTATAGAGGACTGTCTTTTTCTTGTGTACATGTCTATGTCCAAATTTCCTCTTCTGGTATGGACCAATCATACTGGATTAGGGCCTACCCTAATGATCTATTTTAACTTAATACATTCTTCAGAGATCCCATCTCCAAATAAAATCACATTCTGAAGTATTGGGGGTTTGGATTTCAACACATGGATTTTGGGAAGACTCAGTTCAGTTCCCAAGAACTGCTCTGCAGTCACTCCTTGCTGGAGTACAAGCTGCCATCTGCATGTGGATACAACATCTCCTCAGGTGAACATTTTCCTGCAGTTTAGGGCAGTGCTCTGCAGAGAGCAAGCCCTGTCCAGAGCTGGGCTCTCAGTGAACAGCACAAGAATAGCTGAGGGGTTGTGTGTAGACAACCAAAAGACAAAAGAAAAAACCTCCTTTCTTTAGTTAAGTAGACATTAATGCTTGAGGGTGGACTGACCTGACATCTGAGCCAATCAATTATTAGAGAATGGCCACGGCAGCAGAGGAGCCATTTAGCCACATTTCAATGCGCTGATGGACATTTAGAATCATACCCATCCTAAAAGACAGGAAGACCCTTACCAGATACTGCTAGGAAGTGCTTGTGACCTTGGCCCTTGCCGTCCTTTTTTCTAAATCTGTGTCTGAGTCTATATATGGGAGATAAGTCTTATTTGGGGGAGGGTAACAGGGATTGAACTCAGGGGCACTCAACTAATGAGGCACATCCCCAGATCTATTTTGTATTTTAGAGACAGGGTCTCACTGAGTTGCTTAGCACCTCATGTTGCTGAGGCTGGCTTTGAACTCATAATCCTCCTGTCTCAGCTTCCTGAGCCACTGGGATTATAGGCATGCATCACCGCCACCACACTTGGCAACAGTTGTTACATGAATGAGACCCAGCCCTTTGATCCAAGACAAAGGCTAAGGGAAGTGCCTTCTCTACCTAACCCACAGAGTCAGGTACTCCAAGAGACTTAGGGTGAAGTCAAAGAAAAAATCAACAGCAGGAAAACACACAAAGTCCACTAAAAGAACCTTGGTACCTGGCCTAATGCCAGGCCTAGAAAAGGAATTTGATGAAGCACTTAGGAAAGAAAAAAAAGACAGTAGATTCCTATTAACTTTACTGAAGTTGATACGATAAGAATGTGAACAACTGAGGCCCAAGAAGAACAGGCTGTGGAAAGAGCATGGTGGGAGAGTGTGGAAGGAGGTGGGCAGCCATATCACAAGGCATCTGTTGGGCATCAAGCTGCATGGCCCCTTTCCTGGAGCTTGGGAACACCGAAGTGGGGACACGCTCGTCCTCTGAGACTGATGTCTGGTACATATTGCTGTTTTCATGCATGGAAATTCCATTTTTCTTTTAGGAACTATTGACACCTATAGAATATTTTAGGATGGCCAAAAGAGAAGCCCAATGACAGAAACTTCCATTTCTCTTGGACTTAAGAAAATATGGACTGCTTAATGAATTGAAGAGAACCTGCAGTTATTTTCCATCAGCAAAAATCATCATTTCAAAAGCAGATGCTAACCAAGGTAGGAAACTGCTAAGAATGTGCACTCACTGAAGAAATCAATTTACATACTAAGGCAAGAAGAAATGTTATAAAAACTTACTGAAGAGCAGTCCTTTTCCCTCTGAAAATAAAACTATGAAAAGGGATGAGAATTTCAGACAGGAAGGAAAAAAATAGTCTCATGAATTGTATCTTGTACAGGATGATGGATGAGTGTTTTAGAAGGACAGACACTAAGTAATATGCATTCCTATGGATCTGATGTATTCCCCTGTAATATGCTTTGATATTTATACCACCTTCACTATAAAATCTCAGCACATTCTCTAGGCTACTTCAAGTTATACATACATACGCAGCATAATTTCTCATCCACTGTCTTTATACTGGTTACTGGGGCTTGTCATCTTTTTTTTGATTTGCAAATAAAATACTCATTCTGTTCTCTTTGGGAGACTTTTATCAGAACCATCCAGCCCTGAACAGAGAAGCATTTCAAGATCAAAAGGGAAGCAAAATAACACTCTTTCAGCAAGCAAGATAAAGATTCACACATAATTAAGCCAGGACTATAGGACTATTTAAGTAGCTATATCTTTTAAGAATAATCAAATTGCTATATGCTATTCAAACTACTGGAGTAGCAGAAAAAGAAAGGGAACTGACAATGTATGTTTTGAAGACAAGGGAAAAAGAAGGGTGTGGGGAAAAGGGGAAAAGGGAGAGGGCCAAAAATTGGCAGCTTGAATGTGTGCCAGACCTTTATGTAGTTTATATACGAGGTAGGTGTTATCATCCCCATTTTGCAGATAAGGAAAAAGAGGATTGAAGATACTCTAACTTGGCAAAGCTCATGAAGATTGAAATAGATGCAGTGTTCCTTCTGTCTCTAAACTCAGGGTCTTTCCCACATGCTAATCCTGCCCTCTCTATGATCTCATTTAGGGGGAAATAATTCTTTTCACTTACATACTAATTGAGTGCCCCCTGTTCCCCATGAGCTAAGCTAGATGCTCTGAACACAAAATCCAATCCAACAGTCTGTGCTGACGTCTGGGGGACGTGTCTGTGCCACGGCCCCCACTGCTCATGGAACATGCACAAACAGATGCATCTTTTCAGCTGTGGCTTCATCTACTCTCTATCCCAAGCCTAATGTAGGAATTGCACTTTATAGCCTAGGAAAAGGGAGCGCAGAGAGACTCCGTAGCCCATCTAAGCTCAGTGAACAGTAGCAAAACTTAATCTCAGGCAGGCTGGAATTTAGTGTCCAAGTGTTCCCTTTGTTCACTACCTTGATAAATTAAGGTTCACCCACAGGCAGCTTAAGCAACTCATAGGTGAGAAAACGATCTATAGAAGTGATTATAAGAAAGAGTGCATTAATTCCCTATTTCACAGCTGCCTTCTCTGATAATGAAGCAATCAGGAATAAAGTCAAAACTACCAATCTAAAACATTAATTTGCTGCTTAGTTTATGCATATTTTATCAACTTTCTGTATCTACATGCTGGAATTAGCCTTCAGACTCCTCTGCAGTTATAATGGGCTATTAGAAGATGAACTGGGTTTTGATTATATAAGCTAAAACCTCTGTATTTTTGCACTTTTTGGTAGGGAGAGATCTGTGTAATATTTTCACATAACAGTTCCCAAGCAGAAAAGAGTTAACACTTAGAATTCACCAAAGAAGTGTAAGCTGTACTTGTGAATTTGCCTGCAGTTTTTTGCTGCTCTTGCTGCTTTAGCAAGTCCTTTGAATTCTGATAATGACAGTCTTCCTGTGATAGCCACAGATTTAAGGTGAATGCTTTACTGATTCCCAAAACCTTGCAGCCCACACATGGTAAAGCTAAGTAGCTTCAGTCAATGTACAGAGTGCCAGCAGTGAATTAATGTGCCTTCTATCAGGGGAACAGCAAACTACAAACAAATCATTAATGTCCTCCTAGTTACCTAGTCAGAGCATACCTGCCAAGTCAGCTTCTTAATGGGTCCTTTCAAAAAGAGTCAATTTTGTTTTATTGGAAAGGAAAAGTACAAAATAGAGCCAGGAGGTGAATATGAGTTTAAGAGGAGCATAAGGTTATCTTGGCAATTAAAGGCTCTCTAGGAGGTTAATTACCCACACCCAGTCTTCCCAACTCACAAAACGTACTTTCAATTACAAAATTTTGTGTGTAATAGAAGACTCTAGCCATACTCTAAATAAAATTCTTTTACTCATTTTTTTTAGCAGAACTAAATTAAAGCAATATTCCTTCCATGATCCTTTCAGAAACAAAGAAATGGATGATGTTCAAATTCTCACAGCAATGTTAGAGAGCAAATTCAGTGTGGTCAAGAAATGTACAATTTAAAGAGTGATTGCAAGAGTGCGTGCAAGTAAGAGAGAAAAGGTGGTGGAGAAGTGCTGGAAGCCACCGGCGGGAACCGTGCATGGGCTAAAGTGATGTTGAAGCCATCAGGCAGGAAAGCCTGGTATCAGGAACTCCCAGCAGGAGCACTGACTGGTTTGAGAATGCCTGGCTCATGTGGCATCCTGACTAGCATAGTTCCTGAGATAGGGTGACCCCCTGGAGCCCCACAGCCTCTTGGAAATGGGTGTGGCTTGCCAAAATGCCAATCAGCTCCTTTACTGCAAGACCCCTGCCACATCCAGAAGCAAGCACAGTACCAATACTCCTCCTGCTGAAACCTTATCCCTGCCTTATCTGTACCCCCCCTTAAATAAAGAACGGGGGCCAATTTTCAGTTGCTCAATTCCAGCTCCCATCAGGACAGGAAGCCCCATCAGGTGCTCCTCTTTGAGTCTAATTTCTTGCTCTGCCTTTACTTCTTACTGATTATTTCATACTTTTTATTTCCCAGGTGGCACACACCTCCTGAGCAGAAACCTGCTCTGTTGGAGTGCTGGTCACCTGGTCAAAGGATGAGGAGGAAGAGGCTGAGATTCAGCTAGTTTTGATAGTCTTAACAGGAAACGTACTAAATGTGCTAATGTGACAGCAGTTTGTTGGGAGATTCTGGGAGCAGGTAGGACAATTGAGTGTACTTAAGGGCAAGTTGGTACAATTCAGATCATCTACAGTATATACAAGTTCACTCTGAAAAATTTAGAAAAGCTATTTTGCTGCTTTTAGGGGGAATCATGATGGGATTTGTATTAGACAATTCCCTATTTGACTCACTGCCTTCACCCTCCTCCAAACCACCATCATCTCACCTGGAGCTCTCTAAAAGTTTCCTGGGCTCCCAGCTATCCCTGGGGCCCTGCTCCAGCCCAACTCTGCCATTACAACACTGATTAGACCCTGCCACCCATTTACTGGCTTTCCATTGCAATAAGGAAAAAAATAAGAATCCTTACTGCAGCCCTCTGCTTTTCCAACTTGCTTTCCTGCCACTCACAGTCCTCTACCCCTGCTCCACTTGACACTTTTCACCACACTGGCCTTGGTTCTGTTTCTTGAATAGAATCTAGGCATCATGTCACCAAATGTCACCTCCTAAGCCTTTCCTCATCAATCTATTGAGTATTACATACCACCCCCTCTGCTTTCAGGCAGTATCATGGAACCTATTATAGTGGCCTCAGGGATCTTCTGTCTGATCACAGCATTTACTCACTTATCATGTGCCTCCCCACCCTCCTGCTACCTCTGTGTCCCCAGCACATATGGTAGTCCCTAGTTTACATGCTGAGTCCAGTGGTCAGTACCTGGGCTCCTTCTTTATTTCAGATGCATGGGAAAACCACCCTTCCTGAAGTATGGAAATGAAGTTACATCTTTAGGAGGGTGCAGGTATCATGTCACTGTATAATAATGATTAAGACCATAATGATTATAACTATGCTTTCCTGAGTACCTACTTAGTGCCAGATACTGAACTGGATCTTTTACATATATTTTAATTACCCAACACTCCTATGACGTTAATTGCTATGCTACTTTATCTCTCTAAGCAGATTATAACAAATATAGTGAAATTATGTTTTAGATACCAAGCTGTGTTAGTCCAAAGTACCAAACTGTTACTCAGCATCTATGCGAGTCTGCAAAGGATATGAAAGCACTAAGAATTCATTTGGGAAGTAAATTCAAATGCCTGTAAAACATCCTTGCCTCTTTTCCTTATAGCTGTACCCTATAACAGTCACACTCTGCACCACATACCCCTCATGACAACACCTGGGACAAGGCAGCAAGTGATCCCAGCAGATTCCCTAGTTAATGAGACACCCTCCCTTCCTCCTGCTGGGAGGTAATGGGTTCAACGATCTGAGAACATGGTTTCTCCAGATGTCCTGGACTCTCTTCTGGAAAGGAAAGAAGTACATAAATAAACCATAAAGTGTTATTATTCTGGCAATTGTACTCTAATTCTGGACCAGGTAGGTACTGTAACCCACTAATAAGATTTTGAAAAAAGAATTATTATAATTATTTTTTGGCAGCCTGGAGTCTTGCACCTTTACGAGATGATAGTAATGTTTTAAAAGGATTATGATAGAGCTGCATGATAATAATAATCCTTTCCTATGTGTATACCTTGTGAGTTTCAAAAAATACTTTGATACAGAATATAAGGTTTGATCCTAATAGTGATCCTTCAAGGTATATGGATTAGCAATTATTTGCCACATTTCACAGTAGGAGAAAATGAGGTTCATGGTAATTAAATAGCATTGTACACAGCTTTGAGCTAATCATGGCAGGGCAGCTTAAAAACCCACATGCCCAGACTCCTAGTCCAGTGTTCTTTTCTTGGGGTATTGGGGATTGAACCCAAGGTTAGTCTCTCACTAAGCTACTCTTTCAGCCTTTTTTTTCTTTTAACATTTTATTTTAAGACAGGGTCTCCAAATAGCCAAGGGTGGCCTCAAACTTGCCATTCTCCTGCCCCAGCCTCCCACATCATGGATTACAGGCCTGCGCCATGACTCCCAGCTCCAGTGCTCTTTAACTAGATCTTCACTGCTGATATGACTTAAAGGAAGATGACCAAAGAGATCCTGTCATAAGATTTGAGGACAATGTGTGCATGCACACACATAGGTGTGACAGATGAATTCAGCTCAGTGAGTCTGTGAAATAGAAAGGTCATTTTAGAAGCATGGACACATCATAAACCCTTATCAAAGTCTTATGTTCTGAGTATTGTCATCCCTTCAGATCACAGTCACACTCGAATCGCATGCCATACAAACTACCCAGACATCAACCTTTTCAATAACGATACTCAATACATACTGGAGGAATGTCCCACAAAGCTCTTTTCTGTCTATTTTCCCATCCATTGCCTTATAGTGTTTTTTTCTCTCTCTATCCAGAAATAATGCTCTCAGAGTTTCTATTGCTGCTGTTCCTGTCTTAATGAAACATAGGAATACATTTTACGGTTTCAGAAATAGTCATCTTGAGCCATGAATCAACCAGCAGCTTCTCTTTCTCAACAGTCTCCCCAGGAAAAGAAATGAGAGGAGAGAAGTGCACTTCTTCACAAAGGGCACACTTCACTTGAAGCACAGCACTATTGCTCTTTTACCTTTCAGACACGGGGCTACGGATCCATGGGACTCTGCTCTGGAACTTTCTTTTCTGATATTGACAAAGGGACCTGAAGTTAAGGCAGAAATATTCATGCAGCCGCCTGACTTTAGCAGAGGTAAAGGCCTCTTTGCCACCCTTGCTTTGCTCACAAGAGCACATTGATGGGAATGCACCAGAACTCTCTAAACAAGAAGCCCTCAGCCCAAGAGAGCTATCTTAATTTTGGAACCCATTTTTCCAATGTATTAAAGTTCCCATTTGTATGAAGGCTCATGGAGTTTAGTGAAAATTTTAACAAGAGCCATTTCCTCTGTGCGCTTACCTCCAGAAAATGCTCTGCCTGCTGCTCTCGATCCAATTTCCTTGAAGTTGTGGTAATCAGACCTGTGTAGAAATGAGAATATTTGACTTTTAAATAACTGGGGCAAGTAGATTACCTACTGTGGGAAACAACTCCATTTAAAGGAAAAGCAAAAGTGGCAGTGGACAGTAAACTCTCCAATTCCCCATGACAACCAGAATGGGCTCACAAATCATTCATAAAGCAAAGTTCATGAAGAAAATGTGAAAAATTGATCTGGTTTTGCTTACCATAGTCAGGTGTTGTTATGTTTGAGGACCTGAGAACTCACTAAATGATTTTATTATTTTCTGATAATGAGGCATTTCAAAGATTCATTTACATATGACTGAAATTCTACTGTAGGAGCCTCATTAAGGATTTTAAAGTTCTTGAACAACTAATAGGTTGTTGACACTGATTACATTTAGGCTATGAAATAGCACTTTCTTATTTAATTTTTATGTACTCATATAATGTTTTGTTATATTTAACAAAATATAAGGAAGTTATTTCTATAATAACTACCTGTACATATAATCATTGCAAATTTAATAAGTCACACACCAAAGATTGCATATATAATTTTATCATTCTTTTACTTGTTTAAAACTTGACACAGAATAATTCTACATGGAAAATAATTCTCCCTATTTTTTCCTCCAACAGCGTTTCTCATAAATGAATCGCCCCTTTGAGTATAAAGACAAAAGGGAACGGGAAGATGAAAACCTTCAAGGCCTCCTAGCTTATTGCACCAATTTGTCTTTTGCAGATTTTATTATGCTTATTGTCAAGTGGCAATTAGAAGGTCAAATTTATTTTCCATTTCTCCATCCCACCATGTCCCTGAAGAGAATATGAGTTGGGTTGCTTTCCCTGGCATACTCTGATTGACAAGGAAAGAACAGGAAATCATGGAAAGTGCATTCCCGATGCTGACAAGGCACATGGAGTGGGGAAAGGTGTTCCTGTGGGGTCTGTGGAGAGGTTCTTGACCTCCAGCTTCTGTGTCATACACAGTGGTGGGTGGGAACAAATGCATTTTAGTGAAAGCAAGGAAGAGGCACAGGAGATTAAATACTTTCCCATGGCCTTCCCAGGTTCTTTACAAGCTGGCCCACTAGATATTTTGTTAATTATTTCCTTGCTTGAGTTCTGTGCTATATTTTCTCTTATGTCCATTGACAGGACAGTGACAAAGAAAATTCATGAGTGAATACTTAATTTAGAAGTGTTATCATTAATGCTCAATAAACAAACTCCCTGTCTGTGGTAGGGAAACAAGCTGGCCTGGTCCCCTCCACTTCTGCACCCCATGGGGGAAATAAACCTGTTTCCATTGCCCAGATCTTCCTTTTCATGAATTCATTCTGGATGTGGCCCACCCTTCTTTACCCCTAGGTTTTTGTTTACTTTTTATCTTATAAGTTGACAATGTGTGTGTGTATGTATATATATGTCTTTGTATATATAAATATATATTTGGAGTACAAAGTGATGTTATGATTTTTGAGTACTATGTTAAATAATGAAATCAAGTGAATTAACATGTCCAACATCTAAAATACTTATTTTTCTGGAGTGAGAACATTTGAAGTTTACTCAGCCATTTTTGAAATATACAATCACTAGTATCAACTCTATTCACCATGCTGCACAGCACCTACAGATTCTCTAAATTCAGCTCAGGTGTTAGCCTTCACTGACCCTCGTTTCCACAGTTGGATGCCCATCTGACTCACCTCCACATAACCAGTACATTTCTCTATCATTGTTCTTTGATCTATTTGAAAATCCTTTGCTTACATGTCTGTAATTTCCCACTAGACAGAATGATAGGTCCTTCTTAGGTAAGGCCTGCCTTTTGAGTCTGAAGCTCTGGGGTGGGGAGCACCTACTCCCTGCCTGTAACAAAGAACAGGAATTTCATGATGCTCAGCTATCAATCTTTGCCATGGAAGAGACTGTTATATTCTAATCTTCAATTTTGCTGCAGACTTAGAATGCATGTGTTTAGGACAGTATTATTTTGTGTGTGGAAAGTGCATCTGTGGGTGGGGAAGGCTATGTGACATTGCATGTACTTAAAACCATTTACAGAGTTCCTCTGTGTAAATGGAGCAGGACTATGTACTCCTGGGTATAAATAAGTACAAGCTACTGTCAGAGGTTATGGAATGGAGAGTGCCAGTAAGAGTTTCAAGTGAGAGGGTCAGTGCCTTCCCTTCCCCAGATGCCCATTAGAATCCCCTGGGCAAACTTGAAAACACTTGAAACTTGAAAACAGATTTGTTCTCTGCTCTGTCTCTCATTTAGTATATTAGATTGCCCTGGGATGATACCTGAGATAATCCTGATTCTAAAAGAAAGGTGCTGCCCAATTCTACTGTACTTTCTTGAATTTCACTGTGACTTTATTGACATCAGTTTTTCTGCCTGACCAGCCATATCCAAGAATGAAAAACGCTCAGCTGCTGTAGTATCTGGATCGGACCATTGGGCTTGATGTGTGTGCATTTGGGGCTGCAGGGGAAGAGCAAGGAGGGGATGTGTGAGTGATTTGGAGGATGGGGTGGCACAGAAGGAATAAAAGGAGCACAGCTCTTGGATTCATATTGATTAAAGCTCTGTATGGTTGTACCAGTAGGCGTCTAACACAGCATCTTCATTTTCAGGCTACACTATCTGACAAGGTCATATGTCATAGATGATCTTTTCAAGTGGGGAGTAGCTGTCTTCTAACAAGGTGGAGGAGGCTTTCTTTCAGCCTCACTGCCTCCTCAGGGGGGCATCCTCTGTTAGAGGTTATAATGGGTATAAGACATGCTTGTTATGTAGAGGTTGCAAATGGGCAAAAGGGCTATGGGCCTCCACCCTGCTGCTCTTCTGTGGCTCTTCCAGGTACAAAAGAGCAGCCACCCCTTTGCCCCCTGATCCCCTGAGGATTCTCATGTCATTGCTGCTCCTCCTTGCTAAGGGTCATAAGACCGTGACTATAAAGGGAAAATGTCAGCTTTCTCTCCTGATGATTCTGAGGACAATTCTTTCGAAAAATTCACATATTTACACAATATTTCACATATTTCCATGGGCATGCCTACACCAGATTGTGTTCACCACATATTTATTAGCTAACAGAGAAAGAGATGGGCTTCCTGAGAAACTTGAAATGATACACAACAGAGAATCTGGAACTATGGGGAGCCAGACAGATCCCATTCCTACAGGAAAAGCACAGGAAAGCATCTGCAGGCCTCAGCTCTCTGTGTTCCATTCCCTTGATTTTCATAGATACAAGCAAAAGGCAAGAAAAAAATCCAAGTCAAAAGTAGAAATCATTAAGAAGACAAATACTGTCAGGCAGGGAATAGGGACAGTATGATAATGGGTGTAAGGTTTATTTTGGGGGTGATTTATTTTGGGGGTTTATTATGGTGATAGTTTTCTGTACACATTCTGGCACTACTGAATTATATTCTTCATGTGGGTGAATGTTATTTTATGTAAGTTATTTATCAATAAAGACATCAAAATCAGTTGTGAATCATGAACTCTGCCCATTTAGGTTTTAACAAGTCTTTCATATTTGGAAAAGACAGACACTGGAGTGAATCAATAAATGAATAAATGAATGAGTGAATGGAGTGAGTTAGGCATCAGGCATGAACAGGGGTTGGAATAAATAGTGATGAGGGTTATCCATAGGAATTTGGAACATGGAAACAATGAACTTTTCTGGGTTAAAGCAAAAATTGGGCAGGGGGCTGGGGTTATAGCTCAGTGGTTGAGCGCTTGCCTCACATACGTGAGGCACTGGGTTCGATCCTCAGCACCACATAAAAATAAATAAATAAAGATATTGTGTTCATCTACAACTGAAAAACAAAATATTAAAAAAAATTGGCCAGTTATTCACAACAAAAAATAAACCTTATCAAGTCAGGGCCAGCCATAGCAAGAAGGGTCAAAAGCTTTCCGTTTTCTACAGGTACATACTTAGCATGAGCCATGAAACCTTAGCAGCACTGCCATTTTTTATAACCATAAATGAAAGCAGTGAGTTGCTCCTCATCATCCAGAAGAATTAGTTTAAATTACAAATGATGCATCTTCATTTTTAACAACTTTGTTGTAGCTTCACACATTGGGGTCTTAGAATGGAGAAGAGAACAAAACAGAGCAACCTCTCTCTTCAACCACCCTGACTCATTGTTGTGGCAGGCAATCTCATTCTGTAATCTACGCAAGAGAGAGGCGTGCACATCACGCATGTAACTGTAGATCCACTGGGCAGAGTAAATTGGGGACTGACACGATTAAATTGAATTTCAAAGATAAATCATAGGCAAGCTTTGAATGTGGTTTGGAGATATAAACAAACACATCATTTGATATAATTACTTACGCAAACCTCCAATTTAGAAGGGGAATTACATCAGTTCTAAGTGAATGATACTCAATGGCGGGGGTGGGGGTTGGGGGGGAGGGGAGCACATGGCTCAAACCATGCAATTAACTTGAAAAATGGCTGATTTTGATTTTTTGTTGTGGAGACAGAAGAATTCTAACAATCTTTCTCTGAGAAAAAGCCTGAGTCAAAAACGTAGCTGCCTGTTCAAAAGAGAACTCAAGATGTTCTAAGTGGTTATGGTCAGAGAAGTGATACTCAGAAGCATGACATAGTTTCCTTGATTTTTCTCCCTGTGGGTGTCCTGGGCCACAGCTGTATAATCTATTGCCATGACAGACACATTTTCTTTAAGTTCTACTTGAAGCAGTGCATGTCTTAGCTGTTCCAGCATAATTCTCTTAAGACTGCTGGAAGTTGGGCTTGGTATTAAAAAAGTACAACTGGAATTATCAACCAGTGAGCTACTGCTAACCGTTTCTCCATGTTCATGCCCAGCTCTCTGGTAAAACCCTCAGCATCCTTCCAGACAATTCAGGTGATACCTTCTCAGTGAGGCCTTCTCAGGCTTCCTCCACTAGTATGTTGCCTGCAGCTCATCTATTGTCTGGTCTTCCTCTCTACCACAGTTTCGGGAAGGTAGAGACTTTGGGAGTTCACCAGTTTGGTTCAAGTGCCTGGATCAGTGCCTTTCACATTTGCTGAATATGTAAATATTATTCTTACAGCTCCCAACATTTTGCTTTAATTATTTGTTAAAGAGTTAGTCTTCCCTAATAGGACAGAAGCAAAACGATAGTGTATATCTCTGATTCATCTTGTGTTCTAGGTGTTTAACAAGGAAGCTGGCACATAGTAGGTACAAAGCAAAACTTGTCTTGAGTGAGGGTGATATGGATGATCTTTTAGAACTATCAGTATTGTTTCATAAAGAGGGCCATAAAGGTCTCAATACATAGAAGTTAAAGTTATCTGAATGTTTTTCGCCATTCTTTTAATAATGTTAATGTTTTTCCAATTCTTTAGAGTTCACTGGAGCTATTCCCAAGAGGCTCTTTTATTCCTGTTTAATTTCAATCTGCCAACTTAAGATTTGTAATTGTTAATCTTACGAATAGGAGTGTTATGGTCATTCCATGGTTCTCCAACATCCTGATTTCTACTTAATTTATTGAGAAAGGTGGGAAAATAACAATGCTGTAGTATCCAACATTTAATGAGTTCTGACTGTGTGCCATGCCCTGTCCTAGGAGTTCACATATGTGGTCTCATGTAACCTCACCATAATTCAGATACTAGATGCCCTAAGTGCACATATTACTTATTTTTTTACACAGACCTAGTATATGTTTTCACTCCAACTTTAATTTTCCTTCTAATCCTGACATTTCAGGGAAATAGAAATTATTTGGATTCCATTTATAGGGAGAGATTAAGTTAACTAACTTGCCCAATGACTGCCAGAACTCAAACTCAAGGGCTCTAATTTTGAAGCTTCTTCTTTGTCTCCCTACAGAAGATATAGGGTATTGGCAAAGTCACCTGCCTAGAAGGCAGGAGACCTGCTTCCCATATCACTTCGTCAGTTGATATTACTAGCAATTGCATCTCTTCCTCATCTAGGGATGTGCAAAGCCTCTCTCCAGGCAGTGAGAGGCAGGCAGCACCAAGCTTCTCTTCAGCTCGGAATCGAAGCAGTGACTCTGTGAAGTGGGTGACTGAAGGAACTCAGGTTGAAGAGTCTATAATGCTTGAGAACATTCCAAGAAGATGATTCTTTTTTTCTTTTCCTGCTCTCTCACCTGACCCCGCTTTTTTTTAAATGTCCTGGAGTCCAGCTGTGCAGAACTTGCAATGTCATTCCATCAGGAACAAATATGCTTACTTTTTCACAAAATTAAACATCCCATAGTCACATTTCTCAGAAAGGGGAAAGCAGAAAATATCAGTTAACTGTAAGTGTAAGCTTTAACACAGGGAACAACAACAATAAACCCACACCTTGATCATTCCTACATTTATTATCTATTCTACACAATTCTAACTCCCAAAACCTCTGTTTTCACCTTTCTTGTCCACCTGCTAAAATGTTCCCTACAGTATTTTCACATGGATATAAAGGTCGTGCACTGAATTTGGAGAGAAATGAAATGGACATAGGGCAAATGTATATTTCAGGATTACAGGAAGAATTAGAATTGGAGTGAAGACATGCATTTGATCTGTATAAAGATAAAACAACCAAATGATAAATATTCTTGGAATCTCTATATAATATTTATTTGAAAAGAAAGGAACAGCCAGAAAAAAAATTAAGTACAAAAGTATGGTATCAGTTATGGGGGTAGTAAAAGAAAGGATTCTAGCAATTGGCCACATCAGATATACTTCTTAAGTAAGGGCTGTTTCTTCAGGTATAAAGATTTGGATTTGCTCCACTGAGCACACACTACTGCTATTAAATTTTCTTAGGGAATCTGACAGGGAAAATCACTGATGGAACTTAAGCCTGCAACTTCGACTTCTTTTTATAAATAGTAATCTAAAAGATGCTAATTGAAGCTTTAAAACTGTACAAATGAGGGTGTATTTCAAACCAAAGTATGAAGAAGATACTGTGGGTCAAACATGGCTCAATACTATTGGTTTTCTGTAACAGATAAATTTCATTTTCTTGCCTTGCAAGCCAATGGATGGCATTTCCCAATTCTGCTTTAGCAGCAGGGAAATCTCAGGCAGCAAGCGCTCTTTTGCCAAAAACACTTTCCCCTTTGGATCCAGGATTCTGTAGCCACTAAGGTAGTAAAGGAAACAGCCAGCATGTGAAGGAAGAGTGTTGATGCTGGCATACACCCTGCACCTTGCCTTCTGGCCTAGTTGACAGATGGAGTTGCCCACAACCCAGAGGGAGAGTGCTGAGGCTTAGGCAAGCCCTGCTCCCTCGCAGCAGCATGACTCATTACAGTCTAGCTGGGTGAGGGGCATCTGGGTCAAGGCAATGTATCATCAGAGTGAAGGATAAGGTAGGGCCAAACCAGGAGGGAGTGGTAAAGATGATGTTTGTGGTGAGGAATACTTCCAAAGGCCTTCTGCTCTCTTGAATTCTCTCCTGTACCTGGTGGCTCTGCCACACATTCACATACGCATATATACATGTGCTCACATGCACATACATCTACTGTTAGTACCAGTTTTGCCAGAATGCCTAGAGACTTCCCAGTCCCATCTGTTCCTCCCTCAATTCCTCTCCTCATCACCAAGCCCTCCTAATCACACACAGCCCTCTGGCTCTACTTTCTGATTCAGCCTAGATAAGGAAGCATTTACGCACCTGAAGAAATATCTACGCTATTGAACTAAACCTTGAATGCCATATTGGTTTCTTCAGAGAAATTAAACTGCAGATGGCAGACCAATATTAAAGATGCCATATAAAATGATGCCATCTTTAGGTGCCATTAACATACCACTTGTGTGTGTTCTCAGATGTGCAATATGGCATATATCTACCCCTTTCTCTTTTTGCCAAGATATTTTTTTTGCATAATTCTAAATATTGGATGATCAAATAAGGAAGCAGAAATGGCTGGCAATCTAAATTCTACCATCTAGATGGGTCCTAGAGATATCTATTCTGGTACACATTGTGATGCATGGTTAACTGTATACTAACCAGTACTCAGGTTCTGGCACCAGACTAGTTGGTTGGCTTACTGAAGGCAGCTGCATATCCATGGGCAAGTTACTTAACTTCTCTAAATTTCTGCTTCCTCATCTGTGAAATAAGGCTTATTAAGTTAAGAAATCAATTTAAAATGCTTAGTTCTGTTCCTAGCACATATAAATGCCCAAATAATATTACTGCTATTATCAGCCTCCAGCATAGTGCCAGGAGTACTGCATGTGTTCAGTGGCCTCATCTTGTTTCCTTCCCATCTTGAGATCTTGAGACTCCCTTGAAATGTCTCCAAACATTTCAGACAAAAAAAAATGTAAAATGTCTATTCTTTATATGTCATCTGACAGAGAAGGAAAATAAGGCACACAGTTTAAATAACATACTCAAAGACTTATTGATAAGAGAACTTTCATTCATGTGTTGTTAAATTTCACTGGGAGTATATGTCCTTGCTACTCAGAGGGTGAGTGGATTAGCATTGTAGTTTTACCTAAGAGCTGGTTAGACATGCAGAACCGCGGGCTTCTCACAGACCTAGGTGGTTGGTATCCACATTAAATGTTCAGAGGCCTGGCTCTAGAACATTGTTAGTTTTCAAATTTGGTTGCACAAATGAATCAACTTACAGGTTTTAAAAAAATACTGATGTTTGTGTTCTGTACCTAGAGATTCTGAATTGTTTAGTATGGATTGAGGCCTAGGCATAGGAATTTTTAAAAATTAGTTAGGCCATTCTATTATTCAGTCAAGGGTAAGAGTCATTGCACATACAGTTATCATTGTCTGGTTGGTGGTTTATCGTCATTAATTTTTTGCCTTATCTAAATCATCTAATTTTCACACCATGAGCAACAGTCAACTTCATGATACAAAAGAACTGAAAGTCAAATAAATAGAGACACCTGGAGTATGGGCTCCTGCATATTCTTATCTGAATTCCATGAAGTTCTGTTCTGAATCTTCAGTAGAGGTCTACACTAGGTGACTGCCATGCTTGTTTGGACTTCAGATTTGACATACACACTTCCTGTCTTTCCTTACTTCCTTGGCTTATCTCAGTGACAGTTTCACATTTTTATTTGGGCACTCTCTTTTACTGCCTGTACCACTCACCCTACCTTGCTCCATCTGGCCCCAAGATCCTGCTAGCAGAGGAAAGACACCACATCCCCGGTGGTGATGCTTCCTCTTCCCCACAAAAGTATACTTGAACACAGGCACATTGGGAAGAGCAAAGTAGGCCCTATGTTTGCTCTCATGGAACTAACAATCCAGTGAGGGAAGAACTGCAGCACAAGGCATGGTCTAATGTGCACCCTAGGCAATTCTGAGTGTTCCAAAGAAAGAACCAGTGACATAGAATTGTGCTTTGGAGCCAGGTGCAGTGGCACATACCTATAATCCCAATGGTTCACGAGGCTGAGGCAGTAGGATTGCATGTTGGAGGCCAGCCTCAGCAACTTAGTGAGATCCTGTCTCAAAATTTAACATTTATAGCCGGGCGCGGTGGCTCACGCTTGTAATCCCAGCACTTTGGGAGGCTGAGATAGGAAAACCGCGAGTTCAAAGCCAGCCTCAGCAACTGTGAGGTGCTAAGCAACTCAGTGAGACCCTGTCTCTACATAAAACACAAAATAGGGCTGGAGATGTGGCTCAGTGGTCGAGTGCCCCTGAATTCAATCCCCAGTACCAAAAAAAAAAAAAAATAACATTTATAACAAAAAGGGGAGTGAGGAGTGCTGGAGATGTGGCTCAGTGGTTAAGCTTCCCTGGGTTCCACGCCCCTGTAACAGAAATAAAAAAGAAAAAGGAAAAAAAAAAGAATTGTGTGTTTAGAAAACATGAGGGAATAAGTCCATTTACACTGAAACTCTAATGTTGAATAAGATTCCTACAGAGAATTTGGAAAAGGTTAAAATGTCAAATCTTCATCTGAGATAAATGGGACAGAATTTTACTGACAAAGGTAAATCTGGGTTTGAATCTTGGCTCCGTTTCTTTTTAGCTTTGTGAACAAGAGAAGTTATGTAGCTTCTCGGATCTCAGTCTTAACTCTGAAATGGAGACAGTTCTAAGGTCCGCAGAGGTTTTGTTAGAAACAGCACAGATAAAGGGCTTGGCATGGAACCCTATGCTTAGCAGATTCTGTTTTTACAAAAAGCAGTGCATTGTATTTTATTTTCATTAAAAACCCCAAGAACACTGGTGTGGTATATCTAATATGCAAAAGGTAAACTTGATTGTTTCTAGATTGGTCACTCCAAAAATGTCTGAAAATTTAATAACCAGGCAACTAAAAGTTGACATTTCCTTCTGTGATTCAAAGGAACACTAGAATGTTCCTTAATTTCTGCCATACTCCAGAGGTGTGAAAACAGCCATAGCACCCCCCTCAGAAATCATTTCACTGCAAATAATTTGTTTCTATGTCTGTTTTCATGTGATAAATAAAATCAGGAAGATGGATAAAGTGCAAATTACTCAGAGAATGTGTAGAGTCTTGAAAATGCATGTCTGTTTTCTGGGCATGCAATTCTTTAAGATCATTTTTACTCCATAATTTATATAAGACCTCTTAGGAGCAATGTTTTGAAACCATTTTTTTTAAATGTGGGGAAAACATCACTTTTAAGGAAAGCTTAAAACGTTATCTGGAGACTGATAACACTTTTTAAAAAAATACCACACATTTTCCTGTTAATTTTCACATAATTTGACCCTTTCCTTTTCTCCTCAGTTTATATAAACACTGTAAAATCTCATTATCTTTTCATCCCACTTACCTGAGAATTTGTAATAGTTCCATGGCTGGTTGAAGCTTACCTTTGTACTACCTAGGTAAATTAATAGGACAGAAAAGTCTCAGGGGGATATTTAATGTACTCAAGGCAAACCATTTGCAAAGCACTTTAATTTTAACAACCATGATTTTGATGTCCTAATTACAAACAGCCTGCGTCACTCTTCATTAGAGTCTGGCTAAGCAGGTCTTTGGCTTGGAAACACTATGTTAATAGTAGCATTAACCTTATGTGTTTATTTGAAAGCAGAAAACATGTGTTTTCTGAAATAATTCTGGAATACACATTTTCAAATGTTATGAGATCTTCCTCAGTGAGAATCTGAATTAATGGTGTTTCAGTGTTCTTGTGTTCTTTGGAAGACCATCTCTTGCAAGAATGATGGAGTTTGTACTTTATCATTTATCAACACAGTGATTATGTATAGGTCCTTAAAAATGTTTTGTGCTCCAGTTTCTTCCTCTGTGGCATGGCAGTGATTTTACAAGGGAGAAGATAAGCTCTTACTAGGGGCAACACATGGTATTATTTCCCATATAAAACAAATGGAAATAAAAGATGGGTTAGAATTAGTTATAACTCCTTGGAAGAAATGGCACATTAATTCAGGAGGAAGAGTTGTATTTTCCTTCTGCTCATTAGAAATAATTCCATTATAAACATTGTGTTTATTTCTTTAATAGACTGTGACTTTCACAGAAAAAATGTTTTCATTCATTTAATGCTCATTGAAGGAGCACATTTTAAGAAGCTAAGCTAATCTTTCTTTCATGCTTAGCACAGGACCTACCATCTAAATTGTGATCAATAAATATTAGTGAATTTAATGGATAGACTATAATAGCAATATAATTAAATAAGTAGACATAAACATAGCTAAGTAGGTATTGCCAAAATAAAATGTATGTGTACATGTGCGTTTGTGTGTGTGAATCTCACACACATGTACCACCATCCACAGCAGGTAATGGTTCATATATATGAGAATATTCACTCAGCATTTACATTATGGTTTATAAAAATTTCATGACTTTTGGAAAATGCTTCCAAATAAATTCAAAGTGAAATTATGTGCTGTGATAATTATTGTTTTGTTTTTTAAACATAAAGTGTTCCAGGTTTATAAAAAGCCATGTTTTTTGGTATCATATGTCAGAGTCTGCAGTCTGTGTGGTTAATTGAGGTTAATGGGGGGAAATGGCAGATTGCCAATGCTAATTAGTTTTTCTTGACTCTTTCTACTACATATTTTATTTCTTTTTTGCTTTAACTTTTTGTTCAATTAAATTATGTTATTTATCCAAGAATCTGTCACATATAAGTAGGGACTGGTAGCCTGTTGGAGAGGGCTTAGCTTGTGTTTCATTTCCTAAAAACTGTTAAAGCAGTGAGAGGGGAGGAAAGCCGAAAGAGAGAAGTTGCACAGATCGCTAACTTCTGAATTCTCCAGTCCATAAAGCATTGTGAGTGAGTGTCAGAATGGAGCATGAACAAAAGGGCCTTGTAGGATCACACTTCCTGGCTGGAATCTGATAAATTGATATTTCTAAAATGCTACTAAGCGTGTAGCAAGGAGCATGCGAAGGGGGTTCATCAGCCATGTATTATCTATAAAATGAGTTGGGTGGCATTTTAGTTTCTTGTTCTAGAAAAAGATAAAACAACCATCTATCAAGTTAGAGAACCACCAAAAGGATTAGCAAAGCTGAGGCAGAACCAGCAGCAAATATTGGCTTTGTGATTAGAGTTGGGACAGAGGTTGGGAGAGGTGGGCAGCACCAAAGACTGCCAGAGCAGCTCTCCTATTTATTATTCCATATGTATCCACAAAATCACACAAATACATATCATTTATTGAGTGTTACATTACTAAGAAGCTAGATCTACCTAATTCCTAAAATTTCATCTTTATTTAATTTTTTTCTTCTTCATCTGTAATTATTTGCTTTGCTCTTCTTTACTGGTTCCTTAACAGTGAAAGAAGTTTGTTTGGCTTTTCCTTTTCTATTTCAGGGACAAGAACATTGATGGCAGAGCTGATATGAGGCATGGCCTCTGGCTATTTAAAGTAAAGGTAATAGCTGGCAGTGGGTCAGCTGGGCACCAAGTTCAGATTCCTCTATCTCTCCTTCCTTCCTCCTTCACTTGTCATCCCCAAATCAAATTCAATCCCTTCCCAAGAAGTCTGGTAAAATATAACTGCAAAATGTGTCTCATGTTTTCACAGCTTCATAATCTTTCTGTGGCACTAAGGATTTATAGTGGGTAGGCACACAATTTAAAGACCAACTAGCCAAATGAATATGCCACCTAATTAAAAGAAGACTTCTTTATTCATACTTTGAGAAATTCAGTATCTTTGGAACAAATGGCTATGCATAGAGTCTGAGAGTGAATTTTTAAACCCTTCACAACACTGTGTCAGTCCTTCATTCTTTGTGAAAATGAGCTCAATGCTACTGTGGTTGTAATTAGTGGATAATTAGTACTTGTACATGTCGAAGCTACATGTCATGGAACTGGCGCCTGGCTCAGCACCCACTCAACAAGATTATTTAATTTTGCTGCAATTTTAATTCTTTTGAGTCACATTAATGCACTGACACTAGAAAACGTGGGACTCAAGCTAGTCCCACTAAGATTTGAAACTGTTTCAATTTTACCATGGAAAAGAAAATTGTTGGACGGTTTTGTATTAACAAACCAAGAGCAGTGGACAGGACAAAGGGCAGGTCACATTCCATAGCCTCATCAGCCATTCTGGGCTCCAGGGTTATTTGTGTGTGTGTGATGGGGGGGAGTCTATGTCTTTAATAGCGAATTAAAATGCTGGCCAGACTTGGCACCAGGGTACCTGGCCTTCAAAAAATGCTCAAAGCAATAGGCAATGTTCAGTGAATAAACAGAGATATGTGGTTAAATGCTCAGGTAGAATTATGCAAAAAGAAAACACAGAGGCACAGAGGAGTCAGCCTTTAACAACACCTGGGCCTGCAAGAGAAGGCTTCCCAGGCAGGGGTCTGGAAAATCTGTTTGCCAGGTAGACAAGGAGGAGAAGCAACTTTCACTATATTCTGATGGGAAAGAAAAAATACAGAGATAAAAAAGATCCCCTAATCCTGTCCTCCAGTTACTTCATGAAATCTTATGGGAAACCTTGGAATTTTGTTTTATGGAATGGAAGGAAAACAATGTCTTTTCCCTTATAGGCATTCGATTAGTTAGCTCTGCAAGGGGCTCTCTGAACTTCTGACATGGAAGAATTTTTATACATTAAAGAACCGCATTGTAGGTGATAAAGGGTCAAGTTCCCTCTCTCTTGCTATTAGGCTCAGAATAAAAGGACCACATTAGAAGCAAGTATGTGACCCTTACAAAGCAATAAGCCGGGATGCAGAAGTGGGCCAGTCGGATGCCATGGAAGTAGCGCTTCTTCCCCATTTCCTCATCCTCCTCCTGGAAGCAGTGCATTTATAGGATAACAAGCCACCTCGTTTACCCAACACTGTCCTAATTTCAGCATTAAAGTTGCAGTTGTGTGTCTTAAGAAATCCCTCAGCCTTGGACAAGCTGGGATGGTTGGTGATCTCTTTTGGATCATAGCTAAATGCCAGGTGTCTGTGACTAACCAGTCAAACAGTAGATTTGCAAGGCTGGACTCATGTGAAAGCATTTATTATTTTGTCCTGATATCCACTTTGGTTTGCAAGATAAGGAAAGTAGGGCCCAGAGAGGAGCAGCAATTTGTCAGATTCATTTGCACACACTTACTTCCAAATGGAGAATGCTTCTGCCCAGAAACACTCAGAACTGCTTTATGAACTCCTTTTGTCTTTTCTCACATACCCACACATTTCTAAAATATCTCCACAGCTTCTTCCTAATATAGTTGACAACTAATGACAGTTTCTAATGATTGCCTACATGGTGTGCTGAGCATTTTACATGCAAAATTTTTTTCAATCCCCCAAATAATTCTAAATTACAAAATTTTAAAATACTATTATTATCCCCATTTTGCAGATGAGGGAATTGAGTCTTAGCAAGACCAAGTAACTTGCTAGAATTTTAAAATTAATAAGTGACAGAGCTTTAAAATACAATTGCATTGTCTGACTCTAGAATGCTGATTCTTAACCTTGACACTGGACTCCTCTTCCTTTTAAATTTTATCTTCCACTATTCTATCTTTATTACTATTCTGTCTTTCATTCATTTACTACAAAGCATGTGCAGATAAGAGTCTGCACTTGTTTTCTGTTTCCCAGTGGGTCTGGGGCCACATTCCCCTCTTTCCCACTCCAATATGGCTTCAGAAAGGCATGAGCATGAAGGTGGACAGTGTTTTTGTTTTAAGGCACTGAGCTACTGTAGGATCAATCCACTGTAAGATCAATCCAATTAAATATCCAGCAGGACCCTCATTAACTGAAGAAGACCCTGAAGGGGTCAAATGCTGCAAGTCTCTGAAGAGCTCTGCCAGGGCCTTGGCCATTGGGCTTTTCCCAGTTTCTTTGTGAGGTTTCTCCCTTGGGTTACATCCTTTTCAGATATCCCTCTTGCTATCCACCTAAAATATGTTCTACTCATTTCACCAAAGTATTGATAATTTATCACCAAGATCCAACTATTTTGTTGTTTCTTAACCATGGAGACCTTATTCCTGCCTTATACCTTTGCCCTTGAGCTTCCTTTGGTTATTCTTCTTGTCCTCCCCTCCTCCTTTTGTCTGCATGGCTATTTTCTTCTTTATCAAACAGACCTCAGTTTAAATGTCACCTCCTCTTCTTTGGTCACCACACTCAAGGTCATCCTGCCTCTATCTGACTAAAACTATGCTGTTTGCATATTTGTTCACTTACTTATTATCTTTTTCTTTCTCTAGAATGTAAGCCATAAAAAGCAGGTGCTTCATCTTCATCTTATTTACTCTCATATCCTCTCAGCACCCAGAAGTGCTATGGCACACACTAGGCACTTGACTAATGATTGTTGAATAAAACAGTGAATGCTTATATGCGAAATACTCATGATCTTCGCTGAAGTTCTCCTGTTCCTGCATTGAAATATTTTGCATGCTTTTTGTCCTATGTGAATTTTCACAGTGAACATATTAAGTATTGGTTTTGACTCTACCATTAAAAGTTTCTGGGGGTGTCCAGCAAAAGAGAGACCAGGGACTGCTACCTCGAGCCACTGAGGAGCCCAAACTCAGGGTAAGAGTCCCCGCAGAGAACCTAGTGTGGCGCAGCCCTGCCCAAGGGTGGCCTGGGCCCGCCTCAGTTCTGCTCCAGAGTTCCTGGGGACCGGCAAGAGCCACAGAGGGCCCTGATCCACCCTCAGGAAACTCCACAGGTGTCCAGCTAAAGGGAGACCAGGGACTGCTATCTCTAGTCACAGGGGAGCCCAAACTCAGGGTAAGAGTCCCCACAGAGACCCTAGCACGAGGCAGCCCCACCCAAGGGCAGCCTGGGCCCACCCCAGTTCTGCTCTAGAATTCCTGTGGACCAGCAGGAGCCCCAAAGGACCCTGACCAGCCCTCAGGAACCTCCAAGGTTGTCCAGCCAAAGGGAGACCAGGGTCTGCTACCTCTAGCCACTGGGGAGACCAAATTCAGGGCAAGAGTTGCTCCAGAGACACCAGTGTGAGGCAGCCCTGCCCAAGGGCAGCCTGGGTCCACCCCAGTTCCACTCCAGAGTTCCTGGGGTCCGGCAGGAGCTACAGAGGGCCCAGATCCACCCTCAGGAATTTCCACGGGTGTCCAACTAAGGGTTGACCAGAGTCTGATTGCTACCAGCCACAGAGGAAGGCACACCCAGGGTAAGAGTGGCCTCCAGAGACCCAAGCGTGAAGATGCCCCACGCTAGTGCACTCTGGGCCCGCCTCAGTTCCGCTCCAGAGTTCCTGTGGTCAGGCGAGACAGAAGGCCCAAAACTGCCCCTAGGGAATGCCAAGGTGCCCAGTTGAAGGCAGACCAGAGCCTGCCAGCCTCTAGCCCCAGGGGAGCTCACACTCACTGTAAGGGTCGCACACAGACTCTCCAGCTTGTTACCCAGCCTAAGTGAGACCTGAGCCCGCCTTTAGTTCCGTTCCAGAGTTCCTGCTCACTAGCAGGAGTGCAAGAGAGGGGCAAAACAGCCCTCAGGGGCCGCCTCAGGAGCCCAGCCAAAGCCACTCCCACTGCCCTCTAGAGGTACGTCCACTACTTCCGCCACCAACTTTAGTGACAGTAAAGCCCATCTGGGGACACTGGGAGAACAGAAGTAGCTCCAAGGTGAGACACAGGTAATCTGGAGTGTCAATAGAAGATTATAGGATAGAAGCCACAATACCTCAGATTGGTATTTCAAGAAAAGAAGATACACAATCAACATGAATAAACAAGGAAAGAACGTGCCCCAAATAAACCTGGATACCACTGTAACAGAATCCATTGACAGCACAGTTGATGAAATGTCAGAGAAAGAATTCAGAATGTACATAATTAAAATGATCAGCGAACTAAAGAATGACATTAGTGAACAACTACAGGCAAAAATTGATCAATCCTACAAAGAAATAGGAGAGCAAATAAAGGCAACCATTGATCATTCTAACAAAGAGATAAGAGAGCAATTACAAGTAGCAAAAGATTACTTAAAGAAAGAGCTGGAGGTCGTGAAAAAAACCAATCAGAAATTCTTGAAATGAAGGAAACAATAAACCAAATAAAAAACTCAATAGAAAGCATCAGCAGCAGACTAGATCACCTGGAAGACAGAACTTCAGATAATGAAGACAAGATATACAATCTTGAAAATAAACTTGACCATATAGTGAAGATGGTAAAAAATCATGATCGGAAACATACAAGAAATATGGGACAGCATCAAAAGACCAAATCTACGATTTATTGGGATAGAGGAAGGTGCAGAATTTCAAACCAAAGGAATGCACAATCTCTTCAATGAAATAATATCAGAAAATTTCCCAAGTATGAAAAATGAAATGGAAAATCAAATACAAGAGGCTTACAGGACACCAAATGTACAAAATTTCAACAGATCTACACCAAAGCACATTATAATGAAAATGCCCAA